>OU896707.1:69029041-69370344 GCA_918026855.4 Phaedon cochleariae | reverse complement strand
TGTTACGTAGAGAAATCATAGTAGGCGGTCGAGTGATTTATATGAAATTCTCAATACGTAATAATGACCGAATACGCGCAACATATCTCACTTCCATCATTGTCCAAGAGGATGTGTTTGTCTCTGAAAAATTGATCATATTGATGGTCATATTCATACTGATCCAAATTTGGTACGAATCGCACAACTAATACCTGAGTTATAGAGGGGCGAGGGACAATTTTGATTTTTATAGATAGTGATTTTAATGCATGTGTAAAATTCGCCATTTATTTGCTTTGTAAGTTGAGTAGTATAGTGTAAGTATTAATTGAAAACTTGATTTACCTTCAGCAATAGTTCATTACCAAGAATTATAACTCCGCCACTTTCCAGCTTTAGAGGGCGCTGTGCTCTCAGCATCATGATATGAAGACTTTTTTTGATTTCGGGAGTTTGTTCATACCAGCCACATTCAAAGATATCGAGCCCGAACTTCTCGCTCTAGAATTATAATTGAATAAAATCGATTTGGATATATTTTATTTCGATAAAACTAGGAACTCACGTTTAAAGACAGATCATTGGCTTGGGTATACAAATTGGTAACTTCAACAAACAAGAGGACCGTCTCGGTCATGTACAATGTGAATCCCAATTTGCTGGCCTTGAAGACCTATAAAACATTTTTTAACGAGTGCCAAAGGCAGTTTTTTTAGTTTCATGGTAACAGTAGTTTATGGTATACATATCATAATTAATACTTACAACTAGCATGTTGAACAGAATTATAGAAATGTGATAAGATTTTGCCAAGAAGTCGACCAAAAAATAAAATTTCAAGGAGTCGTTCAAATCAGTCACATACCTGAAAATTATTTAGTTTCAGTTCATATAGATATTTTTATACCAACGCGAAATCACATCTTAATTTTCTCAAACATGTATGATAGGATCGTTTTTGAACTTAGTGACATTTTGGGGCAAATCATCTATTGAAATGATGTTAATATTCATATTTCATAGAAAAGAGGAGCGAAAATCCCAAGAACTTTGGAAATTTCAAAACATAATTTTTATAAAATTAATACACTACTTGATGTGAATTGCTGAATTCAAATCACTGACAATTTGCTGTTTCACCTACTTATATGATGAATATAATAATAATATAATAATATATTATCGTCTTTATTATTTCCATATATAAAATAAACATCAATCTCATCTTATAAATACTATAAGTGGAAATAAAGGGCGAAGTTCATTTCCTGTAAATCAAGGATTTCCAGATAATGCTCTTCCACTTAACCCTTGAAAATAGAGAATATATGAATAAAGATCTATAGGTAGATATATACATAAAATGAATGTTAATCCAACAATTCAAACTGTGATTTATTTCAAAACATGCCATTTCACTAGATAATTTTTATTCCGTTTCTTGCAAGATCAAATATTTGTTTTATAAAATCTGGGTGTTGAACAAATAGTTTTTTGTTGTTAATTTGAATTTGTTCGAATTCAGAGCTTTAAATGTTTCTGGTAAAGAGTTGTACATGCTGAAAATTTGATATTTGAACGACCGTCTGTATAGTTCTGATCGGAATGTAGATATTGTAGATGTAGATATTTCTCATATTCCTCTGTGGAAAATGCATCACATTCTGAAGATCTTTGTGGAACCGCTGTGAAATCGACAATTCAACAGGATTACTATTGGATAAAACATCTTCATTTTGACATGAATAGCTCACAAATAAACTGAATGAATTATATATACGTCATATAGCGAGATCTTTCGACATCATCGATACGTCATCGCAACATCATAGAAGGTTTTCACTTTTTGAGTACTCCAAACCTTTCTCTAGATTCTCTTCAATTTGAAATATCCAATCAATTCATAAATCGTTATCCTCTATACTGTTATCATTTTTGTAGCTTACAATTATGCAATGTTGATGACTATGTATAGTTGAAAACGCGCCGCATCATTATTTTTGATGAAATATTTCTGTATACATGGTGCCCGTTTTTCAAGCTCCACCATGGAGATTTCAGTTATCATAAGAGATACGAGAGTGCTTTGGAAAGAACGCCAACAGTTTTGTTCAACAAACTGAATTTCGACAGTTTATTTAAATCTGGAACATTCACATTTTCGTCAAAAGCTCATCTACTTGAAAACTATGGTTTTAAATTAGGAACGACGTAATGAGCAAGAAGTTTATTCTTCGCAAAACAAAAAAAAAAGGCGTTTCCTCAGATTCTGAATTGCTTGCGAGATGTCCCGTCTTCTTATCCTAATCCTGAAAGTGGTGATTTTGGTCCTTCCCAGCTTATCAATATCGATCACTGAACTATAACCCTACAATTTGTAGGGTTATAGTTCAGTGATATCGATCGGTACAGTTTTGAAAATCAACTCGTTCATAGTTCCCAATAAATAATAATCCAGTGGAGAGAGATCAGAGGTGACCGCGCTGGCCAACGTATTTCTCCGTTTTGGAAATTACCTTGTCAGGGAACATATCTGACAGACACTCGGCAACCCTTATTCTTGCGTTATGTGATGTGGATAAGCTTAAAAATTCAACAGTTCCGTTCGCATATTCAATCGAACTGTCATAATTCAGTTTGTTAAACAAAACTGTCGGCGTTCCTTCCAAAGCAAAAATGGTTATTTGCCAATTTTGATCAACAGGAAAGATTCGATCATATCGTGTGATACATCATTGTCATGAAAATAGTTATTTGTTTAACTAGGCAGCAAAGTAGTAAATTGACTGCCGTGGCTGAATTCATAGCCGAGCGTAGCGAGGCTAGGAATCCAGCAAAGGCAGTCAATCTACTGTGCTGCCGAGTTGAACATATGATTTTTTCTCCGATTGCTCATAATGATATGGGAGAATATTGTGTTTGCGAATTAATACAATTCCCACAATCTCTTTATTCTTCCTGTATAGTGTTCAATTAAAATAAAATTTGATAGAAATCGCAGTTGTTGATTTGACAATTCATGAAATTTCTGATAGTTGTGCGAAACAATATCGGTATATTTAAATTATTATATAATGGACAGTGATAGCGACCTGGAAGTATACTTACACCTCCATTAATAAGGGAGGTGGCAAAAAATATAGAGTTGAATTTGTTGCCGAAGAAGTCTCGGATGAAATATGAAGGAAATTATAAACGATTTATGGATTTTTAATTTTGCTGATACATATCAATCAGCAAAGTAACCACTTTGCTGCCTAGACAGGAAAAGTAATACTTTGCTGATTGATATGTGTCAGCAAAATTAATATTTGCTGCCAATCGGAGGAAAAATTTTTTTTTCAAAAATGCAGAAATCCGATATGGCGCCCATAAGAAAAAACAAAGTTGAGTGTTGTAACTTGGGCATCAAGAACGTCATGGAAAATGAAATGACAGATTCAGATTCTTCGTAAAAAAGTGCCTTAAGAATGTCAGAAATTACAAATTATCGTTTTCTTATTTGCCTTAATTTAACCGACGTCGTATCTCTTATAATAACTGAGATCCTCATGGTGAACATCGAAAAACGGGCACCCTGTATTCAATGCTGTGTTATAGCATGGCCATTGATGAGAATTATCTGGCAGTTTTGTATCTTGAAGCAGTAATAGGTACCTACATTCCCAAATTAATCAAGTAATCACATCCGATTGATTCGGAAATAGAATTCATCATGCGAATAGGTCTAAAAAGTGTCATTTCTACGTACTATACATCATATGTTACGTGCATATTTGGATTCATATGTACCTAGCTTCTTTGTCACCTAGTAGAGTTGACTTATTTGACCGATTTTCAAGATTCATTGATAATATAATGTGCCAACTTAATTTAAAGAAGGATATTTTTACACATTTTTCAATGAAATGACGGTTCAGAGAGTTTTTCATTCAAATGATCATGTTTTCCAGGAAAAATTACCTGATGATGTCCTTGTGTTCCAAGATCAGGTTTCTTAAAATTTCCGGATTATTTTTAAATTCATCCTCAATCCCTCTGCCAAAGTTCCTCATTTTATACCCCAATACTCTCAAGCGGACTGAAGTGAACGATACTAAAGAAACAAAAACCACGTCAGTACCCACTATCAAACCTGCAGCCAAAGATGCGTTCCAAATTTGATAAAAATAAATGACATCGAACATTTTCACTTTGTCGAATGGTAACCATTCGGGAAATATGAGGGTTCTCTTTGGCTCCATGCCTTGCAATTCTTGTTCCCTCCACAGCTTCCAACTCCCATAAGCATGCAGTATGAACAGGATCAAAGTAATTGTAGTGACGATCAATAAGCTACAAAACATTTTGAAATTGTATCTGGAAAAATCACAGTGTATTCTCTTAATGCCGCTGTCTGATGCCGTTCTTGTTTGTCCCAGTGAGAAAACTTCTTTTAAGAGTTTCTTCGCTGGTGCTGATCTTACAAGGAACATTTTCCACGCCGTGAAAGCGTATTCTAACACGTATAACAGAGAATCTGCCTTTTCTTCACCGCTACTCATTATCGCACAAATCCATCCAATCGTGATTGTCACAACAAAAATTACAAAGTTGGCGTTGATGGTTTTGGAGTAGACTATGTAAAGGATTGCCAACATTTTATTGGACAACTTGAATGGCCAAAGTCCAAGTAGTATCATCATGATTTTTGTACATTTCAGGAAAAATGAACCGGACCCCATGACTAGCAATAGTGTAGATGGTGAGAAAAAGTTTGCGTTATATGAGCATTATTGAAGCATTCATCAATTATTTATTATGGATGTGGGAAAGTACAGGTTAGTATGATTGTAATACTTAATATGGAAGTTTCGTGTGGGAATTATAGGTTTCGATATGTGATATTTGACCTGTCAATGGAATTCATCGAATTATTCAAGAGGAAAAGGAACGTACTATACCTTCTCCAATTGTAGTTCAAAATGTGTTAATTGTAGTAAAAGTTCATGGTATCTCAAAAGTGGAGTGAATGGTTAAAGTAGTAGTAAGTATCTCCACAATGTTTTGGTAAAAATAATAAAAAATCTAGGGGATTTTCGGATATGTTTCTAAACGTCAGAGTTTCATTTTCAAGTCCCGAGGTGAAAATGAAAATTACTGATGATGTAAAATGAAAAGTTTATTTTTCAGTTTCACAATGTATTGAACACATTCTTTACATGACGAATTCATAAATAGTATTGTTAAAATTATAATATATACAAAGTTAAGTAAATTGCACGATTTCTGGAGTATTTGAAATAATATCTACAAAGTTAGTTACATCACTGGTGATTAAATTCCAGGATGTGTTTCTTGAATTTTTTGTTGGAACATTGCATGATCTTATTGAACCATAAGACAATATGAGATATATCTTGAAAACAATGCGAAGTGATGAATAAACAACTCAAACAGAACATTTCTTGTTTTGATATACCAGACACATGGAAAATATAATCAGTGACAAATCAAATTCTAATGTTTTAGTGAACTTTCAACATATACGTTGCTATCAACATATTATGTTGCACTGAGTTCCCTTAGTACATACCCATTAGTGTTATTACGAAAGAAAATATGTATACCATGTATACCAAATACTGTCCTGTGTGTGTATAGAGACTGACGTTACAATATTGAATATATAGGAAAAGTTGAGGGAGTTGAAGTTAAAAATTCAGCAGGTTTTAGTTAACTTCTAGAGTCCACTTCCTGAATATACACTGGATTCAGAACTCGTTATTAATACAAATTTATCTTAAGATTCTTGGAAAAAGCTGAAATGAAATTTCAAAATTCAATACATAATACATTGATTATCATGCATGTGATTTGCAGAAATATCTATATCATTTCGTCTGCTACGTATTTAAGAATCTTTAGTCATCGCCATGTATCTTCGGCTTTCCAGAAAACATCAACCAAAAACTTCGTGAAATAGCTATACTCGAAATTTTTCCTTATGTTTCCTGAGTAATGAGTTGACCATCATTCTTTAAAAAATGAATTCTATTTGATAATGCAAGGCAACTCTTCGTGCGGAAAGCTGAGAATTATCATTTCAGCCAGGTTGATGAAAGTTGCATTTGCCAATAAAGTCTACAGGACGTGCCATTAATAAGTGGACGATCGCTAACGTCGGTAAAAATGATATATATGACTGATAAACAGGATTCCGACAAAATGATGTTGAACATTTTTGAAACATCTGATGGAAATATTATTTCGGAACAGCTGAATTTATTTCTACCAGATTTGATACACAATGTGAATATTATTTAATAATTATAATAATAATTATTGATTATTAACAAAATAACGACTCCGTATCTCATTTTCCTAATTAGATAATTTTAATCGATTTGATGTTTAGTGCTATCAACTGAAAAATAACAAAACATTATGTGAACTAAAATGAAGTGAGTAAGCATTAGAATCCCTGAAGATTGTGATTCATTATCACACTGTTCCTTCTTGAGTGGGTATTATATTGTGTAAACATCTGGTAACGAAATATTGAGAAGTATCAAAATAGTACCTGAGGAACAAATAGAGTAGACATTGAGATAATGATAAAAATATTTTCTTAACATGAAATGAGTGAACACCTATATTTTTGTGCTGATGAGTTTTATTTCAGAACAATTGGATTCTGTTTGTGTGAATTTATTCTGATATAAGGAGAGAATAATGAGAGAACGAAAAAATCATCATAATCCCATTCATTCCACGTCATTTGGTATATCGTATATCCTTTCATGGATAAGCAATTCATATAAACTGTTCAACAAAATGAACATCGTGGTCCAAAATATATAGGCCGATTTCAAAATCAAATTCATCAAGAGGTTCCCCATAACTAATTTCTACTCGGTTTTCATGGTTGGCTAGCCCAATCTTTCAGTTAGCTACTCGTCCAAGCAATATATGAGACTACAAATATTCCAGATGAACAATCTACAGGATGATGATGATTGTAGTGTTAAATTGCAGCGGTTACGTTACGTTCCGGTTTGATCAAATATTTTTTATAATTTTTTTTTCGACCATACCTAATCATGAAGCTTGATTATTTCGAAATTTTTTCAATCAGACCCTTTTTGTCAGATACATATTTTTTTTTTCTTCAAAATTAAGTATTTTATCAACGAAAACTTGAACAATAACATTGAATATTCCTAATGTTCTTCGAAAAATTGACATCGTGTGGATAGTTCAGGATAATGTGAGAGTGTCTCGATACGAATACTGAAAATGAAGTACCTACATACAGGGTGATAGAAAAATTATCGTGATACTCGATGAAGAGAAACATGTCTTTCTTCAGATGAAACATAATTTTCTCAATTCCATTGATGAAATTACGAAGTGTTATACTATGAACATGTAGCTTGTTGTTTGGTCTTGAAATAGTTTTAAAAGATTTCAAATCGGAATCCACATTAAGGAGATATGAATTTTCATGGACAATGAATTTCGTATTTTTTGAAAAATCGGTTAGTAGAAGTCCCATTACATTACATATTAGAAATGTAGATTGTACTGTAGCAAACAGATATTTCTCAGGATATTTATAAAAGGTGCAAAAAATGGCAATAATGCAAGCTGATGAACTTATTTCGTTGTAGGAAAATGATTTCATGAATACGATACGAATAGTTCCCGATTTTTTAAAAGATCACCAAAATGCATCATTAAAATGATAATTCCATGATGCGGATTCAGATTTGGAAAATTCAAAAACTGTTTCGAGACTGTTTCATGTGTTTGATATGAAACTCCATAATGTTATCTAAGGAAATGAGAAAACTATCTTTCATCTGAAGAGAGATATGGTTTTCTTCATCGAATCTCATACAATAATTTTTATGTCATCCTGTATGTACTTCATTTTGAGTTTTTGTATCCGGACACTCTCACATTATCCAGAATTATCCGCACAATGTGAATTTTTCAAAAAACATTACGAAAATTCAATGTCATTTACTTATTCGTTGATATAATACATAAAGGGTCTGATTGAAAAAATGTCGAAATTTTTTCGAGAGAAAACATCAAACTTCATGATTATGGTCGAAAAAAAATTATAAAAAATATTTTCTCAAACGGGAACGTGACGACACCACTGCAATTTAACACTACTCCAATAATCATCCTGTATAGATCGTTCATCTGGAAATGTCGTAGTCTCATATTGATCTGACGAGTTAACTCGAAGGTTGGACTTGCCAAACCTGTGAAAACCGAAGTGAAATTAGTTATGGGATCCATGAGTAATTCGATTTTGAAATCAGCCTATATTTTGGACCACGACGTTTATTTTGTTGATCAGTTTATCCACACGTAGTCAAAGATCATCCAGTTAACGTACGTACAATAATCATCAATGGAACATACTGCAGTTTCTTCATTCGTTTTCAAGATATTTCTCAGAACAATTAGACTACCAATCGAAATCGATCGATTCATATTCGGTTACTATCGATGGCACTCGTCTTGCTGAATCCCTGGAGATGTGGTCCATCAACTGGCAACAGCCCAGCCTCTGTGCACGATCGGCAACAGAATCTGGCATAATATTTGTGCGTGCAGTATCTGGCCTTGACTATGAGGGCGCAATTCGCGAAGAATTGGTTGTCCGTGCAACTAGGATGGATGAAGATTCCTGAAAAATGAAAAAAAAATTCAAAATCTCTTGCAATGCATGAGAATTTAAGAACTTTCATCCAATATTTTTATTGTTCTGAAAGTGATTACGTATATCAATTAATGGTAGTAGAGCTAGGCAGTAACAATAAAGTGATCCTCCTCTGGGTGCCAGGGCATATCGGAGTGGAGGGGTGTTACATTTTTATTGTTTGGTATACCCTGTATTTTGTTGGTGTTCGGGGTGATGGAAAATAATAATAGTTTTGTCAGATTGATATTGTCAGATCTACCGCGAAATTCTTGGCTGAGAGGAGATGTTTCGTCGGTCTTCCTAAGTCGAGATGGGCACGTTATGAGCGCAGATATCAAGACGAAGATGGGTACCTGCAGAAGACCAGTAGTAAAATTGTGTAGACTCAATGTTAATATAGAAGAGTAATGTAGATCATTACTAGGGGGGAGAGTGTTACAATGTTATTGTTTTGTATACCCTGTATTTTGTTGATGTTCGCGGTGATGGAAAATAATAATAGTTTTCTCAGATTGATATTGTCAATAACTTTATAAAATTGCAATAAAAGACAGTTTTGGGCAGCAGCTGGTTTACTTTGCCTGCAGTATTATAAAGTAAACAACAAGGCGAATGAACAAGCAGACACTCCGGCACGACAAAGTGGCTTCAACGCCACTGAATTTGACCACAGCCATTCTGTGGCCTTGGAAATCCCTATTTCCAAGGAGGACTTGAAAAGGCGGAAGGAGCCTTGAGAGCCAGACAATGGAGAAAACTTCCAGGACTGAGGTAGGCTAAAGATCCCCTCGTGAAGAAGACACTGATAAACTTCAGCAAAGGAAGCCCCAGGGCAATAACGGGATTCTGTATGGAAGAATCAGAACGCTGTACATCACAAAACATTGAACATACTGGGAACACACCAGCTGACTGTGGAAGAAATACTACAACTAGATCCTCTCAAAATCCTCAAATTCCTGAAGGAATTGAATCTTGAGGGGCTGCTATGAACAAGAAATCTTTGCTATAGCAGAAGCAGATGGGGCACAATAGATCCAATTAGGTCGCAGCGCATTTGTCACCATCCAACCTACCAATACCAATACAATACAATAATGGTAGTACATGTACATTTTGTATTGAAGAAACCGTACAAGTATCAGAGAGAGAAATTAACGTCAACCTATTCGCGTGAAACATGCTATCGGGAATGATTGTTTACCAAATGTTGATAGTTTTCATTGATAGTATATTATACATATCAAGGTGGAAAGTGTTACATTACTGTCGAGAGATCGAAGTGAACTAATATCTCGTGACAGTGATGTAACTTTTCACCGAGCTTCGTATGCTTTTATTTACGACATAATTCGGAAATTTTTTCTCAATCAATAAAATTACAGAGACGACCATAGAATGGTAACTTCTATGATGACAGTCTTCTTCAGAAAGCATGTCGCACATGGACGCATAACAGTCCTACTAACGTATGCAATAAGAGCGCTGACACCATCAAATCGCGAAATGTTCACTGAAGAAAACTGTACATACAGAAACAATTAATCCTTAGTTTGACAAGTTCAGTTCTTGTTAATTTTTTGTTTACTCACCCTTAAAAAGTGCTAATTTTGTCAAGTGGGTTTGAGTCCCAATAAGAACAAATAAGAAAATGAACTATTTATTTAAAATACTTGAAAAAATACGTCTTCTCTCAGAATAATAAATAAAATCCACACACTGGTGGAAAATGTAGTTCGCTTAACACGTTGACTACCATGTCGACTTATAGGATCGAGAAAAAAAAATTCCGGACGTGCCGCCTCGGTCTCATAGACCGAGATTGAGGTTGATACACCAGGCTGACTCGGTCTATGAGACCGAGTCAATTGAATGACTCGTGAAGCCGTCGGTCTCAATTATTGTCAATGATATCGCGGAGAGTGGGAGGCAAATCATCAGTATGTACACATCAGAATGTTTGGCAGGCCGATACTGTGAAATAAACCTTTATTCAGTGGATATAACGTGACATATCTTTTTTTTTAGCAAAAACAATCGAATATAAGTGTTCCAAGAATACGTAATCTATATATTCTTATAGAATTTGTTGTAACAATCTAGGAAAAATACATATTTTTCAGGACATACTTTACAGAAGGTGCATTTTCTTTTCAGATCAGGATCAGACATCTATCCTGATTCGTTCTTAATTTTTTGGACCCGGGGTCCCAATTATCAAAAATTTCAACGATGTACTATCTTCTGTAGGCTTCAGCTACATAGTCACTGATGGTTTCTGGGACAAATTTTTCAATTTTGCTTCGGCTCTGATACCAACAGTGTGAATATGAGCCCGGCAGTCAACGTGTTAAGAGAGCTGGCTTACACCCTTTTCAGGTACCGGCCATCAGCTCTCTGCTTGCAGAGTTTTTCGGATGTGTTTTGTAGACCATATGCTGCAGTGGCAGGCATTCCAGCTACCTTGCTAGGCCCCATTAGAGTGCCTCTAAGTACCATTGGCTCGCTTTCAGGCTCAGCTGGTAGTTTTCCACACCCACATACACCGTCCTACTTCTTCTCTGATGCTCACAACTGACACATCATCATCATTCCTTCCTATGTGTTCTGTGATGGCTTGCGCTACTTTAGGAGCAGCATTCTCAATTGGAACGCAACAGTGAATCGTGCAGCACTACCTCCACCCGATGCTCCGAAACTTTACAATATTTAATTCCTAAATTGAATATTAGAAAAATTCCTTGCCCTAGATTTGAATCCACGACCTCGCGGTCATGAGTCTGGGAGGGTCTGGTGCCTATGTCGATTCTGTGAAGTGATTAATTTGAAAACCAGTACAAGACATCTGACATATCTGTTTGTTTCGATACCAGACATGAAGACCGGCATTTCACGAACATTCGCAATTAAAGAAGCAGTATCAATACTGTCGAAAATATATATGCAATGTCCTTACGTCCGAAGAAGTTATCCAACGACAGATTTTCGTTACGATACGCTAATCAGAAATGTACTTCCCAACCTGTGGAATAATTGACACTTTGTCAAAAGTTCCTCCAAGAGTTGCTTCATCTGGCAAACGCTGAAGTTTATAATGGCGGCCATTGTATGAGGCGTACACCGCTGATAAAGGTGCTGATTTTACAACAATTAAACCACATGGTGGATCGAGAATCTCAGCTATAGCAGAAAGTTATATAGAGGATTCTACTCGTCTATCTAATAAGCTCGATATAGCAAGAAGAATCTATGGTTCTCCTGGTTCTGATAGTTTTTTTTACAAGGAGATTACTCGTCACATGATCTATTATGATAAATGACTTCGTTGAAGACGACAAATAGAAAAATCGATAATCACCTTGAATTGATATCATCAGAGTACTAGATGCTTTGGAATAAGCATTGGTAGCTTCACACTGGTAAAATCCTGAGTCTGCTTTGGTTGCACCTTGTATACTCAACGTGTTAGTGTCTGAAATCAAAGGATCATCAGTATTTACATTTGAACTGTTAAATTGAAGAGAAGGAAACTCATACCTGAAATAAAGATTTTTTCTGATGGATTCAACTGAACACCGTCCTTGTACCATTGCACCTGAGGTGTTGGATATCCTGTTACCTCACATGGCAATTCTATGTTACTGCCTATTGGATACCTCGAGTCGGTTGTAGTTATATTTGCTCTCACAGGCACTAAAAAAATAGTGTGGGGATTAGAAAAAGAAGGAAAGAAAAATAGACAGTAAATTGATGATATCTGGAATTCAACTCAATTAATCATACCAAGAAACAATACTAATAGTGATGCAGAATAATTAGAAGAGAAAGATTATTAAATAGAAAACTAGCTACATGCTTCTCACAATATACATACAATAATAAATAGGTAGGTAAGGTAGGTACTGAAAATGTCAATGGATCCAAATCAATTTATAAAGTTTCATCAAACAATATTCAACTCAACACCGGGATGCCCGGAAATAACATAAAAAGATTTATGCAGATTCTAGGAAGAGAAATAGTAAAAAGAAGTGTATACGTAAACAAGGGTCCAGAAATCGCCGCTTATAGGGTTGCAACGAGCCTGAGATAGAGGGGGAGTCGTTAATCTACGGATAGATGCTTTTTTGTAAATATATTCGAAACACTTCGTAAGAAAATAACCAAATTTTGTACATTCACTTTAAATTCTTTGCTCAATTTGAAAATGTTGAAAATATTTAGAAATTTCAATCAGGAGCATTAGAAATAAAAAAAGTATGGGGTCCTTATTTTTCCCCTACTTTTTTGTCTATGCAATGTTTGACAGTTTAACCAAGAAATATAGAAATATAGATTGAAAAATATGTATGGTGAGATCAAGGAAAACGCACTATTTTTATTATGCATAGCAGAATTATAAAATCGGTTTATCCCGAAAACGGTGCATGCAATAAAATTGGTTATAACCCTAGAGGGTATTTCTGCATCCGTGCATGTTAATATAAACTTTTTTACTATTTTTGTTCCAAGAATCTGCAGTTATAATTTATCTATATATATAATATCGGGGCACCCCATTGAAATAAATGGAATCTCAATTTTCATATGCGTTTGTGGCAATTATAGTAATCTAGATCCAAGGACAGTGCTTCTTTCAAATTATGATTAGTGTACAGAGTGTTTACGAACTTTCTCTCAAATAGCAATCAACAATGGTCCGTTGGCACTAATGGAAAATTCAGTTCCATTTAAGAGCGTATTACGGCCAACAAACATCAAAATATACACAGTTTTTGCAATTTGGAAGTGATTTGAATTCAGCAATTCACACTAAGTAGTATTAATTTTATAAATTACTAGCTGTGCCCTGCGCGCATTGCTATGCTACTTACTTAAATAAATTTGAAGGACAGACAGTACACAAAAAAATCTTTGCACAAAGTTTCATAATGAAAAACCATGAAGATCTGGATCAGAGGATATGTTTGGTTGTTATAACTTACAAATTAATGTTTACCCAATAACTCACAATTATTAGTTTTTTTTATTTCTGGTCCATTTAACGCACTTCCACGATTTTTTTTTCAAACTTCACAGGTATCTTCCTTTTCTATACGATTTAAACAAGAAAATCTAGAACCTGCATTATCTATCATCGAAATTTCATTTCCATTTCGATAGACACTCCGAGCCATACCTCTCATCATCAAGAACAGGGCCGGATTCAAGCATAGACGACATAGGCCCGAGCCTCGGTGCCCCACAAAGGGGCCCGCACAATTAAAAAAAAACAAAATAATTCCGCTGGTATAAACTTTTAGGATTTGCTTAGTATAGAACACGACATTCTGCTACAAGTCAACCATGAGAATACCTATCATAAACGCCTTCATTGTGGACAAGCTTAGACAGAAACCAATCTGCAAGAGTGACTGATGAAGTGAACACGATTAGCAGTATATTATTTAATATTTCAAAAAAGTTTTATTCAAGAAATACTTATGTTTTGAAGAAGAGATAAGTATTTAATATTGACTTGATCTTTTTTTGTTGACTAACCAATGTACATTGAACTGTTATATATAGTTATGTTCACTTCCGTGGCGTATCTTAACCGACGATAATTTGTGTGACGAATCAACGATGTGAAAGTTTCTTTAAAAATCAACATTTTGCACCTAATTCTTCTATTTTTTCCGGGCGAGGCTCCCGGCCCCATCCTTTCATTGGGGGGTACTATACCCCCGATGCCCCACGAGCCTGGGGTCCGCACCACAGGTGGAGCCTAGGACCTGTATTTTCTAAATCCGGCCCCGATTAAGAAGCTCGTAAACACCCCGCACCAAAAGAAAACCCATGCATACCGACAAGACTAGGCGGCTTCCACATCACAGTAGGTGCCACTGACCCAGGCACGATCTCATTCGAGGGTTCCGTGTACATCGCAGGCGGCACGAACGGCTGAGGAGTGGGTCTCCTAGGGGGATACCTAGGGGTAGGAGCGGCAGTGGTAGCGATAGGGGTAGGAACGATGAGGCTAGGCTCCATCGGAGGATCGACAATGAACTCTCGGTATCTATACTCCCTAGGGTCGGAGAACCTATAGGGGCCTCTGGCCTTGACAGTCACCGACCAACTAGCAGCTTTGCCGAAGCCGTTATACGCTTGGCAGGTGTAGATTCCGAGGTTGCGCAGCTTCACCGAGTGGATGAGCAAAGAGTAGTCTTTGCGCACCTCGAATTCGCTGTTTTTGAAGGGGAGCATGGAGTCGTCCTTCCACCAGGTGACTGAGGGGAAGGGATGGCCGAGGACGAAGCAGTTTAGGGTTGCGGGGGCGTTGAGGGAGACTATATGGGGGGGTTGGTTCGCTTGGTCGTCCAGCATGGTGACGGGGCGGGGTTCCGAATCTATGTGGGGTGGGTTGGAGAGAAGAGAGTTAGTGCTACAGAACATGCTTGTTAACATTTAAAACATTGAATAGGTCTACAACAGTGTTATCGAATAGGAAGAAAATTACTAGGATCTGTCAGTCTACTGGGTGAACAACTAAGAATATAGCTGTCGGCCATATAGCAACGAATATTGATACAACTTTGAAACAAAAAATATCTCAAGAATAGTGTCCCTAAAAATAGCTGGAAAATATTCTCAGGTTTCTAAAATAACCACTAGGTGGCTTAACGGCTATAAATAAAGAGAATTTTGAAATTTTCTACGTATTCAGTAGTAACAAGGTGTACTGAAAATATATTATGCAGTTTGATCCTTGATATATTCCTAGTTTTTTTTGTTCCATACTTTTTGTCCCATTCCAAAAAATTAAGTGGTGGGGGAACGTCAAATTATGTTTTTTCTAAAGGTCTGTAACTCTGGTTATCTTCAACAGAATTCAACAATCTTTGGCTCGTTGTAAAGGCATCTTCCTGTTCTAATTGAGGCCTCTTCCTGATTCGAATTGGATTAATATTCATATCACTGTCGCCGCTAGAAGACGTGATCTAGAGTGCCAAGAGTTATCGTGATTTGAAAAAATTTAAGTGTTATGGTATGCATGTTATAACACGATGAAATAGAGACACTAAATCTCCACAGACCAACGAAAACAGCAACATGATAGGTTCTCGCTAACGGAAGATATTAACGATCAAAGTTGGAAGAATGCTTGATGACAGCCGTTCTTAGTTGTTCACCTTGTACAATAGTGTTAACATCAAAAAAAAAGGAACACTTGGTTAATGATTTGTGTATCGTACTATTTGATATCTCGACGGAATGAAAGTAGATTTCATAGATCTTATTGGTGTTCGTTCGAAATTAATGATATGACTTGTGGATGCACTTTTTCTACAACAACAATTAACTGATGAACTGGTATTTACAGTTATATTTTGAAAGTAAAAATATTATCAGTATGAAAAATGGCAGATGAATAACATTTCAACGGCTACTACGATGTCACAATCACTTATAGATGCCAATAGGGTTTTCCTCATCCTCGTTTCTAAATGAAATGGAGGGAAAATCATATAAAAACCATTATATTTCTTTATTAGTCTTTCAAATCAGTGAATTATTCTTATGGTGTAGACAATTTCTGGATATAGTCCAGAGGTCCAAATTGAAATAATTGCAAGATTGTGAAAACTATTTTTTTTTTCTACATTTCAACCCAGTTGAGGGAAAACGAGGATGAAAACTGAGATAAGAATAATAGAAAATTATCGGAAAGTAATACAGTTGAAAAAATGTCGTCAATATCTTGATGTTAATACATGATAATTACACTAAACTACAGGAAGGTAAAGAAATAACTATATATTAATAAACTCACAGTGCTCCAGTTGAGTATAAGCGAGCATAGTTCTTTTCGTAAACTTACCAACTTCAAGAAACTTATTCTTACCTAATACATCCAGTCTGATTTGATTCGTGATAGGTTCTCCAATACCATTATCAGCGGTACAGAGATAGATTCCTGAGTCTGTTTTATGCAAGGTGATGATCTGCAATGACTGATCTAGCTTGATCCTATACCTTGGTTGAGTACCATCAATCTATAAAATAATATAAAATCAAAGCCACCCCCTTTCTAAAACGCCATTTTTTATGTTCACAATAATAAAATGATGATGTCACCCCTGATTTGTTTTTTCACTACGTTAAACTATTCTCAGTTAATGTAGGTATTTGGCATTTACAGAAAACAATTTTGAAATGCCAAAATCTTGCAAAGACTTGAATGCTCACAATAGGAAAATGTTACAAAGAAGCTAACCTATAGGTAAAATGATTTGAAATATGTGATTATTGTATTGGATTGCTGTTTTTTATGATTGGAATATTCATTTTTTGCAATTCATTGATCAGTTGGTTTATTGTTCTCACCATAAGGTCATCTTTGCTCCACCTAATCCTAGGGTTAGGATTTCCAGAAATAGCACATCTCAAAGTAGCCTGGTCTCCTATGAGACCTGTAGTTTCCGGCTTGTATTCCATGACATCAACCTTGGGAGGTCGATCTAAGAAAAACATGTCGAACAAAAATCGTAAATGTATATGAAGTACAAAAAACCCATCAGTATCATCTTCATAATCATTCAATAATAATCTTAGATGGTTTCAGACGGTTCATATAAGTTTGTCATTACCGAAGAATCGGCTAGCTATACAGGGTCAAAATATAAGATTTAACAAAAATCATCTAGATGAAATGCATCTCTTGTCTGTTTCTGGGTGTTCTAATATTATATTCAAACAATTTTTTTTTCAATATGGATTGAAGTTTCATTTGTCTAATGCATGCAATCCAATGATCCAAAACAACTACATGGATAATATACACATCAAAATCAAAATAACTGTACAGCATCATGTTCAACTTGAAATATCTTAAAAAATGAAGGTGTCTATGCATCGATACGTATGAACGAATACTAATTAGATTTCGGTAGTATGTAATTCAATGTTCTGCGTGGCATCAGCCAAGAAAATATATGTTTTTCTCTCGTCATCTCCCATTGTTGTTAATTTTATGAACTTTTGTGGGAAATGACTTTTTTGTGTTCATTTAATCTTTCATTCCACTTTGAGCATTGTGGCTATTTTGTAGTTGAAATTACGCCACTCCGACTTTTGGGTATTTCAGTTTTGTGAAGTGTTTCTTTCCTTCTATGTGATCTAGATGGCGTTGAACCCGTTTGGCACACCTGTGCCCACGGGATATTTCTGAGACCATAAATATTGCCGATTGAAGTTCGTTGGGCCAGGTAACGCTTAGCAGGCGGTCTTCGGTCTGCAAACTGTAGACCACTCTACACTGGTGAGAGTCAAGGAGCTCGAAACCCTTCTGTAGGTGTCGGTGCGTTCATACGTATCGATGCATAGATTTCGGCAGGATCTAATTCAATGTTCTGCGTGGCATTAGCCAGGCAAGTAGTTGTTTACCTCCCGTCATCTACCATATAATTCTTGTTCATTTAATGAACATTGTGTGGAAATGACTTTGAGCTTTTTTGTATTTATTTACCCTGTATATAGGCTAACCGTCTAAGATTTTTTTCATTTGAAGGGTGTATTAGGTGAAAATAGGGAATGTCCTCGCGAAAAATGTTAAAGATAATGTGATTTTAAAGATTAAAACATCACAGCTGAATTGTTTTTTATGTAATGAAAGCCATTCTATTTCAAGAACACCTCATATTTATTGAACAACAAAAATAATATTCAACTTGAACATAGGAGTGGAATTTCTTTCAAAAATACCACTAATATTGAGGTATCGTCTGCTTATTTCAGTTTAAAACAGGATATGTCCAGTCGTATGTACATACCTATAACAAGGAACATATCTCAAGAAAAAGAGTTGAACGCAGACGAGAACGAAGACAAAAACGAAAGTACGAACTCCACAATTTCACATTTACTAATCAATTGAGACGATTATTGAATGGGCAAAGGGCATCTCAATGCAAAATAAGTATTGTTCTGATAGGACATTTCCCGTTTATTACGTTTTTGGATGGACATCCTCTGTTTTCTCCGTATATGGCATTTTAAAACCAAATGTTGGAGAACATGACGCTCCACGTTTTCTCGTGATTTTAGTTAAGCATAGCTTGATACTTCAAATTTGCTAATAGATTGCATCACTAACACGTTTTGAACAAAAAAGGACATTCCCTGTTTTCTCCTGACACCCTTAGTTTGATGATTGCGTATCTGTCTTTGAATTTATCTGTATCTTTATCCCTGTGACCTTACATTGCGCTTCTATAGGCCCCTCCGTAAACGCAGGCTGCGGCTGCTGCGTCACCAGCTGGGCAGGTGGCGTGGGGTCCACACACGCAGTGCCGCAGCCAGTGGAGCAGCACTTCAGGTGCAACGTGCAGTCAGCGTCGGTCCGGCACTCCTCCTCACAGTTGTTGTCGTTGATCTCCAGGTTGGGACACGAGCCAGGTTTCACGCCTATAGAGGCAATTACGAATATTCAGAGGGAGAAATGAATTGCCAAATGATATTTTTGAAGTTTACCAACAATCGTTTTGGGTATAGTCTATCTCATGGTGGAATATATATTTCCACCATGGTCTATCTTAGAGTCACCGTAGTTAGAGTTCCTAAATGTACTTGTCACTGCTGTTTTGACGTTTTTTGTATAGGACACTATGAAAACACTGACAATCAGACATAACCACAAATAAATTGATGGAAAGAGCGGGAACTGACCGTACACGGAATTACATGACAAAAATTTCAGGTTTTGACAAATTGAGAGAATTAGGAGAAAGATGCAAGTTTGTGCAGTTTCCAACTGTGAGAACACGGGAAATCAATTCACTCTATTCGAATTTCTATCGGATAACGTAATTCTACAAAAATGGAAACAGAATATGATGCGGCCGGCATGGAATATAGGTTCAGGCCACAAAATTTGCGAGGTATTCATTTTTCAACCCCTTTTTTATCAGGTACCCTTCAGAACGGAAAATTTGATGTTGAATAATAGGATCGTATTGAGAGGAAGAGCCGAACCCACTATTTATAAACTGAGCGAGTATCGAAAAGAACCTTATTCGACACCTTATTCCAATTTAGAACAAAAAAAAAAAACGAAAAACTTGCAGATAATGATATTCATTTCGAACATATTTCGAAAGAAAAAGACGAGAAATATTAAAAATCCAAGGTTTACGAGTGGAAGAGAGTGAGGACTCCAGGAAAGAAAAAAATAGAGAGTTGCAAAAAAAAGTTGAAGCTTTATATAATCAAGGGTTAAAGGAAGAAGATTTATATACAAAAGTCAGAGTTAGCAAAATTCAGAACTATTACCTAAAAATTATTTCAGATTTGAAACAAAATCAGCAAATAACTTATTCAAACCAATAATCCCCTTCAGCAATGTGAACGGCGATCTATAGTGAATCGAGCGCTGATATCCATTTGTACCTATACTTCCGTATGTCTTGGAGAACCTTATTATTTATCCTAACTGAAATCAGCTGTTATACCTACCCCTCTTGTACAAGTGAAATTGTTCCGTATGAAGTAAAAGTATGTTTCATTGGTTGAAATTTATCAGTTTTTACCCCATTCTGAACTTTTGTGTTGAACAAATATTCAACTACCTAAATAGAAGAGACTCCTTTTATATGAATAGTATGTGTATTTAGTTGGTATATATCTACATACCAACTTGATATCGACCTCCATTGAGGTCCTTCAGCCTTATCATTCAATATTTCGAGAAGAAATAATTTTCTAATCAATTTATCGTACCCTTTTACCCACTCGAGGAGACGCTATGCACTCTCATACAAAAATCAAAGACAGAGAAAGATATATGGATGTACCCTTCCCAGGACTTGTGGAGGAAGGAATATGCGAGGATCGTTCATCCAAGCGAAAAACAAAAGGTGGATATATGTATGGTGAAATAGCTCCCTCTTACAAAACCCTAGACATTTTTGTAGACCTCTGGCCTACTTGATTATGTCGAATTCTATCACCGTAGTAAGGCCGCGCAAAACTAACGCTAGATGGCGCTGTTCCCGAAGTGATCTTGCTACACAATGGTTGTTTTGTTTTGTTGTTTACATTTACGTATATTGATTCGTAATTTAAAAACTTTGAGAAAAAGTGATTGATTTAATGGAAAAGACGTGAAATTTTCATTATATCTGTGAATTATATGTGGCACGATGTTCCCTACGCCATCTACAGTCAATCCGGTGCGGCCTTGCTACGGTGTTTCGCGGTCTACACGTTTTGGAAAAAAACAATTGACAAGTGGTTACACCAGTCTATTTTCATCATGGAAATACATTCTTGTCTGGCAAAACATATGATTTGCTTCAAAATCGTTTGTGGGTATGTTTGATTGTCACTGCTTGTCTAGTGTCCGTACTCTAATATACAAAAAACGTCAAAACAGCAGTGTCAAGTACATTTAGGAACTCTAATCAGAACCACCACTTACGTTTCCTGCAAACGGCGATGAAAGCGGCATCTCGCGCCGAAGTCCTGTTCCTGTTGATGTCGATGGCGCACTGCTCGTCATCGGGACACCCGATCCCGATGCAGGGGTCCAGGCAGCGGCACCTGTTGCACTCCCGCTCGTCCACGTAGGGCTCCACGCCATAGGCGCACCTGCGAAGAGATTTTGAAGTTTTTCAACAATAGGTCGCGTGCACGATGACCGACCCTGGAGGCAAAATATTGAAACACAACCCCACTCTTCTGTGAGTTATTGAAACACAACCTCACTTTTTCTTATGGGTTGCGTGCAAGAACCAATGAACTCAATAGGTCGCGTGCACGAAGACCGACCCTGGAGGCAAAATATTGAAACACAACCTCATTCTTCTGTGAATTATTGAAACACAACCTCACTTTTTTTATTTGGTTACAGAGGAATCAAAAGGTTGAAATAGTTTTTCACAATATTTTGGCATACGAATCGTGTTTCTTGCGTTATTCATTAATTCAAGCATGCCTTCGCATTGTGCTGTTGAACAATGCACAAAAAATGCAGCAAGAGACTAGGGAATATGATTTTTCAGGTAAATAGTAATCTCACATAGTTAGCATTATGAAATATTGTCATTTCTTATTAAAATTCCTTCTGCCTTCTGCCACTTCTGCAATACAAGCTAATGCTGCTAATAGATTGAAAATGTCTACAACACACACGATCGTCAGCATGTCAGACCAGTCCTACCGATTGATTGCATGAATCCAATCTTCTTGCATTATTCTAATTTCAGGTATATTTCTATTAGCTGATCCTATTGCAGAAGGAATTCCGATGAGAAATCAGAGAAATAACCAAATTTCAAAAATGAAAACTATGTGAGTGACTATAGTAGGTAGGTACTTACTTTTGAATCATAATGTACCATCCGGATTTCTTCATCTTCCGCTGCAGTTTTTGTGCATTTTACAACAGCACAATGTGATGGCATTAGCGAATTGATGAATAGCGGAAAAATACGATTCATATGCCAAAATAATTGTGGAAAACTATTTCGATCACTTGTAAACAAATATGTTTTGCCTCCAGGGTCAGTCATCTGACAGTTCTTGCACGCGACCTATATAAACAACGCAAGAACTGTCAGATGACCGACCCTGGAGGCACAACATTGAAATATGTAATATCAATGAAATATTTCGTTCATTCAACATCAAGCCTCGTCCATAATTGTATTGAAGAAAAGAATAATCAAAGAAAACGAATCAGAACATATCACGTGATAGGAATGGTTCTAAATATTTAGACACTTCTCACCTGAGGGTGGTGCATTCGTCGAAAACTTCCTGGCAAGGGTGCGGGGCGATGTCTGTTTGTACGTTCGGTAGAGCTGAAATATAACATTATCTTTTTTTATGACAGGAATTGAATGAATATATACAGGGTGTGAACAAATAAGTGTCACAACGGAAAACTGTAGATTCCTCATTATAAAAGAAACATTTCTTTCCTCTTCAAAATTTTTCTCCAGGCTTCCGTTTTCTAGATACAGGGCGTCAAAAAATCGACACTTCACAACACTTGATAAACTTGACAATTTGAAAACCAGCATCGAGACCAGCTTAATCAAGAACCTGACATTTGATTGAACATTTTCTTAGACAGTTAGGTGTTTATTTCCAGTAGATTTTTGGAGATACCGTCAGGATTTTGTATGTTCTTATTCATAAAGAGCCATTTTTCGCAGAAACTTTTCACTTAAGAGCATTGAGACAAGAGGACGTTATTGTGTGAAAGATTATTGGCGCTTCAGAATCTACTTCGAAAATTACAATTTCCCCAGTGGCATAAATGTTTGGGGGGTTAAACCCTTACGAGGCGTTGAATTCTCCTCCACTGACATGTCCAAGGAAATTGATCAAGAGCCCTAAAAGTAGTCATTATTGATGATAAAGTGTGTACGAAGGCTTAACTCCGTAGCTCAAACGGTTCCTAAGATAATAGCAAAAAAACAGTTTTTTTTTGTATTATTTTGACGCACTGTATCTTGAAAACGGAAGCCCGGAGATAAATTTCGAAAGGGAGAAAAATGTTTCTTTTTTCATGAGAAATATACAGTTTTCCGTTGTGACACTTATTTGTTAACACCCTGTATTGATGGCTTCTGTGGTGCTAGTTCCGAAAAATAAGCCAATAACACTGTCTCCGAGAAGAAGTCTTCTTATTTTTCATACCACTTTGCGGTTACTTCAACTAGTCAACAACCACTAAGTTTGCAATTTTTTCAAATCAAATCACAGAATCACACTGAGAGATATTTGATTAGTTCAAAATAATGATAAAGATGCCTGTAACGCAATTTGTGCTGAAAACTTTTTCGCGTCGATAATTTTCTGATTTTGATATAATTTAATATCTTCTCAGCGTTGATCCATCCTTTTAGTAAAATATTAGACACAACCTCGAGCTGAAATCTACAACTTTTTTCCCTTGTATAATAAATATCTTGTGCAATAAATAACTGTTTTCAATTTTTGTTTCACAAAACTCACTTCTCTGAAGACGTTCTCAGGGTAATTTTGTTGTCAGATTTCTTATAATTAAGGTTCTGGTGCTGATAAAATTCAAGTGCAACACTAAACTTGAAAGTGCATTGCTGGAAAGTGCTAGAATTACACCTAAAGCCGAAGTGCGAGTGTGCAGTGCTCATTAAAGTTTCTTTTCACAACTTACGAGGCTCTGTTCGAGGCAACAAGTCTCGACAGAAATCTAGACAAGACTGGTACGATTTGAAATTGTTGAAATTGCCTCCGCATCCAGAGAAAATGAACGCAATACATTCCCCTCTGAGATCATCGAAGTACCAACGTTTGTGGTACCCTTCTTCGCAACTACCTTTATCCACCTGCAGTTGGCATATCGCTACAGATATAGAAAACAGAATTAGATTAGGTTAGAAGTGAGCATGCGCATTCTGTTAACAACCCCAGAAAACCTTAGTGCTCAGTAAAGACTTAGAGTTTACGTACCTGTAGCTGTGATATTAGGTTTGGTTTCTTCATGAACCACGCAAATATCTTCGCATTCTTTGGCTGAGCTGAATCTGTTTCCGTTTCCTTGACATCCTCCGAATGCGAATTGTTCACAACGTCTGCTGTTTCGGTTGTAAAAGTACTTGACGAAGTACCCTCCGCATGGCCCGACGTCTCTATCCATATTGCAGATATCTAAGACATAATTTCAGAATTACAATATATCACTAAAAATATTCAATCTTGTTATTGGCGCATCTTGTTATTCACATTCGAAAAAGTACCTAGATCTAGGGAGAATCTAATCTGCTTTACATAGGCTCTGATGGAACGCAAATGGGCGTGTGGCGTGTACACCTTAGTAGAACTTTTAACTCAAACCATGTTTATAATGATCCTTTTATACATAAATAATGATTGACGACATAATTCGATGGAAAAATCAACTGGAATGTTATATTTTTGAACATAAATAATAGTACCTTCCGAAAACGGACCCTCTTATGACGTAGAAACATCATCTCGCCATAGTTGAAAGAAAATACCAAACGCCCGACGGAGACTGAGGCAACTGATATATTCATTCTTTCAACTGTGATTTCGCGCTAATTCACTCTGTCAGAAATCATGTATCATTCATCTCTGTCTGGAATAGTCTTGTTTCAGTATTAGGGTTTTGACGTCACATCATCGCCTCGTTTTCAGAGGTCCGAAAAATCAGGGATTTCAATAATTTTTGTTAAAACGTAGGAAGCTCACAGCTAGAAACGGTTTGCGGTGGTGAGCTATTTTGGGTGAGTTCAATCGAAATATGAAATAAATTGTTTTTGTGATATAAGCCCATTGTAACTTCCGTAGAATCTGGGGAAAAAATTTATGAGAAATATTTCTGAATTTTAATGAAAATTTTCCTACAGTATAATATTGTGATAAAAGTGATAGATTTTTACATATATCTCCGCTGATTTTGACAGAACAATCCTGTTTCATGCTCTATTGTAGCGCACGAGAGGTTATTATAGCGGTATTGGTATACCCATGTATACCCCTAAACCACTCGCCCATAACCGCACTAGCGTTCCTAACCCTTTCGAGTTTTCACTGTTGTTTGATGGAAGGATGAGCTGTATGGGCTTGCAACTAATCATCGTATGTCAAATGTTCAACATTATGAGTGAAAGTGAATGTTATTCGTATATCGTGATTTGATTTTGACGAGAATCTTAGGACATTGATATCGGTATCGCGTATGTTAGGGCTACTTTTTTTTTACGAGTTTTGATAGAGTTATGTTCGATTGTTCTCGTCTGGGTATTGGTAATCTAGCTATATATTTGTTGATCTGACTCAGGTTTGTTAGTTCCCCCCTGTATATATTTTTCATTTGACATAAGATTTTTGCATTGCCCTACTGCTATTGTACGTTACTACGCGTGGACGCTCTATATATATCACCAAATGTGGCATCCGGTTAGCATACTCGTCGGAGACAGATGTCCTTGAAAGCGTAAATTTTTGCTATTTTTGAGCTTGAAATTCGCTGAAAAAGTCCGAAGATCTAGGGGAAAATCTGATCTGCTTTACATGGGCTTTCATGGGGCTTTCCGCTGCGCATCGCGAAATTTCTGTAGAATCTAGAGAAAAAGGACTTGAAATTTTGAAAAAAGATCTGGTATCGGCATTTAACTGTATTCCACCTATACTTAACTACACTCTTCCCAGAAATGGAGGCACCATCAAAAAGTATCCAGAAGTTTGACACGAATTCTCATCAAAACTATACTTGCCCGATTTGGGCGTTTTTTGTTTTGAATAACAGGTTATCTCCTTCTAAATATTGGCATGCAAACTGTATTCGCATGAAAACTTCTTCTTTTGTGAATACCGGGTGTAGCAATTATAGTGTATTTTTTTATGAAATTTGAAATACTCTGTGGAGTGTAACAGTTTCAGTATCAAGAATTACAGTCAGTCAAGTTGACCTCCCTGCCGATTGATGGACGGATGATCCGTTAGCTCAATTGACAGAGCATTGGGCATGTAACCCAGAGGTTGTGAGTTCGACTCTCACACGGGGCGGTGGAGTTTTTTCATTTTCCATTGTCACTCGAAATTAGGGCTTTTCATCTTTATCATTATATGTATCTTTTCGGTTGATTAACCGACAAAAATTATGATTTGACTCTGATAAATGATTAAATCCCGAATGCCTACTGATTTCGATTTAGCCAGGATATACTAGACACCTACAGACCGGTTTCGTGTTCTTTAACTCTCATCAGTGCAGGGCAGTCTCCAGCTAGCCAACCAATAATCAAGTCGGCATTATATTCCCTGAAAGGCGTCCTCCATAGACAACATGAGAGCAACGCCATCTGATGAGTAGAAAAGAAGGAAAGAAACGCTTATAACGAGTCGATGCATAGATTTCGGGAGGATACAATTCAATGTTCTGCGTGGCATTAGCCAAGAAAGCAGTTGTTTTCTCCTGAAATCTACCATTGATGTTCATTTTATGAACATTGTGTGGAAATGACTTTGACCTTCTTGTAATTATTTAATATTTCATTCCACTTTGATCATTGTGGCTATTTCGTAGTTTTTATCATAAGAATAAGAATATATATTTTGGAAAGGTGAGAATAAAACCAAATTGATACCTTGGCCTCTGAATGATCCACATTGCCTCTCACATTGCTCCTCGCTATTAAATCTATTGTCATTGCCGCCACATCCTGTATACGTGAATGGGGCACACCTTGACGTCTCCTGGTCGAAGTAAAAGGCCACGTAGTTATCAGTACAGTTTCCTGAATCTGCTGGTATGAAGCACATCTTCATATCACTTGGAACTGGAAGAAAAAATACCATGAAGGTAGATGTAATGTGGTCGTAGAAACATTCTAATTAATCTTAAGCGCTTTGAATTCACCATGGTTTCTGAAGCTATTCGGCTGGGTACTTTGGAAACTCTGTTGAACAAATAAAAAAAAACACTCATAATTTTTGTTGGACGGAAGATGTCATTAATAATAAAAGAAAGACGTTTGAATGCCTCATATTTCGGTATAACGACATAAGTACCTGAGGAAAAATATACATGAACATTTTCATAACTTAACTTTGTCTATAAGCGTTTTTTGTGGTATTTCAAAAGATCACAGAGTGTATTGTATTGCTTCAAGATTTTGATAGCAAAATCAATAAAAAATGTGGACTGAGAAAACTTACTTTGTGGTGGTTGTGTGACTGCAGAAGGTTGGGATCTCCTACATCTCTGTTCGCAGGTGTAAATATCCTGGAATCTGTTGTAGTTACCACCACAACCTCCATAATTGAAACGCTGACAAGTATCGCTGGAGGGTTCGTAGTAGTATTGTGGGACAGATGCATTGCAAGTTCCAACAACAGGAGGCAGTGTACATAGATCTGTAAAAAAACATCGAAGTTGGTATTTATATAGTATGCTAACAAATTATGCTGCACGTATAGCGAATCAAGTGTCCCTTAGAAAAATATGTTTATGTCCCTGAAGTCGAGATTTCCATTCAATGGGTGGAAATCTACTATAATGACACAATCTGTCTCCATCAGGAGATATATCAACCAATAATATAAGCAAAAATTGCATAACTCCTGGAGTCATCTTTTTGGTTTTCTTTGGAATGGTGCATGTAGGAGAAATATCGAAACTTATGTTCCACCCATTACATCTTTGATTTCAGCCCCCTTGAGCAAAAATTGCATAACTCCTGGAGTCATCTTTTTGATTTTCTTTATAATGGTGCATGTAGAAGAAATATCGAAACTTCCTCCCATTACATGTTCATACTTTTCGTTTACTTATTTTTTATGTTCAGGTTCCCACGAAACAGGATATCCTGTATTGTTCAGAGAACATCGTGAGAACCAAGGGAAATGGGGTAGGAATTTGTGTTCTTCTTGAATTTCTGAATGTGATATGGCTCGGGGAACTCCTCCCTTGGCAATGTGTTCCAGAGCCTCGCTGTTCGTTGGATGAACGAGTCTTTGGAAAGAGATGTTCTGCAGGTCTCCAAAGTGACCACGAAGGGGTGCGAAGCCTCAACTCGACGGGTTAATCTCGCGAGGACCGCCAAAGGGAGGAACAATTGTTGATATTTCAGCATCGTCAATGGAAATTTCTTTAAAATAGAGCCAGATCGCCAACTTTTCTACGGTGTTCCAGAGAAGTGAGTGAATTGGTGAGCGAGACATCACCCACGAGCTGAATTGCCCTTTTTTGGACAGAATCCAACAGTTTCAGGGTATGTTCGATTGCTGCACTCCAAATATGGGAACAGTATTCTAGGGCAGGTCAGATCAGTGCCTTATAGATCATAAGCAGCGGACCGGAAGTGAAATAGCTCCTGGCCCGAAACAGAAAACCAAGTTTTTGGGATGCAGTTTTACCAATTGATCTCACGTGATTTTCCCTAGAAAGGTTATTGCTGATAGTGATACCAAGCATCAAAATGGATGTCTCCAAAGGAATGGTTACTCTTGACAAGCTTATGTTGGGCACAGTGAGATCGGCTTTTTTTAGAGAAACGGCATGCTTGTGTTTTGTTTGCATTGAAATCTACCAAGTTATTGAATCCCCATTCGAGAATTGTTGCCAAGTCCATATTTATGTTGTCAACATTTCTTCCTCGTTCGTTTCTGATTCGCCTGGCTGGTATTGGAGCTCTGGAAGAGAAGGCGGTATGGAGGGTACTATCATCCGCGAAACTGTGTACTGGACATGAAGTTGCTTCCAACAAAACGTTTATATGGAGTAGAAATAGTGTTGGTGCTAGAACTGATCCTTGCGGAATACCAGCATTTATGATAAGAGAGTCAGATGAAACTCAGTCGACAACTACATGGAGAGACCTGTTCGAGAGAAGCTAGCAGAGAACAAAGCTGGAGAGGCAGCCCATAAGATGGAAGCTTGGCGAGAAGTCCGTGGTGCCAGACTCGATCGAATGCCTTGGAGGTATCAAGTGCCACGGCTAAAGTTTCACCATATTTTTCAATAGATTGCTGCCATATATGTGAGACGTAAGCGAGCAGATCACCAGTTGATCTCTGATCACGGAAGCCATATTACCTATCGTTGATAATACCAGAATGTTACAGGTACTTCATGAGCTCGATGTTGATAGCTTTCTCCATGATCTTTGAAATAATAGATAGCAGTGCGATCGGTCTGTAGTTGCTAGGTAGGGTCTTTTTGCCTTTTTTAGGAACTGGATGTACTCTTGCAATTTTCCAGTTGGATGTATATCTAAATTATCTAAAGTTTTAGCCCCCTCGGTGGGCTCGTACCAAATTTGTGGTTTTTTCATATCACTTGGAGCGCACGAAAGGGGATCCCAATAATGTTCGAAGAACACCTAGAAAGGGTAGGGAGAGAAGGTATAGTTATTGGATAAGGAAAGTGCATTTATTGGATAGTGACTAATCATGTCTACATACCTTGAGATACTCCACAGTATCTGAGACAATCATCAGCAGTTTCAAAGTTATTTCTGTTACCATCACATCCTCCATAAACGAACTGCTTACAAACCCCATCGGCACTATCATAGAAATATCTTGGGAAAGCTGCTCTACACTTTCCAGTTTCGCTTGGCAAAAAGCACATTTCTAAAGGAGAAATTTGAAAATAACACTGAATTCATAATGATTTGAACTGTTTTTCATTTACCAATTCTAAATGCTTCCACCTGTGGGGGTGGTGTGATCGGTTGTGGTTCGAGTGGTTGTCCGTTTTCGCATCTCTCTTCGCATTTCTGTCGAGATTCGAAGTTGTTACCGTTACCACCACATCCTCCATAGTAGAATTGACGACAAGCTTTATCTCTAGTGTCATAGTACCATCTGTCGACGTAGTTGGCACATTCACCAGTCTCAGCAGGGAGTTGACAAGTGTCTTTTGCTGAATATCCAGAACAAATTAATCACAGATGGATCTTCCAGACGAAACCAGCATTACGAAGACGCCAAATGAATGATGAATGAAAACGCCATCTAGTGGCCAAAATTAGAGGTGTAATGCCAAACATTACAGTCCAAATCTACCATTTGGCGTCTTCATAGTGGGTGATAAGACCGAAGCGTTGAGTTGTCCCAATTGTCAGCACACCAAGAGCGGCTGGATGAGGCCTAGTGGACCAAAACTTTATTGTTTTTCTGTTGCTGGATTTACACTGTGTTGTCACAGGCCTCAAAAAACTCTTTTTACCATTCAAATGTGTTTTTGTTGCTAATTACGACACATATTGCGCTGATCAAAATTGTTGAAAATTACGGTCTGATTGGAACACAAACATTCGATAAATATCCGGGAATCACTCGACAACTGCGCTCTGTAGCCACGTTTCACATTGAATCTTCATGGGTTCCAATTAGTAAAGCTTGTATCTTATTTACTCGTTCACATTTATTATTCTGTTGAAGACAAAAGCAATTGAGAATCATTCCATTAGGGCCTCGAGCAAACAATGAGCTTCCCAGTGAATTCAAATCTATAAACTCCACACCTTTATTAAAAAAAGGTCAAAAACTGGATACTTTCAAAAAGCAGGTCGTTCATTCATCAACTCATTAACATAAAAATAGACCTTTTTAATATAAACTACTCAACACTAATTTCGTCGCACACCAAAATGTCGCCCCTGTTATAATGTGAATAACTTTTTTCAGTTTAGAACAATTTGAATTTGGTTCACACTGTTCGATAGCCCAGTCCTTCAGCTATAATCTCGTACTTCATTGTAACATGAGGGTATTCACATAAAATCTCTACGTGGTGTTTTTCGACAATGTGCAAAATTTCGGAATATTCAAAAGGCTCTCAAATGGTGATAAAAATGTTTTTCTCAACTTCGACAACAGAGGCATGAAGATGATCTCATTATCTCGAGATATTTCGCGAATCAATTTCCTATCTCTCTTATTCACAGAGTGATCTCAAAAAATCAACTTTTTGGTTTTGCAGCCATAACTTTTTTTTACGTCAACCGATTTTGGAAATCTTAGGCTCATTTTGAAGATAAAACTTCAGATGAAGAGATCTGAATATCAGAATTGACTCAAGATGACTATCAAAGATCAAGAGTTTTCTTGAAAGTGACCCAAATCTGGAACGCCCTCCGAATCTCGGTTAGGAGGAGAATTGAATGAAAATCAACTTGTTCTCGGAAAAACAATTCATTCTGGATGCGTCCATATTTTCCTCGCTCTCAGTACTCAAGAATGTGCGTGAGAAAACACAATTGAAACATGTTCTTTCAAAAACATCAGACCATTTCTCCTCTGTAATGCATGTCCCGTAACCAACGTTACAAGAATCACAGTAAGTGACTGACAAGTCAGGTTAGACGTCGTTTACAGATTTTGATAGTTTCGATGCCGCATCTAACGACCGAATTGGCAAACTGTTTTCGTGAAACTTTCACCATTTTTGAAATGCGTTTTCACAATAAATAAACGTTGTTTGCTTGAATACTTCTCCATATTCTTAAATCGCATGTTATGTACGTGACAACTGTTAAAAAAATCACTTTATTGAAAAAATCAAAATCCGTTGCTCTTGTTGGTACACCATTTATGATGAGTCTCAGCTGGTCGGGTTTGTCAGTCACTCATTGTGATTCTTGTAACGTTGGTAACGGCGGGCCATGCATTACAGAGTAGAAATGATCTAATGTTTTTGCAAGAACATGTTTCAATTGTGTTTTCTCACGCACAATTCTTGACTACTGAGAGCGAGAAAAATATGGACGCATCCAGAATGAATTGTTTTTCCGAGAACAAGTTGATTTTCATTCAATTCTCCTCCCAACCAAAATTCGAAGGGCGTTCCAGATTTGGGTCACTTTCAAGAAAACTCTAGATCTTTGATAGTCATCTTGAGTCAATTCTGATATTCAGATCTCTTCATCTGAAGTTTTATCTTTAAAATGAGCCTAAGATTTCCAAAATCGGTTGACGTAAAAAAAAGTTATGGCTGCAAAACCAAAAAGTTGATTTTTTGAGATCACCCTGTAAATAAGAGAGATAGGAAGTTGATTCGCGAAATATCTCGAGGTAATGAGATCATCTTCATGCCTCTGTTGTCGAAGTTGAGAAAAACATTTTTTTCACCATTTGAGAGCCTTTTGAATATTCCGAAATTTCGCACAGTGTCGGAAAACACCTTGTAGAGATTTTATGTGAATACTCTTATGTTTCAATGAAGTACGAGATTATAGCTGAAGGACTGGGCTATCGAACAGTGTGAACCAAATTCAAATTGTTCTAAACTGAAAAAAGTTATTCACATTATAACAGAAGCGACATTTTGGTGTGCGACGAAATTAGTGTTGAGTAGTTTACAAACATAGTATTTCGCTACCCACTATATAGCTTCCATACTAATAATCATTAACCCACATTATATAATTTCGTAGCCCAGAAGATCAACTTATTGTCGTTACTGAGATAGGTAATGGATACAAATACTGTCACACTTAACTCACTATTAGATCCCATAATCTTAATTCTACACCGTTTTCTTGTTTTGATATTATTTGTTTTGTTTTTATACTCTCACCTAATTTTGAGACACTAATGTAGGTAGTTTTCATAAGAATAATTGACAAGACATTATACGACTTCGCTATTGAAATAATCTCTTCTCATGTTGAAAACGGGAGCAGAACCGGTCCCGAAACGTCCAAAGATAAGTGAAAATTTGATATTTTTTCTATATACCTTTATTTCCCTTCTCCAAAAATTTTCTCAATACAAATTGTCACTGACAAGCTAGTGAATTTTTCTTTCAGGCTCTCTGATAGGAAAATTCTTTAAACGCAGTGACATTTTGGGGCAAATCATCTGATTTGTCCTTACTACACGTATATTGAAATAATATTCATATTTTTATTTTATAGAAACGAGGAGAGAAAATCCCAAAAAATTTGAAATAATGAACAATATGATTATTAATTATATCAAACTGTAGATCATCTTCTCGATAATTGTTGTTTTTAGCTGATAATATTGCTCATCTTACTGAATTATTATTATTATTCCACTCATATAAAAAGAAACCAATTAATCATGATTCATGTACATGTACTTTGACATCTGGCAACTACGTTTTCAATAGTGGTTTTGAGACCTCAAGACCATTCAGAAAAATAATCAAATTGAAATATATTATAGAAATGAAAAAAAAAACGATCCACTTGCCTATTGGATATTGGAAATATATAGAAATGAAAAAAAAAACGGTCCACTAGCCTATTGGATATTGGGGCAACCCTTTCAAAATCAACTTTACTATGCTTCAAAACTAGCAAACGGAGTCAATACACCAACATACAATATATTACTTCATTCCATTAGAACAACAGAGTTTAGTTCAAGAAAAGTTCAACATCAAACTCACCAATTGCTTTTGGACATAAACTTTCACATGCTTCTCTACTCTCGAAGTTATTTTGGTTACCGTTACAGCCAGAGAAATAGAATGGTTTACAACGATTCTCGGGAGTGTCAAAGTACCAGTTGGCTTGTCGTTCTGTGCAATTACCTTGGGCCATTGGTAACGAGCATTGATCTAATTCATACACAGGCTGTTAGTCAAGTAAAATATACCATAACATGGGGATGCAGTAATGAGAGAACGTGAGTTTAGATGAACAGGCATAATTTTCCAGTTGAAACAAATTGATCCCAGAAATATCAGATACATGTAACATTTATAATTCATATTGTGATGTCAAATAAGTCTCGGAATTAGAATTGAATAATTTCTTTTTCATCATCACAATTGATTCACTTTGTTTCATCTGAATGAGATGATTATTGCGAATTTTTCGTCAAATAAACGATCCCTTGGCAATATTGATCATAATTCCTTTGGAAATGGTTAGACATTCCATGCTTTGTGTTGGCAGCAGTTACAGTCGACGGATAATAGTTATTTGTTTAACTAGGCAGCAAAGTAGTAGATTGACTGCCGAGGCTGCATTCATAGCCGAGCGGAGCGAGGCTAGGAATCCAGCTAAGGCAGTCAATCTACTTTGCTGCCGAGTTGAACATATAATTTTTTCTCCGATTGTTAATAATGATATAATAATATATCTCTTTATTTTTCCTGTAGTGTTCAATTAAAATAAAATTTGATAGAAATCGCAGTTGTTGGAATGGTTGGTTGCTATGGAAATGTCCATAATAATTATAGTTTGACAATTCATGAAATTTCTGACAGTTGTGCGAAAAAATATTGGTATATTTAAATTATTATATAATGGAAAGTGATAGCGACCTGGAAGTACTTACACCTCCAGAAATGAGGGAGGTGGCATAAAATATAGAGTTGAATTTGTTGCCGGAGAAGTCTCGAATGAAATATGAAGGAAATTATAAACGATTTATGGATTATTAATTTTGCTGATACATATCAATCAGCAAAGTAACCACAAAGTGGGTACTTTGCTGCCTAGGCAGGAAAAGTAATACTTTGCTGATTGATATGTGTCAGCAAAATTAATATTTGCTGCAAATCGGAGAAAAACACATTTTATGTACATGCCCTGCAGAGGCCAGAATCAGATTTTTAACATTTGGCAACAGTATAGGGCCAGAAAACCTGATAAATTGTTTTCCCAATGTACTCCTTAATTTCGCCAAGATATTAATAGATATACTGGGAGAAAATATAACCATAGGGTGAGCCATAATCGGCCATTGGCCTAACATGGGCCCACTCACGTTTAACCTTAACCTTAACCTTACAGTCAAATTGGGTGTCAATTATTGTAGAATGCATTCCTTTTCTCAATGTCAATTATCATTATTTTGAAAAAGAAAGGGTCTTATTTCCAATGCTCACTGGTACTGGTACTGGTAGGGGACATTTGCACGTCAGCAACTAGTCCCTAGTGGGACTTTTTTGCAAGCCCCAAGGTATTTTTAATGAGTGATGTGATTCGCTAAAGAGAGCTGGCTAAAACCCTTTTCAGCTATCTTTCAGAGTTTTTGCGGCTGTGTTTTGTAGACTAGTAATGTACTCACTACCATATGCTGCAGTGGCAGGCCTGCCAGCTACCTCATTAACTCCCGTTAGCGGAGGTCCACTAAGCAGCATTGGCTTGCTCTCACGCAACTAGTAGTTTTTCCACACCCACCTACATACACCGTCCTGCTTCTTCTCTGATGCTCACAACCACATCATCATCTCTTTCTGCGTGTTCTGTGTAGGCTTTGTTACTAACTCCATGTTAATAAGAACGCTACAGCGAATCGTGCAGGACTATCCCCAGCCGATGCTCCGAAACTACAATATTCAATTCGTAAATGAAATATTGAAAAAAGTTCCGTGCCCTGGCTGGGAATCGAACCCACGACCTCGCGGTCGTGAGACGAGCGCTCTTTCACTGCGCCAATCCCGGCTCCTTTCCAATAATGATCAACAATTCAACAGTTCTTGATCTGATCGAAATACAATAATTCTGACAGTTGCACCAGTTTTATCCACAGTTGACTGTTGAGTTTGGCCAACCCCACAAAACAAATGTCTAACCCTTGAGAACTTGGCCAATTCACAGACATGAATACAACATATACCAGGGATCTTTATGCTTCCTGAGATGGTATTTAAACATTAAAATATTATTAGAAGATCACATGCTAGGAAAACTATATCGGTAATAAAACATTAGGTAGGTATAACTGTCTGTTAGATCTCATGCTAGAAAAGTAATGATTGTGCAATACATTAGGTAGGTACCTATGAAATCATACCTTTCTTTTCACCAGGTGTAGCACATTGTTGCCTGCAAGCCTCAATAGTAGGGAAGTTGTTTTTATTCCCTTTGCAACCCCCATACACGAAAGGTTGACATTGACCAGTCTCTTCATCATACCAATACCTTTGGTACTGTCCATTGCATGGACCTGCTTCTTGTTTTTGTTCACAAGGATCTGAAAGTGCAAAAATCATTAACCCGTTACAAGTCAATTCCAATAATCTTACCTGGGCTGCTATCGGTAACACATTGGTTGAGGCACTCCTCCCTGCTTTCGAATTTATTATTATTACCAAGACATCCCCCATACACGAACTGAGCACAGTTCTTCAAGTCTTTATCATAGTACCAAACAGGGTAATAGCCTTCGCATGGACCAGCCACTTTAGGCAAATTGCACCTATCTGAAATTCACTTCTATAACTATTGGAGTCTCATGAGTTGATAAGCGATCTCACCTGTTCCTTCAGGCTTAACACAAACTGATTCGCATTCTTCTTTAGACTTGTAACGGTTCTCGTTACCATCACAACCTCCATACCAGAATCTTGAACAGCCACCATAGTCCATATCAAAGAACCATTTAACCGTGTAGTTCCTGCATGTTCCCCTTTCCTTTGGAATAGAACACCCGACCTGTAGATTTCGAGGAGCAGTTTCACAACCCTCATAGTTTTCTCCCTTTGCTTCCGTAAGCCCATCAATACAACAGCCGTATTTGCTGTTTTCACAACCACAACCTTCCATATTCGGTCCAGAAGCTGGAGTTTGTTCATCAGAGCAGCAACCGAATTCAGTGTTTCTACATCCACAACCTACAAATAATATAGTCAGCGATATATTTAGTATGAATAGTTATGCAGATACTTGCCATATACCTTATGTAAGCTATTGAATGAGTTCGTTGACATTAATAGCAGTTTGACTGACTACTATTCTTACTATGAAATACACAACTCAATGACTCACCTTGCTGGTGAGGTCCTCTGGCAGTTGTTATTCCATCTGGACAACATCCAAATTGGAATGTATGGCACAAGCATCCCTGGAACTCTGCTCCACTGGCAGGCGTCAAAGCATCAGGACAACAACCGAATTCGCTAGACTGGCAGCCGCAACCCTCATTATCGTAACCTCTTGCAGCAGTTGTATTGTCTGAGCAGCACCCATAAGGAGAATATTGGCAGTCGCAGCCTTCCATATTAGGTCCCCTTGCCGCAACGATATCATCAGGACAACAACCAAACGGCGTTGCCAAGCAACATCCTTCTCCGCTTGGTCCATGAGCTGGAGTTCTTGCATCCTGGCAACATCCAAATGTGCTATTAGAGCATGGAAGATTGCAGCCTCTGTATCCAGGGCCTGCGGCAGCAGTCGTTCCATCAGGGCAACACCTGTAGGTCATGTTCCTGCAGTCCTCAGTTATAGCTTCTGTAGTTGTTTCCATGATAGTTGAGTCAGTTGAGCTTGATTCTTCAGTTGCATCACTGTACTCCGTGGTTAATTCTGTCGTGGACATGATTTCTTCTGTTGTCGTTATTTCGGTTTCTTTACATCCTTCGTGGTCAGGACCAGTGGCTTCAGTAACATTATCATCACAACAACCGTATTCGGAGCTGAGGCAAATTGGAGGACAACCTTCATTGTCATTACCTTCTGCAGGAGTTCTTTCATCGGGGCAACATCCAAAGAGCGTTTCGTTGCAGTGCAGACTGGGGCAACCAGCAAATTTGGGCCCAAGTGCTGCCGATACCTCATCTTTGCAACAACCGTATTTTGACATCTTGCACGTATGGGGAGTTGGACATCCTTTGTCGAATGGACCCTTTGCAGGTGTGATGTTATCCCAGCAACAACCATATTTCGTTTTACTACAAGTCCTGAGCTTCCTTCTCTTACACATGCGTGGTTTTTTGGTGAAGATATCGATGATTCTAGATTTGCCATAATCATCTGTGATCGCCATTTCTTCTGTGGTGCTACTGAATATGTCACTAACTGTGGTACCGGTATATTCTGTAGTTGATTCAGTACTTCCTGTATATTCTGTTGTCATTTCAGTAGATTCAGTGCTACCACTGAATTCCGTTGTACTTTCAGTAGATTCAGTGCTACCCGTGAATTCTGTTGTACTTTCAGTAGATCGTTCACTCGTTGAACTCATCTCTGAGGTGCTGGAGCTCATTTCGGAACCTGTGAATTCTGTAGTTAATTCGGTACTACCTGTTAACTCCGTGGTCGATTCGGTACTACCTGTGAATTCCGTAGTTGATTCGGTGCTACCTGTGAATTCCGTAGTTGATTCGGTACTACCTGTATATTCCGTCGTTAATTCTGTACTACCACTGACTGGACTAGTACTAGAACCCTCTGATTCAGTACTGCCAAGAGTTGTACTTTCGCTGGACTCGGCTGTCTCTATAGTGCTATTATTTACTTCTGTTGAACCTGTGGATTCTGTGGTACTTCCACTTTGTTCTGTCGATTCAGTACTTTCAGACACAAGTGTGGATGGTTTCACTGTAGTCGTCTTGACAACATTTTCTGGTTCACCAATGAAGAATATGGTAGTACTCTCTCCAGTTACCCCTGTCTGTGTTGAAGTAGGGGTACCTGTGTATTCACTTTCAGTTGTACCAGGACTATCGGAACCAGTTTGATCCGAAACAGATTTTGTTGATCCCATTTCCGTACTACCTGTGAATTCCGTGGTTGATTCGGTACTACCTGTGAATTCCGTGGTCGATTCGGTACTACCTGTGAATTCCGTGGTTGATTCGGTACTACCTGTGAATTCCGTGGTTGAATCGGTACTACCTGTATATTCCCTCGTTGGTTCTGTACTACCTCCTGAGGAATCTGCAGAACTTCCACTGACTGGACTAGTGATTTCAGTGATCTCGAATGAGACAGTAGAACCGCCTGAATCAGAACTGCCAAGAGTTGTACTCTCACTAGACTCGACTGTCTCTATAGTGCTATTATCTACGTCAGTTGAACCTGTGAATTCTGTGGTACTTCCACTTTGTTCTGTCGATTCAGTACTTCCAGAAGCAAGTGCGGATGTGCTAGAACCATCGGAACCAGTTTGATCCGAAACAGATTCAGTAGATCCTGAAATATTTGAGTCTGATACTGTTGGCTCAGTGTTGGCCTCTGATCCGGAGCTCACTGATGTAGTCACTTCAGAGGCTGAACTAGGGCCAGATATTGTCGTCATGCCAGATGCCCCACTCTCTGTGGTTAGCCCAGTTTCTGATGTGTCACCAGTAACAGTAGTTTCACCAGTTTCGGTGGTAAACTCTGTTGTAGACTCGGAAGCTACACTAGACTCAGAGCTCCAGCTCGATGAGTAAGTGGATTCAGTTCCTGATCCTTCAAAATCAGTAGTTGTCTCTCCTGAACCGAATTCATCTTCTTCGATGAAAACGATAACACCGTCCCCCATCATCATGTCATCCGAAGAGAAGAGTGTCTCTCTTTTCTTGCTAATGTGTTCCTGGGCCTGATCTTTTTGTGGTTGTCCAGTTTCGTCGGTTTCGACCCATTCTCCATCATCACAATTTGTGTCGGGTACTATCTCGTATTCTTCGTCTTCATCCGTTGATGGCGGGCTTGTTAGCTCTACAACACTTGTCGAATCTGTTGAATCTGTTGATTCCGTAATGACAGAAACATCGGTGGAACTTCCATCTGCTGTCGGTTCTGATTCGTCCACTGGGTGAGTAACGTCAGTTGGCATTATAGTATCTATAAACTAACGATAATAAATAATTGTGCATGAGAATGTTTAATACTGGTACCTTCTGAACAAGGATGGTTGTTACATTCCTCTTGTGAAAACACGATTGTTTCAGAACCACATAGGTCCGGGCTTACTACTTGGAAATCTTTGATGCAAACGACTTTTTTGGTACGTTCTCCTCCCCCACAGGATTTGGAACACTAGAAAACAAACGAATTCTTGCATCATGGAATAACGAGTGTTGGGAAATTACCTCTCCCCAAGGGCCGCTGAACCATTCGCCTTCACAACTTTCTTCTTCTCCAGTGCAGTTTTTGATGGTTTCAAAGTGCTTTGAAGGGTCACATTGGGCGTCCTCAACTTTGAGGACACCATCAACGGTGGACACGCCACAAAATATAGTTCTAGTTTGAACACCGGCGCCACAGGTTACTGAACACTAAAATGGAAAGTTCGATTCGTGAATGAGAAGGCATGGGTGAATCGTTGATGATTTTAGTCACCTCGCTCCATTGAGATGCGTACCACAAATATTGGCAGGTAGCATTGGTTGATTCGCACTTTCGGATTGTCTCTGGTCTCTGGTTTGCTTCACACAGTTCGTCATCTTGGAATTCTCCTTTCTCAGTGGCACAGTGGACTTTTCTTGTTTCGTTCTTCAATCCGCAAATCCTATCACACTGAAAAATAAAATGTTTGTACGCACCCTAGGAAGATTAATTTGTAATAATTATCTCACCCCACTCCATTCGGATGTTATCCAATCAACACCTTCGCAAGGTCTGATTCTACATTTCTTGCTGACTTCTGGTTTTGGTTCGATTGCTTCACATTCTGAATCTTCCAGGACCTCGATTTTGTTATCTTTCTTGATGAAACATTGAACCTTTCTTGTTTGCTCACCATCTCCACATAGGTGATCACACTGAAAGTATTTCCAAACGAATGAGTATGAGTGACAAAATTATACTTTCTTACGGAATTATTAGAGAGATATTACTTGTTCAGCATGATTCAATCTATATAATACTAGATTTTCACAACATTTCACCGTAGACAAGATTTCAATGTAAATGATGCGGGGTCCTTTATTTCAATTGTCAAATTAATTGAGAAAAGACTACTGGTACTAACTACCAAAATTTTTTGAGTGTATTATCAAAGATCCCCAGATATTGATGCTGATACTCAACTGATAATGGAGACCTTTAGAGAATGCGAATTCTCAATATATTTCTTTATACCGGGTGTTTCTCAAAAGTGACTCACCCCTATAACTTTTTTGTTTCTACAGATAACCAAATGAAATTCACCGTGTAAGTATAGTTCATAAATATGCATTGATAGGCGTATTCAATTGTTTTCCTTTTCCAAATGGGACACCCGGTATACTTTTACTCATTTCGATAAAGAATTACATTGTGAGTACGATGACATCTGATTTGCCACTTTTTGACATTTATCATTCTGAAATTTTCATTTCTCAATTTTCCACCTAGAGTGAATATGATACTAGATATTGATTCAAAATATCAAATTATGTGATATCAACGTATTTGAAAAAATTGAGTTAACATCATAATTATTACGATATTTAGAAATTTCAATCGACCTGTGAAACAAATGAAAAGTAAAATTCCATCGAAAATATGTTTCTTTGGCAACTTGGTTCCAAATCAATTGTTTTAACTCATTCATGGCACTCTAGATTGAAAATTGAGAATACAAAATAGTCACAATGATATTCTCTATCGAAATAAGTAAAAATATGCACAGTGTTTCATTCAAAAATAAGAAAATGAGGGCCATTTCCGGTCAAACCGGAAGTGACAGAAACAATTGAATAAGTGAAATAATGCATATTTATGTACTATACTCAGACAGCGAATTTCATGTGTTCATCTGTGGGCCAAAAAAGTTGAAAGGGTGAGCCACTTTTGAGAAACGCCCGGTATATATATCCATTTTTTTATGTTCATAATTATATCTGAGAATATTCCTTTTCAATACTTTCACCCAATCAAGGGGTTCAAACTTGAACGATGGAAACTTTTATTTTTATAGATCTCAATCGCAGGTTCGTGATTTGGTTTTCTTGATTCAGAAATTTTTTCCCCTTGCTGTCTGATGAGTATCAATTTATCATACATAAAAAAAAGAAAACAAACGTCTTGACTCAACAATCATTAATTTCATCGTCTTCCCCCTTAGTTCTTCATAATATGATTTATGGTGGTACTCACCGGCTTCCAAGGCCCCGAGAACCACGTGGCGCACACTCTGCCCACGTTGCACCGCTGTTGCGTCGGCGGCTTGACAGCGCCGCTAGCAACGCACTCGCTGTCCTCCGCCAGCGTCGGCAGCCCGTTGGACACGATCTGCTGACACGTGACGTCGCGCGACTGCAAACCGCCGTCGCCGCACGGCGCCGAGCATTCTTTCCAGGGGTGCGGCACCCACTGCGCGGCGCACGCGATCTCGTTGCAGCGGCGCTTGGCTTCAGGTTCCGTGTTGGAGTCGCAGAGAGAGCGATCGACGGGATCTAAGGAGGCGCGGCCGGCGCAGGTCACGTTGCGGAATTGATAACCTTAAAAACTCAAAGTTGTTCGACCAAAAATAACCAGTGGTGAGAAGGGGCTACTAATAGTGTTCGCAATACTGTGCAAGGAAATTTCGGCAGAAGTGGACGTAGACCAATTTCCATATGCTCGGATAGCGAAGCTGCTATTATGGCAACCAGATGACGAATGATCACGTCACTGTGACGTCCCTCATTGGTGATTTTTCGTCAGAGACGTCACACACCAATTTATGACGTCACTATGACGTACTTTCTATGACGTGATAATCACGTCATCGTTTCGACGTCGAGTGAACGTCACTTAGAAGGGTAAAAGAAAACGTCAGTTTCATGACGTTGCAGGGACGTCCTGTCGACGTCCATTTTTCCCAGACCTTCTCTAAACCATGGATACTTATATATTATCATATGAAACAGAAGTATAACTCACGAAAGCAAATCAACATGCAAGTTTTATTGGCATTATTAATATACTCGAGTAGGAGATAACTTTTTTCTAAAAAACTTTGACACACTGTATATCTCGGAAACCACCAAGCTATGTATATATATACAAATGATTGTTTAGATATACCTATATTCGAACCGTTACTCTTATGACGTTGATGTGACGTATCTATGACGTCTAAAAATCACGTCGGTGTGACGTACCAATTTGGTGATTCAGAAAATTTTTCAATAATTTGCTATTCAGCAGATTTTTGTTGGGTGACAAAGAATGCATCAATATACATTATTCAACAAAGTGAAGCCAAATTCGCCAACATCCTTTCCATTGCTATCAAACTATTCTTTGTTTGCTTACATCTCGCCGACACAAACTACATAATTTTTTATACAAATACGAGTGACTGATTGCATTCTGATGGAGATGCGTATACTGAAGAATAGCGCTGCTGAATAGGCGATTGAATGAACATGACACAGGAGGGACCCTGTTAAAGGAATCTTTTTTACATATCATCGCCAAATTTAATCGTCATTTTGACGTCATTATGACGTCAATCAGACGTCACAGTTTGGTGAGTGAATAATGTCAATACGACGTGAGTAATATGACGTCATTGGGCTGTGACTTATTCACGTCATTATCACGTCATGTGACGTCAACTACTGACGTCACCTTGGTCATTCAAGTGACGTAAAAAAGACGTCACTGGAACGTCATCTGGTTGCCTGGGATATTATGGCATTGAGATCCAATAGAATCACAACTAAATTGGTGTCCGACTGTAGAAGTGCCTTGGAAAATATGGCAAGACTAGGAAAGTCAGCCTCAGGACACTCGAGTATCTCTGGGAACGAGGAGGCAGACAGACTAGCTAAGATCGGTTCAGGAACGACACCCATTGGACCAGAATCGATATCGAATACCCACAAGCATGGCTATGTCCTGTATGAAGGAAATTCTACATTCACAGTTTCTTGAAACATAGCGGAACACACCAGGCATGAGCTCCATATAAAGGAACCTTCAAATAAACTCACGAGAGAGGTCCTGTCACTCAACAGAAACAGAAGAGATCTCAAGATGGTAGTTGGGCACCTAACTGGACACAACCACCCCAAGAGGCACCTGGAGCTCATAGGGATAAAAGATGGTCCCATCTGCAGATGGTGCTCAAAAAATTATGAAACATAATCGCACATACTTACTGAATGCCCCGCGCTGGTGCATCAGAGGAAAGATTCCTTTGGGAGCATTGTATTGCACTCATATAGTATGTGTAAGTGATTCAGCTGAGGAAGATGCTTGAATTTTTCAAAGAAATGCCCAGCTGATTCATAGGCCATGTGGGAGCACAATGGGCCCGACTGAAGATGCCTGAGTGCGAGGAAATAGGCACCCGCCCACCCGTGCAGGGAAGAATAAGATAAGAAGATAGGGACTACTAGTAACAATGTGTGTAGTGAATTGTACCAATCGTACCTGTATTCTCCAATTTTCACTTTCAAATTCAAGCAGCATATGCTGCATGGAGCACACCAAAGTGAATGAATGACGTCGGGAGTTTTCATCAAATATTTCGTCGATATAGTTAAGTGGTACTCCAAAACTACACAGTGTGTCGATTGGAATATTTGATCACCTAGAGGAAATTTGAAGTCAAGTAAAAAGATGTCAACTTCATTGTTAAGGGGGAAATTTTGTGTGCTGGTTCAACTGATTTACTTCAACCTTGAAGAAGGGATGAAAAGAACCACTGAAATGTTAAATTGGATGGCCGTTCAACTATCTTTCCAACTTCTACTTGACCTTTCTTTTTGGTAACAATAAGAATAAGCATGCTTAATTGAAAATTGATATTCTTCGCCTAGTAATCTCTTATAAGTAGTTACGATTTACTAGCTTGTGGAAGAAATGTGAAACAAATACTCAGAATAGAGACTAATATGTGAATTCTGATTTTATTTCGCCAGATTTCGAAATTATTTTGTAATTGTGAGCTGTTTGTGTATTCAGCAAATAAACTCATTGTATAAACGAAATAATTCTAGAAATGTTCGCTCAAAAATTGTTCTTTCTGATGAATTGACATTGTTTTTTCACCAACATTTTATTTTCTAGCTACGAAATAATGTGGGAAATAAAAAATAACCCGCTCAGAATTGGTAAACACATGCAGTCTAGATATATGCAGGATCCTAGGAATAGATGAATAACAACTGAATGTATTGTTGAAATCTCAAAATAGGTGGAATCTATGAATTGTTGTTTTCCAAAGTTTGTTTTTTTATAGTTTTCATTTGGGAGCTTCAGAATGGATGAACTTCTTCGAAGCAGCAGCAATATCTTCACTATAATAAAAATAATAATAATAATAATATAGTGAATGATAATCCAAGGGCCAGGTCGATTCATAAACATTGAACCTTTGAACGATTCTTAAATTTTGAAAACGTATCCACAAAACGGAACTGTGCCGAAATAAAGTATTGAGTATTTATTATCAATCAATCTCAATTGTGTACTTTACTTACTCAGCTAACGCCTCCTGTTGCCAGCATTATGGAAATAAATCTTATGAGACAATGTTTATCTAAATGAATCGTGATTTCCTCACAAAAGCTTATACAAAACAATGTTCAACTCACCTCCACCACATGTAGCTGAACAAGGTGTGAACTCGTCATAAGTCCATGCATACGTTTCTTCACTTGGTGGTGGTATATTCGTCGGTAAACTGTACGAGTAACTGATTGGCACTTCCGAGTCTTGATACAAGAGCTAAAATGACCATATCAAACACCGTATATCCACCAAAGATACCTTATATCCTCTTGTACTCACCACCATGAACAAGGATTCTTCTGTTGGTCCCAAGCAAGTGACCACATCTGGAGCGGCAAACTCTTGGGGGTTTCTTTCGTATTTGAACCTGCAGCCTGCAAAATCTAGTGACCTAGGGAAATCGATCCTCCAGTTACCGTTCAGATAGTAGTAGCCGGTTTTATTACGGACAGCTAAAAAAAAATTCAAAAGTTTCTAAACAATAATAAGGCGCTGAAGAATTCGATTAAGTATTATGACAATGCATCAACTGACTATATATGTAGTCAATCACTAAAGGTTCCTAATTATTTTGAAGAAGATCATCTACACTATAAGTCTGAGCCGTTACCACCGATACAACAAGGCCAGCAGACTCTGACGTAAACAGCTCGTGACGTCACCAAGAGAGGCCAGTGTTTTATTTTATCGCTTGTCGACTAACGCGTCAGTTCGTGTTAATTCATCGGTGATTCACGTATGTTTTTGAAACGGTCCCGAATTCTTTTGTTGTTTATTCATCAATATAATTGGCGGACAAATTACTGTTTTGTGAAATATTTTGTGTTGTGATCGGCGAAATAACAATGCCTTTCAAGTGTTGTGTTCCCTTTTGTCGGGGGAATTATGTGGGTGGTTCAAAAGTTCATGCTTTTAGTTTCCCGTTGGACGAGGAGCTATCTAAAATGTGGGTATATGCAATTCACCGCGAGGATTTTACTCCATCTAAGTTCAGTAGTAAAGAGAGCTTAATTTATAATGATAAATTAATAATAGAAGACAATTACTCTCTCAAAAAAAGTATAAGTAGAGGAAAAATAGAAAAGCTTTGATTGTGCAGTTAGTTTTGTATTCGTATATTATAGTCAACAAAATCATCTCTGAATTCGAGGAAATTTTCTTGAATGTTCATAATAAACGGGCATTTTTAATTCTCATTCTCAAATTTCTTTCTGAAAACGGTCATTTGCCTCGTGGCAATGAATGCAGAATTCATTCCAGTGATCAAATTGCAACTATCATATTAACATGAACTACAAACACTCTACTTAAAAAGGTAAAACTGCAACAAATTTCCCTTCTTTTTTCATCATATTGGACAATTTATATATAATTCAACTATAAATATGATTTTCTTGAGATTAATCCATATTTAGTGAAAAGAAGGAAGAATATCATTCAAAATAATGGCGTGTGTAATGTCATTCGAAAGCAATCTATTGATATTTGACATCTCGTATTTTGATTGACTATTGATTAAATGGTCGTCATCTGGAATGCTTGTTCACTAAATATGAAAAACTCGCCATAAAAATCATATTTCCTGTTGAATTTTCTATATAAAAATGTGCCATCGAAGTACATCATGATTATATAAAGTGTCCAATGACAAAATAAGAGCAAGTAGCTTCAAATGCCCCCAACACAAGGGGAGAAAGAAGGCGAAATTTCGAACTTGTTCTTGAAATATCTCAATAAATAGTGGTTTGTTCACATTTTCATTATAAAATTCGGTTTATCAGACAAAAATACGTGAGTACCGAAAAAAAATTTCAAAAAAAAAGCCATCGCATGATAAATGCAGTTTTACCCTTAAAAATTACGGTTTCAAGTGTAACGATCCACTTGGGTGAAAAATCCAACAACAGAAAATTGAAAACACTCACTGGTTATTTTTTCAGGTAATAGGAATTCTCCAAGATAAATAAAGGTAATTGTAACAAACGGCATGTCAATCAAAATAAAATACATTTTCCACAATTTTCTTTCGATCAATCTCACGATATGTTTATGTTCTGCGGGCCCTGTATAAGTAGGTGTGAAGTTTCACCACAATTTTTGCCAATATATTTAATTCGAATGGGTTGCTGTAGGTGGATATTTGTGTTTTATCCTGGTTTTTGCTTTAAAACTTCGTTTTTCCATAATAAAATCGAATGGGGTGCGAAGAAGGGCTCAGTTGACGACTGGCGTCCTTTTTTAACCGGAAGCCCTTCAAAAACCAGCAAAATCGGCTCAATGATGATCTAAAACTAAAATCGAAATACGCGGTCGCCTTATAGCGCTATAAGCGCTTGTCGTTTCGAGCCGCTGGTTAGGCCTCACTAAGTGACGTCACGGAGCATGCAGGCCTTGTTGTATCGGTGGTAACGTCTGAGCGCCCCTGCTTCATATCAATCGAATTCATCAGCTATTATAATACATTTTTACAGAACCTAAAAATATTCCTAACCCATCAGGTAATCTTCTCCATTCACGCAATAATATACCCTCTTCAACTATGTCTTACCGAGATAATTATTCGAAGGAGCCAACTCTTCAACTCGAATATTCGTAGCTCCAGCAGGAATCAGCAATATATCGTTATAACCTGAAAATAATAAGAATGACAATTGAAACATCATCCGATCAGAATATTCAACTTTCAGAAAGAAAATGGCAACAGTGTCCTTACCAACTTGCATGTCTTTCATTTGAATCGTATTGGAAAAAGTGTTACAGCTGGTTCCGTCCCCCCCACATACACGGCACTGATCTTCCCTTGCGTTCGACCCCAACATCCTGTCGCATCCCACTGTCTAAAAAATAGTAGATTGTTTTATTAGGATCAAAAGTGACACTTTGTTTGACAAGCGAATTTTGCATTTGCGAGGCGGAGCGTTTAGCGAAGCCGAGCGAAAGCAAAATTTGCGAGTCGAACAAAGTCACTTTTGATCCGAATGAAACATGCTATTTTTTCTGCAACCGAAACAATTAACTCAAATAAACATGTGAAGTAACCACCAATGCTGTGCCATATGTATGCAATGCAAAAATATTGACAAATAATCCATGTGGTAAGAATATTCTACCTGCATTAACAGCAGGTTAGGTTTTCTAGGATGTTCGAATTGTAGTTTCAATATAAATACAACCACAGAACGACATATTTGTGTATGGACCAGGTGCTCTTATGGCAAATACCGCGCCAGTGCCAGCTATAGGAGCAAGACGTGGAGAATGTTAGGTTAGTGAGCATATCAACAATGATGATAGTGATTATTTATTCCTCTCCATACTACACTGTGTTTGCCTTTATAATCAAATGAAGCTAAACAATATCGTTGTTTGAGACAAAAAAACTATTGCTTGCCGTGATTATTCAGAAACAAGTTATCCATCCCGAGAATAACGAATGAAATACAGATCAAGCAAGTATTTGAATCTTGAAGGCTTCCCTGATCAAAACAAAAATACTTAACTGATATGTTTATAATTCCAATACTAAACTATAATAAGGTGTCTTTATATCTCCAGCATGGGTATGAAATGCCAAATCTGCTGAAATCGGAAACAAATCAGGTATGCGTCTCAACCCAAATAACCAACCGTCACAATGTTGTTTATTCTTGATGACGTCCAGTAGATCCTTTTTAGTTCCTAGGAGCTGAAGTTTAACTTTAGCTCCTAGGAACTAAAATACAATTTTAGCTCCTAGGAACTAAATATGTTGCCTAGCAACATACCTATTTTTGTGTCAGTAATAGAAACGTCAATTTAAGAGCTAATTTTGGTATCAAAATGGACGACTTTTGTGTCGGTTGCAGAAAAAAGTTATTTCTTTAACATCACCATCACTATTAGACCGGAATCCTACAACGTGTTTTTTGTATCTCATTTGTACATACATTTTTTTACACTCAGCATTCGTCTTTTATTCCGTTATTTTGAAAATTCGTTTTTTCTCGCCATTCACATAAAACAGGTCCAATCATCATATGTAGGCGATATCGAGATAATTCGGATAGAAAGTGATAACACCATTTGACTCTATACAACTTCACCGACCACCCTCGTCCCCGATTCTCGACTTCAGTTGAATTCATTCCAACTGGTAAAGCTTCCCATGTTCGTATTCCCGTGGGAATCTTGAAGAATATTCTCGACTACGATAGGAATGCTATTTCCCAGTGGAATTGAAAACACGGTATGTCGGTGATAGTTTATGTGCTCAACCAATCAGATATTGATATTTTCCAGGGACATTCTTGTTTTGATTTACAACGATCCAAAGATTTCAGTTGGTAGTGGTGTATGCATGGTGAAATTTAGGTTGTTTATAAAAAAAATTGCAAAGAAAGAATTAGGAAACATTTTTTTCATAAGGAAGCAATTATTCTCTAATCATGGAAGAGAAAAAAAAAGTGGACATATGTCTGAATGTCTATTTTGTACCTGAATAAATAGTTATTTATTATACAAGGGAAAAAAGTTGTAGATTTTAGCTCCAGGTTGTGTTGTCTCCCGACGCGTAGCGGAGGGAGACAAAAAACCGTGAGCTAAAATCTAATATTTTTCCCGTGTATAATACACTATTTTTTTTTGTGACATAAGAAGGGACGAATCAATATTGAGAAAATGTTACATTATTTTGAAATCTGAAAATTATCGACGTGAAATTTTGAGTTTTTAACAGTAGGGACACCTGCGTTCTATAGACATCTTCATCATTCTTTTGAAGTAATCAAATATTTGATGTCACTTCTGTCAGTCTGATTCTGTGATTTGATTTCAAAAAATTGCGAATAGGAATTCAGTGCTTGTTTAGTAATATACGTAACCGCGAAGTCGAATCGAAGATAAGGACTCGCAGTTCTTTCTCGGAGACGGTATTATTGACTCATTTTTCGCACTATAGCACAACAAAAGCCATCAACAGTGTATACCTATATATGTGATATATATCCGGGAAAAAAGTACTCACTTTTTGCCCACGGGAAAAAAGTAATTCATGAAAAGTGACATTTTATAACCTGTCAACAGAGATGAAAAGCCAAACTTTTTTCCCGTCACAGAAAAATAGTTATTTAATTCTTTTTGAATGTCCTATCAGAACTCTAGTTAGTTTAGTTATTTACTATAAAAAATAAGTCAGATACAAAAATATACCATACATGTAGAAAGCTGCTCATCTATGAATTGGTTCAGTGTGTTTGAAAATCGTATATGATGAGATCTACATTCAAGAACAGGACAAGTATCAATTCATTTATTTCGATAAAAAATTATCAAACAAAGTAATTCCAAATTATTTGACGTTGCGACCTCCTTCCTTCTTGTAAATCAGCATTTTCATGTCTTAATCAACAATGAATCAATTATACAGTTCCATACTTACTTTAATTTTTTTTTGGCAGTGCTGATTCTCTGGTAGGACGTGCTTAAAAATTATGCAAGTTTTGGATGAGATTCAGTGCTAAAGGTTTTGTTAATCTGAATAACTTAAAAAAAAAATTATCTGATAACACATCAAATGGGATCTCCATTTTGCAAATTTGTCCAAAAATCTCTTCCTTGGTTTCCGGCTATTTCTTCAGCCATTTCAACAATGTCTTGTTGAACCAGAAGTATCAGCTCATCATGTTTAGATAGTTTGATAACATACTTTTTATATTATACCTAGTACAATGATAATTCCAACCTCAAACTGGACTAAAAACCCATTGGAATTTGAATTCGTGTGGAGAAACACTAAGTGAATATATACCACTGAAATTCATAGGACCACTTTCCAGCGACAAATGTCGAGAATACTAAATCATAATTCCTATGAGAATTTGATCACTTTTCCCATGGGAAAAACGTCGAAAATCGATCAACGTCCACGATTTTTATTCGGCGAGCTTATATCCATGTAGTGGAAGGTGGAATTAGGAGGGTTCTTATGATGGTGAGTGTGAACAAATGAACAAAAAAACACGTTGGGGGCTCCCGGTCTATATTATGCTTTAGCAAATCGAAGTAGCCCTTCAGTTCCGTGATTTGCTGTACTATTTCGACTTACCTGGCATTTTCCACTGACGCAAACATCGAATTTTTCGTCGTTGCATCTTGTGCCGTCGACGACTGCAGAGGCATGTCTAAAATAAAATCTCTCGCCTTTCGGCATGCAATTGAGTTCACACTCGTTAGGAGCTTTCGTATAAGGCACCCACCTAGAATAAGATTATTATTATCAATTGATGAAACAATTTCAACTCTAAACTCAAATCTGATGAGAATGAATGAATGGATAAAACTAATATCGTCCACCAAATTCGCAAGTCGATCAAGTGAAACAAACCAACAAGGAGAAAATGTAGGATCAAAGTCATCCCCACAATTTTCATTGATGTTGTTTAACAATTATTATTGGGAACATGTTCCATACTTAAAAATGTCCATCTCCAGCCCAATCATAACTTCCAGAATAGAAAGAGCGATTGGTATAAAAAAAATAACCAGTATTTGGAGTTGCCAAAAACGGGTATTTCAAATAGTATTATTCGCTAATATGTTGATAAACCGAATAATGGACTTGATTTTGATTCGGAAGAATTTCACTCAAACTGTTGATGATGTGACTATTTCATTCATTTTCAAATTCTCAGATAATGACTAATCACAAGCCAAAGCCAACTTGTATTATCTCAAAAATACTAGCTGCTGTGTTTCGATTCCGATTTGTCTATCAGCGTTAGTGTTTTCAATGATGTAACCATCTGTTCTGAATATCTTCTCATAATTATGTCTCTCATTGTTAACTCAATTTTGTTGCTTGCCAACATACATTACGTGAACAAAGCGACAAAATTATCTCGAATATTCAGTGCAATAGTTATGTGATAATTTCTTGCCAAATGCTGATTGAACTATAACTTATAGTTTTGGCGGAGATGTTGGTAACTTGCAAATCTGGTGAAGGAACTCGTTCTTGTCCATCATTATTATTATTATGTCATACAATCGCATATAAAGATGGTTATTTGATGAATATCACAATACTTACTGATAGGATACTCCTTCGAAAGGAATATTGTCATAGCTTGCACACTGCTGTGCCCTATAGTCTGCTATGTCTGGACAATCCTGCGAAAATGAAGAGATTTTAACGATACCATATGCCAGTAACATTTTTATCATGATCAGATGAACTCGCAATAAGTAAATTACATTCATAAACCAAATCAAAGATAGTATAAGATTCATCTCTCCAGAATTTCAGTATTAATCCAATATATTATGTATGGTGAGGAAAAATCAAATGATTTGACCCAAAATATCCCTGCTTTTGAAAAATTTGAATATCAGGAAGAGCCTAAAATATGGAGTCATCGATAGTCATGCAGTCATCAATTCCATCAACCTTGAAATAGTGTATTCATAAAAAGCGGGACACCTTCCTTCGAAACAATGTGTCAGTGACTATTGATGGAATCTTTTCCAGGCTATCATATTTTAATTCAATAGAAGTAAGGAGAGAAAACCCAATCAAAAAAATATACATTATGTTATACATACAATTATGAAATGATGATAAGATAAAAGATGATAACAAGTAAAAAAAATGCAAAAAATCATCAACGTCTGTGAAGCAGATATTTTTCAAGTTTTAATTTTGAATTTGGTTGCTTCCTGTATATTCCTCAATTGACTTGGTAATGAGTTGTATAGAACGATTCCTGTGTGAAAAATGGATTGTTTGCCGATATTTGTCTTATACGTATTTGCTATTAGTAAATTGGATTGTCTTGTTCCTTGATTATGTAATGAATTAATTTCATTTAAATTTATATTCGAAATTTTTAATTTATATAGGACAAATTGAATAAAACAACATATTTCAAGTTTGTATAGTGATGTCAGATTTGATGAATCTCTAGGTTTGTATAAATTCATGGTTGGTTCTAGAATATTTAATTTGAAAATACACTTAAATGTTTTATTTTGTAATTTCATTAGTGGACTCAAACGTGGAATATTGGTACTTCCCCATATAGATATTAGGTTTCGAAATTTTGAGTGAATAAGAGAGAAATAAATACTCTTCAAGTGTCTAGTTGAAATGAAATTTCGAATCTTGGATGAAATTCCTGTAATGGAATTGAGTTTGTTCCTCAAATGATCTATATGTTTGTTCCACACTAGTCGTTCATCAATATAAATAAGACCTTAAAATGTTGTAATATCTGTATATTTGATGAGTATATTTTGAAGGATAGTGTTCTATTCGAAATGTTCAGTGTTCTTTTTGCTATGTGAATATATGAGGATTTTTTATAATTTAGATATAGTTTATGAACTTGTCACCAAGTGGATATTTTCTCTAAATCACTTTTCATGTCCATGATAATATTATTCGAATATTTGGAGAAATAAATCAATGTCGTGTCATCTGCGAATGATTCAAGTTTTTCTCTCAATTCCAAGTTTGATATTCAATTTATGTAGATTAAAAATACAACTGGTCCCAAGACTGACCCTTGCGGTACACCGCATGAGATATTCATTAAGGAGCTACAAGTATCACTCACATCAATATATTGTTTTATATTTGATATATAATTTTGGAACCAATCATGAATTCTTCCTCTGACACCAATTGAAAATAATTTATTCAATAAAATGTTATGGTTCAATGTATCAAAAGCTTTGCATAGATCTAATGACAATAAACCGTATTGATCATTTTCATCGATTCATAATTAGATATCTGAAATAACATCCATAACGGCTACTTTATAGTGTCTTTCGATCTACGTAATCCATACTGACCACTGTATAGCAAATTGTTATTTTCCAGGAAATCAAGTAGACGATAGTTCATAATTTTTTCAATAACTTTTGTAGGAACCGGGAGACCAGAGATGGGTCTGTAATTATTCATATCATCTATCCTACCAGTTTTGTATACTAGCAATACTTTCGCAATTTTCATTTTGTCAGGAATAATTCCACTTTCAAAAGAATTTGAAATTATTTTGGTTCCAGGAAAATAAGCATGTTTCTTTCGGATCAAAAGTGACTGACTTGCAAACGCAAATCTCACTTTCAAACAACGTGTCACTTCCGATCCCGATGAAACAATGTATTACTAACCATATGCCATGTCATATAATCAAGTGAGCATCAGACATCAAATGCATCTACATACAAAGAACACGCAGCACCCTATGATTTATTCTAAGACAAAATGCTTTGGTCTCGCTAATGACCATTGGGTCGCTTCGAATAAAGAGGACCATAAAATGGAGATAAATTTCGTATGCATGAGAATCATGGGACGTTTAATGGATGAAAAGAGTGATGGTAAAAAATTTATAGTACAGAAGAAGCGTTGTCGTATACAAAGTGAATTGGTTATACGTGAGAGAAGAAATTGTAGCAGAGATACCGTGTCGAAAAATATGATTATACGCTCGATAAGGTTGTTTGTAATACACTCACAATTATTAGTGAGTAAATACTTGAACTAATTGAATTTTATTTTCATTCCTGGTACCTAATAGAGTTTCCAATAAAATTTGTTAGTTTTTGTTGCAATCGAGAGTGTTGAGAACATGCATCAACTATTGAACTTAATTTATTTTCCATGTCTTCTGGAGAGGTCTCAACTTTGTTGCTATATATGAAATGTGTCATTTATAGGGAGTTTCAGATTTAAATGTTGATAGAGGACACTTGGATGGTTCCGAATCACATTTAAATATACTTAAATGAATCAGCCTGATCTTTCCCTAATTCTCCATATCACAAATACATTTACTTGTTATTCCATCATTATCACATCAAATTATGAGATACCATATTAACATATTAATCGTTGAATAATGACAAATTCTGAACCATCCGAATGAAGGAACGTTGAAAACATGCGTTTGGAACCTTTGAATCCCGAGAAACTAATTTAATAATAACCAGTAATAACCACTGATTTGTGAATTGAACGCCCTGAATCTCAAAATCTTCCCATTATTAAATTCTACGATTTTGCACGTTCAAGATGCAAGTCAGAATGTTTAATTATTGTTTTAGATCACCAATATGAAAACCATAGGCAACAGTGTGACATGAAGATCAAATAATAGTTGAAGACCACAGGGGAAAAGGGGGATGTCACAAAAAGTAAGTTTCAAGAATAAGCAATTCAAAGTTTAAAACCTCCTTACTTTTTGGAAGTTGGAGGAAACTGAAATCAAACCACCTGGATTTATTTGATGGAGTATAATGAGCAGTAAAGTTGTACAACTAGACGAAGTAACAATTTGCGATTACCTATTCCGTCTTCAAATTTAACGAAAAACTCTCTGATCTATAGTCGATTAAACTATACAATCACCTCCCTCCCGCGCCTTCAAAAACATAGTTTTGCCGTCTCATTTCAGGAGATCTGTCAAGCGCTTACTTATAGATGAGGTTTTATATAATGTTCAAGAGTTTCTTGAGAAAGATTGGAATAGTTAAAATATACCTCTATTTTAACATTTAGGAATTGTATTCTAATGCTCAATTCATTTTGTATCTGTCTGTTCTCTTCTATCTTTTTCTTGTGTTTACGTAAATATGTATTTATGATAATTGTGACAATGCTATAGTACGACCTGCTCTATACTATTTATTTCTATATACTTATTTAATTATTTATTTTATATTCATCATCACTTTATCAATGAGATGAAAATCTTCCGATAATAAAGTATATTTTGATTTGTTTCGATTTGAAAAACCATAATTGAATAAAAATCATCGAAAACAAAAAATAAGTCTGAAGATTCAACGAAAAAATGAGGAATGTCCATAAATTGTCACAAAACTGGATTGTTTATTCGCAATTATCTGATCTAGTACATTTCTCCATTCTTGCCTGACTACCTAATGAGCGGTGAGTAATCATATGTCATATAGTACATCTAGCGCATCTCTATAATTTGTTTGATCATTTTTTATAAATTCCACGTGATATGAGTAGGAATCATTATGTAGCAATCTCATTATTTTATTCCTATCACTCAGACGTACTCGACAAGCCCAGTCAGCACACCTTTTTGTCGTCAATCTCGACATAATACCAAAACTTGTTTATACATAGAACGGCTGAGCTTTGGAATTTTCTGCCAAACAGGATATTCCCAAGAACTCATAACCTCCAAAAGTTGAACAAAATCCCAACACCTAAGTCCTCTCCCTATCCTCCGAATAATATAGGGATTCAAGGGATGAGAAAAAGGTGGCAATATCTCTTTTTTTCTTATCTTTTGTTCGCCTGAGAGTTCACTTTGACCTTTTGACAGTGTGAAAACAACCTATCAAAATCACAATGGAATCTGTTTCAAGCAAGCACTAAGCTTGGACATTCCCTGACTATGCTGCGTTATTGCTATGGACTATTGTTTATACTAAAATATAGTGGTTGGGCTATCAGATGGCGTTATCAAGTCAATTTTCTACTATATTGTGACATTCCCCCTTTTCTCCATGTGGTCTTCAATTGCAAAAGATGCTTGGCAGCAACTATCTCCAACAATTTGGAATAGTATATTAGTATGACCAAAGAGGCTTCAAGTAAGTGGCAGGCACAACCTCTAAGAACATGTAGTTGGTAAATTTCCAGGTTCTATGATGTATTTTTTATTCTATAAAGTACTAAATTAGTCTGGTTACTATTTTTTATTCATTTTCACAGAAGTATAATAGTTATCTCTCAAATTATATATTATATAACTGAGACGGAAATGTTTTCTAGATTCTGACGTCACATCGACTTCTCATTGATGTAAAAATAATATAACTACTATATTACATAGAAGTGATGTAATATATTATGTAACGTGATGCGTACATTAAGCATAGTAAACTTATGAATTTTGAACCAACTTATTACCTCTTTTGTTACGTATCTGATCAACGAAATTATGTAATGTTTATGCGTTGGCTACGTAAATTTGTTTTCTAGGTAGTATACAATACCCATTTGAACCCCCCCTCACCTGCGTGTTGCACGAGAAATGTCTCTTGCCGGCCCCCCGGCAATCGAACCCCTCCTGGCAGGCGCGCTGCTGCGTCGCGACGCCGCCGCCGCAAGATCGCGAGCACGGCGACGGCGCCGACCACTCGCCCCACGGGCCGGCGTCGGCGTCGGCGTCTTGTGGGTCGGTGACGAAGCTGCCGGGCAAGTAGAGATGGGCGCCCTGCTGTCGCTTGAACCTGTCCTTGTAGTGGCGGATGCGCTGGAAGCGGAAATGAATAGTATAAGGCATGCTCGTTTGTGCTTGCTCTACCTAGAGTTCCTACAGTCTGTGTAATATTTCTTTGCGTGTGACTGAAATTAGCACAGAGCTATGCGCAACTTGCAACTTTTCAGACTTTCATATAGAGCAGCAATGTCGATCATGACGATTGTTGACATAAGTTACGACATCGTATTTGAACTCAACGGGTTAAATGCTCGAAATCTGTATTCGATGTTCCTATGTCGCATGGTATGTCGTGACACATGCTGAAACGACATCGTTTTGCGTGGCAATGGTCAAATATTTAACATGTCAGGAAGACGTTTGAATTCGCAAGCACGAAGTCTCATATCGACTTTGTTACAATATTTCACAAGAGAGAACGGTAATAATGGTCCTTTAATCCCGCCAGAATTGGCGAAAACTAATGGAAAATGGAAAATGATGCATTAAAAGTGTTTGTGGAGTCCTTGTCTACAGATTCAGAAGTTCTAGCAGTTCTTCTGATAGTTTCGAGGATGAAATATTGTTGTTTACATTGGGGAGTAGACGAGATAGGTTGGAAATTCTCAACAATCTGTATACAAACATATATTGATATTTTAATAGAAGCTGTTATGAACGTCTTGATTTTATATATCAATACTCAACCGTTTTCCCCAAAAACTTTAGTGTATTGTAACATTTCGCAAACAATTTGAATGATGAATTCTGATAAATACAAACAGAAATTGTTTGGTAATTCTGATTGAAACTGAATTCCAAAATGACTGTTGACAGTTCCTAGAATTGACAGGCCGGACAGGACAGGACTCAAATGACTGAATGTGTGTTTAAAAAACTCTGTTGCCATGGTAATGTGTTCAAAAAATTGTGTTGCCACGGTAACGTATTTAATTTTTTTGATAAATCACAGATCATCTATCCGAGATTAATCGATCATTTAGCGAGGAACATATCCGTACGGTAAATGCCATTTTAGTTATGGTAGTAAAAGAAAGTGGTCGTTTGCTCCGCATCCTTTCATTTCAATAATCATGAATGAACGGATGCGTAGGAGATGAATACCAGTTTTGTCTCACATGGCACAGTAGTTGTGAAATTAATCGGAAGAAGGTCGAGGCCATGGCGATTTTCTCATCAGTTACATCATGTTACATAATCGATGTTATTGTATCTGGTTATGCTTAGCGACGTGTGAGGAATTCTGTCTGTCTCTAAAGTCTAGGCGATGTCTGCTTCTTGACTATAGTCTGCTTAACGTTCGGATTACAAAATGAGATGAGAGAATTTATTTAAGATATGTTTTCGTTCTTGCAATGTAAATATTTGATAAATATTGCAATCTTTATCATGATTGAGTCATCCATATCCCGATTTTTGTGAACCATAATATTTTTGCATTTTAGTATGAATGATGTCTGAAGAGTTGAATGGTTAGTTTTTTGGAAAAATGCTCAGACTTGTCGATTTTTACTTTTTGGTAGATTCATGTATACATGGTAGCTCAAAAAAGAGGTCAACCGTCAACTTCCATGAGATCTTCTTCTTCTGTTTTTGATTAGATTGACTATATACCTTGACCTTTCTTCTTTTTTCTTGGCTGATTTATCTTCTTCAACCCTAATATCACGTACTTCTCCTTTACGTTTTGCTACAATAAGTACAATTTGATTCTGTAATTAATTCATGGTTCTTCTCTAGTAATTATTTGGTTATAACAGAACATTCTGACCATTAGGCTGATTTTGTCCATGTGATTTAGTTTGTATAATATCATTTGTCGCTGTCATTCTGTCAATGTCATATTCTGTTAATGTTTGTTGCCTCGCCAGTCGCCCATTCCTTGGCTTCTGTTTTTCATTCAATGGCCATTTCATGATTTTTTCATTTTTTTTATGTTCTGGTCCCCACGAAAAGGGATATTCTGTAATGTTCAGAGAACATCGTGAGAACCCAGGAAAATAAAGTAGGAATTGGTGTTCTCCTTGAATTCCTGGAGGTTATATGCCTCGGAAAACACCTCCCTTGGCAATGTGTTCCAGAGCCTCGCAGTTCGTTGGATGAACGAGTCTTCGGAAAGAGATATTCTGTAGGTCTCCAAAGTGACCACGAAGGGGTGCGAAACCCCAACTCGACAGGTTAATCTATCGGGGACTGCCAAGGGAGGAACAATTGTTGATATTTCAGAAGAGCATCGTCCATGAAAATATCTATAAAATAGAGCCAGATCGCCAATTTCTGTACGGTGTTCCAGAGAAGTGAGTGAGTTTCGTGAGCGAGGCATCACCCACGAGACGAATTACCCTTTTATGAACAGAATCCAACAGTTTCAGGGTATGTTTGGGTGCTGAACTCCAAATATGGGAACAGTATTCCAGGACAGGTCGGATCTGTGCCTTATAGATCAAAAGCAGCTGACTGGAAGCGAAATACCTCCTGGCCCGAAACAGAAAACCACGTATTTCCCAAGAAAGGTTAATGCTGATAGTAATACCAAGCATCGAAATGGATGTGTTCAAAGGTATGGTTACTCCTGACAAGCTCATGTTGGGCACAGTGAGATTGGCTTTTCTAGAGAAAAGGCATGCTTGTGTTTTGTTTGCATTGAAATCTACCAAGTTATTGGATCCCCATTCGAGAACTCATGCCAAGTCCATATTTATGTTCTTGGCTGATTTATCTTCTTCAACCCTAATATCACGTACTTCTCCTTTACGTTTTGCTACAATAAGTACAATTTGATTCTGTAATTAATTCATGGTTCTTCTCTAGTAATTATTTGGTTATAACAGAACATTCTGACCATTAGGCTGATTTTGTCCATGTGATTTAGTTTGTATAATATCATTTGTCGCTGTCATTCTGTCAATGTCATATTCTGTTAATGTTTGTTGCCTCGCCAGTCGCCCATTCCTTGGCTTCTGTTTTTCATTCAATGGCCATTTCATGATTTTTTCATTTTTTTTATGTTCTGGTCCCCACGAAAAGGGATATTCTGTAATGTTCAGAGAACATCGTGAGAACCCAGGAAAATAAAGTAGGAATTGGTGTTCTCCTTGAATTCCTGGAGGTTATATGCCTCGGAAAACACCTCCCTTGGCAATGTGTTCCAGAGCCTCGCAGTTCGTTGGATGAACGAGTCTTCGGAAAGAGATATTCTGTAGGTCTCCAAAGTGACCACGAAGGGGTGCGAAACCCCAACTCGACAGGTTAATCTATCGGGGACTGCCAAGGGAGGAACAATTGTTGATATTTCAGAAGAGCATCGTCCATGAAAATATCTATAAAATAGAGCCAGATCGCCAATTTCTGTACGGTGTTCCAGAGAAGTGAGTGAGTTTCGTGAGCGAGGCATCACCCACGAGACGAATTACCCTTTTATGAACAGAATCCAACAGTTTCAGGGTATGTTTGGGTGCTGAACTCCAAATATGGGAACAGTATTCCAGGACAGGTCGGATCTGTGCCTTATAGATCAAAAGCAGCTGACTGGAAGCGAAATACCTCCTGGCCCGAAACAGAAAACCACGTATTTCCCAAGAAAGGTTAATGCTGATAGTAATACCAAGCATCGAAATGGATGTGTTCAAAGGTATGGTTACTCCTGACAAGCTCATGTTGGGCACAGTGAGATTGGCTTTTCTAGAGAAAAGGCATGCTTGTGTTTTGTTTGCATTGAAATCTACCAAGTTATTGGATCCCCATTCGAGAACTGTTGCCAAGTCCATATTTATGTTGTCACCATTTCTCCCTCGTTCGTTTCTGATTTGCCTGGCTGGCATTGGAGCCCTGATGAAACTCGTTTGAGTGAATTAGAATGTGTTTTCGCAATCTTTGTGCCAATGTTGAACCTGATTATCGTTGGGTTCTTTTGGCTGTTCAGTCGGTTCAAACAATCTAGTTTTTCTTTACCGGACTGATTTTTTCGATTCTATGAGTCCAAGGCTTATTCTTTAATAATATTTTCAATAATGTGATTTCCATATGGCCTTAGAGGTATGTTTTTTCTCAGAAACATGTTCCTCTGTTATTTTGAACCTTTTCACAGGTAATGTATTAATGTGTCTGAAGATGGGTGTTTGAGCCAAAGCAAGTCACAATACAATTTGTGTAATATCACTTCTGTGGTCGACCGAAACACCTATTTAGTATTACATTTTTGAACTTTGCACCGAATTCTAGGTATGTTTCATGTAAGTACTATGTGAAATCCTAAACTAGACAGTTATCAGAGAAAATACGATATTGAACATGTCTATAAGTAGAGACCTGTTCGATTTGAGGTGGCCCCACAAATAGAAATCCATCGAAGTTAGATCTGACGACCTAGTAGCCTATTCGATAGTTGCTTTCTTTCCCATCCACCGATTGGGAAAGGTTTCAATCAAAAATGTTATGGAAATGATTGTCCATTTCATGAAACTATCTGATGGTACTTTACTACTATACATTACCATGGAACATCAACTGTCTGAAAGTTGATGTTCGATGACATTACCTACAAGTCCCATTCAAAAGAATTCTCTAATGAATTCAGTTTTCCATTCCAGAACCGACAAAAGTTGATTGGTATCTCTAGAATGCATAGTCAAACATTATTTTGTTATAAAGAAATAACCCACAGACATTTTTTTCCACAGACGTGTCGTGATAAAGATATTCCTCTCCGGTCTTCTCCCATGTTGAAACCACCGTGAAATCTGGTATCAGACAAAATATCTCAATTAAATCAATTACGAGAAAATTCCATACACGTGTATTCACTATTCACCGGAGAGCATGCATTCTGTGAGGCCTTAAATAAATCCACGGAGTTTTTACCGTAAAAAAATAATCGATTAAGATAATTGTACACTTCTCTACGGTACAGAGACCAATAAATCCAGAATGATTTATACCTAGTACTTCTGTATCTTCGAAGCCATTGCCCACTGTTCAATACTGCTTCTATCGCAATAAAAAGATCGGAGTCGGTACTTACTAGCTGGAAATGAAGATTTCATATAAAAAATATTATCGTGTTGCTACCCGCTGTTTCAATTAAATCTTTGAAACATTAATCAATTAACGATAAGCGGTAGTGAAAAAAGAATACGTTTTCTTTGCTGTATCCATAGATAGTCGAACACCAATTCAACCGTTATATGAACAAAATTACAACAAAAATTAGTATTCCACTGATTAGTGAAAAATTGTGCTCCACTGTATAGTGCTACCCAAAACAAGTTTGACCTCTATAATAAGTGTTCTCCAATGCAGCAAGAGTTCAGTTATTATAATTACCAATGATTGTTTCTATGCTTTCTACGTTTCAGAATAAAAAGAAAGTGACAAAACTGTTTTTGTTTTCAAAAGTAATTCTCCACGTTTTTTAATCACCATTATTTTTTTTTCAGTTCGAGACTCTTTTTCCAAATTCATTATACATAGCATTATGAATATTATGAAAAATTGACTTGCGACAAAATTATTTGAATTAAAAAATAAACGCGAGATGTATCATTGAATATGGCAGTAAATAGAACAAGTTGGCCAGACTGTTAAAAATGCCCTCCCCAAAAACATAAATTGACGAAATCAAAAAAAAATTATTTCTTTAATTTCAGGAAGGCCAAATTCTCATTGTAGTACCCTGTATATACTGTGAAAATATTTCTTATTTATCTAATGCTTGGTACTGTTGGTAGCGGTACTTGTGCAATTGAGGAAATGATTATAATATCAATCAAAAGATTAGAAATGGCGAAGAAAGGATGATGCTGATATATACTCACATGTCTGCTTAACACATTGTGGAAGAAGCTGATAAATAAAATGGCTAAAATCAACGGAGACCTGCAACAAAAAAGAAAAGAGAATAGTAGAGTTAGAAGGAAACATTTTCCAGCAAACACGTTGAACTCGTCTAGACTTCTATAATAGGAGTTTGTGTGATAATGATGCATTCACATTTTGAAATAAAATCTATATTTTCAATGCCTATTTCCTATTTACATAATGCAGAATAGTCATTTTAGTCTTTATTATGATGGTAAGTATAGAAATAGTATATATTCAACTTATTTTACCGTTTTTGGATGTATGACAAACTGATATTCATCATACAGGGCGTGAAAAGCAATTCTGAATTGAGAAAACCTAATCACGAATCTGCGATTAAAGGTCTACAAAAATAACAAGTTTCCATCATCGTTCAAGTTTAAACCCCTTGATTGGGTGAAAGTATTGAAAAGGAATATATTCTCAGATATATTATATGAACATGAAAAAATGGATATATACATAAATAAATACATTGAGAATTCCAATTTTGACGAAAGAATCATAATCTCCGTCCGCCAATTTTTACACAGAGAAATAATTGACCTCATCTTCATACATAAAATAGTGAATAACCAAATCGACTCATCTACTTTGTTATCGTCACTTTGCTTTAATGTGCCTCGAATAGCATCTCGATCAAATATAACTTTTTATATAGTTATTCCAAATTCACAACATCATTTCCATTGTCCGCTCACCTCAATGTGTAGGAGTGATAACAAACTCCTTCTTCCAGACACTACCACAATTCGAAAGAATATATCAAGGTCGTTGAGTAATTGAATATGCACATCATATATATGTATGAATGTGTACATATGAATATGTATCGAATTTTGTTCAAACCCATGTTCTTCGGTATATCCCAAGTATTATTTCACATATTAAGTTTTACACCTGTAATTGGGCTTTGCCTGTTGGATGTAAAATTGAAATAAATAAATAAATAATTAAATATTGAAGTTTCAATTTCGACAAAAGCATCATAATCTCCTACCTCGAGAACCCCCAGATGTTAATTTGGAATAGAATCGGATCATATAATTACAAAACTCGTTCGCCATATTGGATCCGTCATCTTGAATTTTCCAATTTTGACGAAAGAATCGTAATCTCCAACCCCTAAAACCCCAGGCCGCAATTTTGACTATACAATCGGATCATAATTACAAAACATGTCCGCCATATTGGATCTGCCATCTTGCATTTTATTTTAACCTGCGTGCAAAAATTTTACAAATTTGATCGAAACGGAAAGAATTAATTTTTGAATGAGCAATTTGTTAGCACACAAAGATCAAAATCCCAGAGGATGCCTACATTTTGAAGGGCATCTTGTATTCTAAAATCTTCGAATACTGTCCTGCGTGATGATTATGTTCACGTCGACAGCCTGTACGGCACTTCATAGTGAATATGTGAATAGTCTAATTGGATGGTATGCCGGATACAATTAGCATCAATACAAGATCTTTCTATGATAAGCCCATCTCTAAGCGACAGGTAGATATATCTATGAATGTCTATGACCAGAAAATCCGTTGGGTAGGTAAACACATACAGAGAGAACAGAAATCGTTCGTTTCCCAGTCCAATTACCGATCAATCAGCGGATCGTTGAGATTCCACTAGAAGTCAAGAGGAACTGGGAACTTAAACTTTGTAACTACATTTTAGTTAGATATAGGGTCTTCTAGACCAGTTGTCAACTTTGAGAGTGGTAAATTCGTTAAAAGCTTTATAACATTGTATTGGATTTATAGTTTATATACCTCGAGTTCTCGATCATTTTAATGTTGATTCTCGTACACCGACCATCAGATTGATTTACAAGGAAATGAAATGATTGAAAAACTTGAAAAAGCTAAAGAACTAAATAGTTATTTATGTATGTACGAGGGACGAAAAACTGTCTATTATAGTCGATTCTGTAAATTTTGATAGCCGAGGCTAGCAATCAGGCGAGATGAAATACGTATTCAAGAAGGAAAGATACAATCAGATAATATGTTTGACAAATTGATGATATCTCGAAGATCGTAACACTTTGTATAATGAATAAATATAATAAATATCTTTATTTTCCTTTAGACTTCCTAAAAAAGTATAGGAATAGTCAGGTTGTTACAAAGATAAATGACAGATTACATATGACGAACATTTTACAAAAGAGGGAAACATTGTATATACAATTTTGAAGGTAATGATGGGAATATTCTTTTTTTCTATGAGCAATGATTTCAAGCATTTTCTGAAAGAAGTTACATTTTTTGCGTTTTTCAAATATCCAGGTAAGTTATTGACCTAGGAGCTAGGATATTTTGTTTAAGTATTACTCAAAATATTTTTTCTGCTTGGTTTAATATAGAATTCGTTCCTCGAGCAAGTACTCACATCATGTATATCACTGATGCGAGCAAACAGTTGCTTGTTAACAAATACATAGATACTTAATTCAAATATAAAGAGCCAGGGCAGCGTTAATATCTTCAACCTTATGAAAAAAGGTTTGCAGGAATCCATTCTCTGAATGCCCATCATACTTCTTACAGCGTTTTTTTGAGCCAGAAAAATAGCCTTCGCTGATGTAGATGACCCCCAGAAACATATACCATATCGGATACGCGAATCCACTTGAGCAAAGTAGAGATTACACAACTGATTTGAATCCAAGGTACCTACTTCTCAGAGTCCTGTGTTGAAAATTTTTCGTTGGAATTGGTCATCGTGGGAATGTATGAAAAGTGGGTATGGTGGGAACCCAAGGAAGGTGGGCATGGTGTCATTTGGGCATCGTGGGAATTGGGCATCCTGGGAATGTATGAAAAGTGGGCAAGGTGGCAATCCAAGGAGGATGGACAGGATGGTGGAAATTGGCTATCGTAGGAATGTATGAATAGTGGGCATGTTGGAAATTGGGCATCGAAGGAAGTAGGTATTGTGGGCATGTATGAAAAGTAGGCATGGTGATAATCTTGTATTTTCAGAATTTTTCTCATAACTTGGCAACGTTGCGCTCTTCGGCAATCTTCGTGATCTTCGACATCAAGGTATGGGCATGGTGTCATTTGGGCATCAAGGGAATTGGGCATCCTGGGAATTGGGCATCGCGCTATGCACCCAAAAATATTCTACATCTTTTTTTCCGAATATTTTCACTTATAATAGCACGAAAGCTTCAATTACCAGAAAAAATATAAAAATAAGATTACGCTAAATAAAATACAAAATACCGACTTCAGTATAGTAGTTAGTAGTCAGTAGGCAGCTGGTAGGTAACTTCTACCAGCTGCCATTATTCATGAACTTTATTCCACTAAAGTTGGTGAAAACAAACATATTTTGTTATTAGGGATCGAAGTACTATGTAGTACTGATGAAATTCACATCCATACCATAACATTGTTGTGTAAAATGAACACAATTAACTTTCTTTAGTTACACGATAGTGTGTTTTCCCTATTTGATATACACGAGAATTCATGATTATTACAAAACATAATTAATTGTCAAGATATTAGGCATCACCCTGTTATCAATATTTCAGTTCATTGAATTATTCTTCAAACAAGCTTATCTCTAGTCGTTTTTTGAAGCTCATAGGGCACAAATTCACTTAGAAAAATATGTAAAGGCTGTGTGCCAACATTTGAATCGCTGTTTCTCGAAAACTAGTCATAGCACCAAACATGTTTATGTTCGGTGGTCATAGGATTGAGTTGGGCCAATGAGAGCTTTTGATCAGGATATCACAAACTACAACCAAACTACAACATACTATAATTGAAGCCGATTTGACCGGGATCCAAAAACCCATAAGAGCGGTGCGGAGTCCTTTCAAAGATTACTGAATGTATCTTCTGTAGTCTATGGTCCTTTCATTGATTCAACGAGCTCGAGATTCAGCAACTAATAAACCCCTAACACGTCATCACTGTGAACAATTCCGCCTTCTTGGCATAACCAATGAACTGAATGGGCATAACATCCACCAATGTTTCTTCCACCATCCCCTATTCCTGTGATCCTGTTGTATGAGTCGCGTCTATGCGACTACGTCACGCGTGCCGCAGTGCCGCGTTTCTCACCTCCGAAATTCGTCCTTGCCAGAGTTCACGTCGCAACACTCTCAACTGCAGTGTTGCCAGAACTTTTTTTGCAATTGTACCAACCCAAGTGAGGAAAATGTACCACTTTGTACCACCACCAATAACGCGTTGCCATCACTTGAACATGGCCGCACAAAACTCAAAATTCTATATAAATCTCATCTTTCTCAAGATTATGGTCCTTGCTTCCCATCGGCGCATTCGACTACTATTTTACTCAAGGCAGAGATTGCTCAAGGCAGAGATTATACACTCCATATTTTCATCATTGATGGAAGTGAAGTTGGGCATGGAAAGTTTAGTTCTTGTACCAAATTGCATCATTTTCTCGACTCATGTTCATATGAACTTGTCTTCCTATTTTTGGTCGAAGAAGCCGCTGGTGAAGTTTTTCAGGCAAATTTTGAGACACCCTGTATAAATTCTCCCATGCAAAGTCATGAAGTTTCTCGATTTATTTGTAAACGTCATTCTGTGCCCACCACCGCTACCAGAATGGAACAAATGAAACGCAACTACAACGAACAATGTACTACTTGTGGCAACGCTGCTCAACTGCCGAAAATCCGTTTCCTGGCCCCCTACCCATGTGGCCTCCTGCTCTCCGGGCAGTCTGGTTGCCGAAGTAACCCGTATTTCGACCCCGGACAAGGTTGTCGGCCTGGCCCAGGGCCCTTGTAGGGCCGCGAGCAACAGGTGGATGGCAAAGGGGGTTTGGCCTTTATCCCAAATGCCTGAAGCATGGACTCCTAAGGGTGGCTCGAAGGGGGTGTGCTAGGTGAATGATTACAGGGAACATATTATATAAGAATTTGTTGACTCGACATATTTGTGTTTGGATTGATATGGCTTGGATTCAACAATTTTTTGTTGAATGAGGAGTTCCAGTTCGTTACAGTTACAAGATCGTGAGTCTATATCATATTCAAAATTCCCAAAATTTTGTCGAATAGCCATTAAGGCTAAGGCCTGTTTTCTCGAGAATTTCCTGTGAAACAGCTCAAGTTATGGTTAGACTTGGTCAGTTTCGCGAATTTTAATTTCAATGTGAGTTTTCACATTACGTAAGAAGAGGCCAAATTTCTTTTATTCGTCTGAGGGCCAAATGAAACGTAAAGAAGAAGTATTCCTGACACTCTGACAGTTCTACCATCGTCAAACTAGAACTATAATCGGAGGATGGTTCTACCAACCGTGAGCCCCTATTAACCAAAATCATTATTTCAAAGATTCAACTGATTCAGGAATTGAATTAACAGTTTGATATCAATTCGGTCTTCGGTCAACGAATTATATTGTCATATTTTGTTGATACAAAAATGATATCAATGTTGTATCAACATAGATTTTGTTCATTCAATCAAAAGTTATGATTCAGATACTTATTATAGTTTGAATCAAACATACAAGTTTTCATATTTCAATGCAGAAGAGAACTAGTTTCAAACAGATCTTCTCCTGTTAGGCCTGTTCGTTTGTGCTTGCTCAACCTGCTAAACTTGATTTTTTTTCTATGACTTTCTTCGTTTACATCATGGCATGAACAGAGACAACTATGGAAAAAAGATCAACTTTAGCCAGTTCGGCAAAATAAACGAATGGGCCTGTTAATTTATAGAGTAATGGAACACACAATATCATTTTTCTACAAACGTCAAAAAATGACAAGGTTCGCGCATTGATGACAAATTGCGAAGTGACACTTTTTTTCAGTTTCCTACGTTACCATGATTCCTAGCACAAAACAATGCGCGAAGTAAAACAGTGCGCGAAGTACCTACTTCGCGCATTGTTATGTAAAATAAATGAGATATTTATATTTCAACTTAATGGTCCTCAATCAAGCAGACATCTACAAAATCATTTATTTCTGAATGTTCAACAATAACTTCGTTTTTTCTCTTGGAGCGCACGAAAGGAAATTCCTATTATGTTCGTGGAACGTCGTGCGTACCTAGGGAGGATAGGGGGAGACCTTTTAAGCCAGTTCAAAACTATTTTTTAGATCAAGTTAAGCATATTTTCAATTAAGAACTATATTTTTTGACGTTTGTAGAAAACATTTTGTTTGCAACTCGAGCGCGAAATACTTTGGTCATCTCGACTATTTTTTCAACTCGGCTACGCCTCGTTAAAAAAATCAGATCTCGATCACCAAAGTAGCATTTCGCGCTCTAGATACAAAAATAACTATTTTGTTATAGAATCGAAAGGAGGCGTTTGCTCCCTCATTTCAGGAAACAAAGTTGTCTATTTACTCCTCCGAACAACAAAGTATCGAAGATTTACTCCCTTGGGAGGAAAAAAACATTAACTGCCGTGGGAGGAAAAATAAATTTGCTACAGCATGCATCCTTTGGCGTCGATATACTTATAAAACCTGTGCAATCCAAGTAATCAGTGTTTTTATAACTATTATAAAACAAGTAACAATAATATCCTTTTTGAACTCCCATGATATCATCTTCTTCTTATCAACACTCTCAAATGCAGTTACACAACATACAAATCGATTAATTAATGATGATCGAAGTGGCAAATTGACTTTCGTTCAAATGCCGTCTGTGATGATATTGCATGTGTTATCCAGTTACTTCACTCTGTATTCCGTCGTATATCCATTCAGATAGAGAAGCATCATTAGTATCTCAAGATGTAAAGGAATTTCTCCTTACAAACTAGCAAACTGTTAATCTAGCTCTAAATTCGAGAAGACTCAATATCAAACAATGGGAAATAGTATTGGACGATGCTCTTCACTGTATTAGATCTTTCCTTTGCACATACATCTACTGCAGTTCACATGAAGGGATGTTCAATCATCTCCGAAGATCATCTAATGGATGTTCGTTGCCAACCTGGTAGTTGAATCCTGGTAGAGTGCTAGTGAAGAGACATAATAGGAACAGTAAATATATGAACCCCTAATAGAAAAAGTTGAATTGATTGAAGCCAATCTAGGTTATGCGCATATACGTTTGACTGATGGGAGAGAAACAACTGTTTCCATCAGAGACCTAGCCCCTTATCCTCACCTGGAGGATACAGAGTAAACGAAGGACGAAGTAACGAAAATATTGAAGATGTTGAACGAGAAGATGACACAGAAACTAGAGGAAATGATGAAGAATATAGGGTAGTTAAAGAAATGACTCAGCGACCCACTAGAGCAAAGCAGCCTCCTAAGTATTTGAAAGACTACGTGTAGCGATAATGAAGAAGGGAAAAATGTGATGATACTTTATGTGTTATCCAGTTACTTCACTCTGTATCATTAAGATTTTGATTTTGTCAATAACTGTTGTCATTAGTTGTCAGTATACCTAATTTGTATTTTGCTAATAAAAGCCTAGAATCTGGTATATAAAGGTATAGTATGCAAAGGTATAGTATGCCATGTCCATGGCATACTATACCTTTGTAATGCATAATGATTTGGATCGAGATATAGACCGCCTGTATCACAATTTCAAGAATATGATTCTTCAAAAGAATGCGTTGGTTGAGAAAATCATATATATATCATGGGAGCAAAGGTTAATTTCCTCCCATGCAATTCATAAAACGTCAAAATTTCCTATACTATATGACTACTGCATTTATGATAGTTCTTCTTCTTCTTGTTTCTTTAACGTAGGCCTTTTTCTGCTACTGAGGCTAATATCACCGATGCCGGTGATCACACTACTCCCAACCGGAAATTTTGCCCAATCCTCTGGTTTTCCAACAAGAGGTAGGGAATCTTTAACGAGTCCAACATCCATGGCCTCGGGCGCCTCGGGACCGCCGGCTTACCGACCCCTCCGAAGGACGGCATATCCGTACCATATTATCTTGTGATGCTCATTGATATGGTAGCTGTAGCTATGATATGCTATTTCGCTACAGAAGTACGGGCTTACGCGGCGTTTCCTTGAATGGTCACCGATCCACGTACCATTGTCGTTCTAGATGACAACCTAGTTAGGTAGTTAGTAGGCAAGTTGTACCTCCTCGGGTACTAGGTTGCCTACTAGGTTTTCATTCAGATCGACAATGCACATACTAACCTCGCTCATAAATTAACGACTCTAATCTATGCCGCGCTGTACAGTGCTCTACCTCAGATATCGAACGGCTAGTGTCTTACCTGAGAAGCTTGGGCAATGCCCGCATTTATGATAACAATTTTACTCCTTTTCTCTTCCTCCCCTTTTTCTCAGTCGTTCGTTCACCCTCACCTGTGACCTGGAGCCTGTGACCTATAACAATTATTGGGGGACAGTAGGTAGGATTCTGCGGTCACGAACAGCCAGGGAAATAGGAGTGAGAAGGAGGCTACTTTCCCCCCAAATGCGCGGTTGGGGATATTGATCCCGAAGGGAGGTGAGAGCGGGCTAAGGTTAAGGTTGTTTTTTTTTCATCCATCAGGAGCAAGGCGTAAGCTTTGGTTTCTCTCTCTATCCTCCCAATAGGTGCGCACGATGTTCTTCGGAAAATATAGGGATTCCCTTCCGTGCGCTCCAAGGAATACAAAAAATAGAATCTTGTTACCCTTGTTCTGAAGCTTGTTGAGCCCACGGTTCCATTCAATGCCGCAAGTAAACAAAAGGAAGAAAGTTTCCGAGGCTGATTTAAATTTGGACGATTCATTGAAGAATAAAAAAAAACATAACTTGAATAATAAAGAGAATTTACGAAATTAGATTCAATGATTGTGGAAAAAACATACGTAGGCCAAGCTAGTAGACCCATATTAAAGTAGGTTCGAAGAACACCTTGCACATCTAATGTAAGGTAAGTGTAGCGAAACATATGTTTTACTACAATGATAACATTGATAACACATTCATCAAACCCCTTGAATTGATCATAATGTTAGAAAATTAGATTCCAGTGATGGAAGCCTAGAAGCAATTATTATAATTGTGGATAAAGGCCCTATACCAAATAGCCCTTTGCATAGTTTGGTAATTTGAAATCAGGATCGGTATGTTAACTGTATCATAATGGACATTGATGACAGTTATCTGTATAGTGTCTTTCACATCATTCAAGTTAATATAATACCTATATAGTATCTTACCTATGCGTTTTTATGTTGACTCGACCGTTATATTGATGAAAATCCATAGCAGTTGTGAAAAGGTTCACAAACGAACCCTTCTTGTAAAAACCCATCAATAGTATAGTATAGTCACTAATGAATTTTAGGGGACCGGTCAGTTGGACCACGAGTACCTGTATTAATCCTTTTTTGAAAAAGGTCGAGTTAAGCCTACCCTGCAGTTCGACCATACCCGAAGGATGCACTGTGGCCAAACACAATGTGCGTTAGTCCCACAATGTCTAGTACACGCGTCTAGCTATAGCATTTCCTCTATGGCTTCCTGAATTCCGGATACGTAATATGAGGAAGGGAAATATCCTCGGAAATATCCTTTCTGCATAAGAAAGGAGACTACTTTTTCTGAACATTCTAACCTTGCTCGGCCTAAATGAACCTCCTTCCTAGGAAATATTTTTTTGAATATTACTTGAGAGAGCAAAAAAGGCTATACTTTTTCAAAACAATCTAACCAAACTCGGACTAAATAATCCTTCCTAAAAAGTATATTCTTCGATGAATTGCTCGAGGGAACAAGGAATACTACTTCTTCTAAACAATCTAACCTAACTCAGCCTGAATCAACCTTTTCCATTTTTAGACCCTCATGAAGTAGCAAACTTTTTTTCTGAAGAAATTCATTCAATAATGCCCAGTAATCCAAGTCTATCGGAATTTTGCGATTATATCGTGGAAACTTAGATCGATGAAGGAAGTAATTTTCCCCCAAGTATGTGGGCTTGTACTACAGATAGTATGTACAGGACCACAAACGCGTGTGAATCATTTCATTCTCATTTTAATTCTAGTTTTCATAGTTCGTTTAATTTTGTGAATATTTTAATGAACTTTCAAGCAGAAACAAATATTAAAATAATATCCGTGAAATGTTCCTCCAAAAAACTAAAAGTGCAACACAGAAAAAAAAAAGATTTTATTAAAGCTAAGTTATCAGAATAAAGAAATGGCCTTTTATCACAAAAAGATTTTGTAAAAATTATGTCTGATCATAATTCACCTCAATAATGAATATTAATATATGTTAAGAAAATAGTGATTGTTTTAATTCTTAGAATACAACCTTAATCCGCTCGAAGAGCGGTCGTGGTCCAACTGATCGGTGTACTCAAAACAGGTACCTGGCCCGTGGTCGAACTGTCCGACTCCCGAATTTTAAGCGCTCTTAGGGCCCTGGGCCCTCCATTTATTGAGGCCCCGTTAAAAGGTTTCATGAAACTCGATGTTTCGACTATGGGCATTGGTAATAGTTTTTCTAGCTTGTATATAGTATCATACTTCTTCAAGTAAGTCAAGAACGAATAATGTCATCAATCTTTCTGTATTGTAGAACTTTTAAAATTTGTGGAGAATAGTGGAGATGACTTCCAGCATTCCTTCCTTCCTCGGAGAAATTTCACTCCACTTTGAGCAATATGGCCTTCTAGCAAAGATGAACGATGAGATTTCTACAAAATTGACCTAATATTGACTACTCAAAAGTTTGGAGTAATTTGTGTGCTTGGACGACATCAGAATTATCAGATAGACAAAATAACGAATAAGACACTGAGACAAACAGTGACAAATTGTGTCGATGTTAGTGAATAATATCCTCTGATTTAAGTAGTATCTCAATGTTTTTAAACTCAGCTTTGGAATTCTCTCGGGAATTCTTGAGAGTTCTATGTCATTAGATAAAAGTTTAAAACCAAATTTGATGAATTATATCGACTTGAAGAAACCGTTAGCTTGATTGTGCCATACCAGTACCTATCTTATTAAATTTAGAAACAGATTTATGATAGGATGTCGTATTCAGAAAACTTAGAATATTGAAAGATAAATAAAAAGAATGAACTCAAAAAGATGAAATATCATTGAAAATAATGAGTCCATAGAATGGAGCCAACTAACTCATCCCACTTGTTGCTTGCGCATTACAATCTCGTACCAACCAACCTTGTTTAGGGTCGGAATTCGGGTTTGCTCGGCCACCAGACTCCCAGGAAAGGAGAAGAAGAAAGAGGTAGAAATGCAGGATTTTCGGCAACAGAGTCTGTGAACCCTATGAAGGACGAATTTTGAAGGTACACTATCGACGCCCAGGGTTGCGACTCCTCCCGATTCTGCTGGGAGGCAACTAAAAATCTCATACATCGAATAATGTATATAACTTCTGAGTCACACATTTCTATTAATTAACCGAGATTGCAAATTCAATAAGAACACTCCGAATTTTGAGTATGTATAGGTGCCAAATTATTTGATGCATAAACGGCTGCCTTACGTAGATCAAGAATATATACCAGTTTTATAGAACAGGAGATTTTTTGAAATCATTATTTTACTTCTTTTACTACTTGTGTTTTTCCTTCTAACCCAAATTCACTAGTCTGATGCCAGATCGCTGATCGCAGGAATGGCACTCGAATCTTGTAGTAGGTATTTATCAATAAAGACTTCTCGTATGATCTGTCATGGTTACTAGATTTTAATTAGAAAGAAGTGCTTTCATAGAGACAATAGATCCATATTTTAGTTTAACTGAATTATAATGATTGAAATAAATTGCTAGTGGTGAACAAAATTTAATATACACCTTGGTAGTGAAGAATATACCTTATACCCCTCAGCAGAATGTGGCTGAAGCCTCGGGATATAATCTTCGTCCTAAGGTAATAATAATTATAGTATTTACTACCTTGGTGTATGAATAACTATTTCAAACTATTTGGAATTCCCACTTTGAGTTGACAATTGTTAGTTAGTGAAATCACAACTGACCATGTTCACTTTTAAGTTCCATGCATTGTCACTTTGAACTTGCAATTGTTTATTTATTTAGTTATTTATGGTATTTTTTTTGTAAAATTTGTGTATCGCTACTTCAAAGTTGGGAACCGACTCCCCAGAAGTCGAAACTTGTGCGGGGTTAGGAAGAGCAGGACCTACAGCTTATAGTGGAATCCGAACCACTTCTAGGGCATCGAGGTGCTGCCAGGATTACAACCATGAATCACACATTTTGAAGAAAAATGCTCAGCCGATAGCCGGATTCGAACCGACAGTAACCTTCATATCGGTCACGGCGTCCACAGTTTTTGCGCATTCGCAATAAAACATATTAAAAAATAACGACACTGGTACAAAGTACAATAACTACAAAGTAAAAGTAGTTTTCTACAAACTAACACAAACAAAACTGGCAATTGTCACTTTAAATTGCAGTTGTTACTTCGAAATTGACCTTTATTACCGATTTCAAGCGATAACATTATTTATAGCCAATTCACTTTTTCATAAACTGTGGTGATAATATTTTGGATCCAGCTCATCTACATACAATGTCATATTCAATTATATTATTAGATTCGTCTTTTTGTTTTTTTTTCAAATGACCCCATTTTTTATATCAAATAGATGAGTGTAACCCCCATGCTGATGCGAGAAAACTCAGCAAATAAATATGACACTATGGAATTTTTCCGGCTGAATTAATGTTCAGGTATGGTTCAAAAATAGTCACAAATATTTTCAGATATTGAAGATATTTTTGAGTACCCATATCAAATTTGATACTATGAGAAGTTGTTTTTCAGTAAACAAGCAGGAGGACCAAATGAATGATTGGAAAACCAGCAATATACAGAGAAGTGCACAAAAAACGGCCAGAATCGTAACTTTTGAATTATTCTAGATAGGGTTCTGAAAATTGGTGGGTAGCAAGAATACGATATTGCTCATTAATTGATGAAACAATTTTTCTTGTATCACTGATGCCAGTTTCACCGGAAGCGACCCCAACTTTCGAAATTTAAATGGGAGACCCTGTATTGTATTCCATATACATATAATCGGTTAGGGATTATCATGACGAATTCAAAGACACCAGGATGGATAGGGTCATTCCGAAAAATTACAAAGATATTTGCGTTCGAAGTTTCCATATGCTCAATGGGTATGACTTCGCAATATCAAAACTTCTTTCTCTGTCACACTCATTGAGCTTATGGAAACTCAGCACGCGAATATCTGCGTAATCGTTTAAAATAACCCTATCAAACCCAGTATCGATGAAATCGCTATGACAATCCCTAACCGATTATGGAATACAATACAGGGTGTCCCATTCAAAAATCAAAAGTTCCAGTAAAACTTGTTGTTGTTTCGTCAATTAATGAGCAATTTGGTATACTAGTTGCCCACCAATTTTCAAAACTTCATCTCGAATAATTCAAAAGTTACAGACCTGGTCGTTTTTTGCACTACACCTGTATAGACAATTCAAAAATAACTAAATACTCCAGGCAGAGATTATAGCTCCAGGTCAATCGAGGATGTGAAATGTACATTTCTTCTCGATTCTAAATAAAATTATGAATTAACTCGAAATAAGTAGTAGAGATACAGGACAATACAGATTTCTTATATTAACTGCCAATAATATGTTAAAATATTGGGATTTTTGTGACAACAAAAAAAGTCAATGCATGGAAATTCCATCAACAACCGCGCATTCATCAGAGCATTGCACAATGCACTGCTCATTCCAAACAGGAAATTTTACACTGAAAGCCTCTGAAAGATGTGACAAATCAAATCAAATCTTTTGAAAAAATGAAGTTGTTTTCCCTTCTTCACTTTAGTAATATTTATTCATAGATAATCATTACCATCGGAGTCCTTAATCTATGACCATCGTATATTCATTCATGTTTCATAAAAAGTTTCACGACTCCGCAAATTCACTTTCGTTCCAGTAACCTCTAGTGCTCCCGCCAAAGTCAATGGCCTGGGCCGTTCCGAGTTCGCTAGCTAGGTATATTACGCATACAGACAGAGAAAAGCACGTGTAATATACTCGTCGTAATCCTTATCATCTATCTATTATGGAATCTCATGAAAAAAATTCATCGACACCTGTTAGAATTCGCTTTTAACTGCGGGTGATGGGTATTAGGAGAACATGAGATCGTACAGGTGGGCAAGGTAAATGGAATCCGTACCAGCCGTAGAAAAGCGAGGACGTATCTTCCCCACCTGAGTTACGTGGAAATCGTGTAATACGTCCTTTGCACCAATATACTGACGTCGACAGATCTATCTCGAGAGTTTATGTACCCCCAAGCCCCAAGGCACGGCCCTTTACACTAAACACAGTTTGATTCTTTTTATCTATCGACATAGGTATAAGTAGTTCAGTTATTCTCGCGACATCAAACATTACATTTTTTGTTTTTGTTTTGAATTGACTCTGTCGTTACTTGATGGAAATCCATGGCGAATGTAAAAACTTCAAAATAATAAGATTTCCACAAACACACAACATGTTTCGCTAACACATTAGCTTCGTCAGGTTATACTGGTACAATGAACTAAACCAACCTTGGCTTGCTTAACTTTTAATATCCTACTTTCCCAACTTGAACGATTAGTTACCTGTGGACAGGTTCGTTAAACCTTCAGTTTCGGAAGTTTCTAGATTAAAATACGGTGTACCGGATTAACTTGAAAGAGTTGATAGAAAATACATTTTATTACCTACTGAGAAAACAAATTGAACAGTGGTGAACTATTGAGAGGTCTAATTGATCGTTAAATAGAATGTACAACTTTTTCAGTTAGTTGATTTCTAATGATTCAAAATGATTTAGTTTCATTTCTTTATTTTCTACGTGTAGAATTTCGAAATTATCATCGATACTATGGTTTTCTCCTAATATATGGTTGGCGTTTTCTTTTTCAAAAAAATTAATGTTATGTTCATGAATGCACTGATTAAACGTACAACCTGTCTGACCGATATATACCTTAGGTTTTTGTTAAATTATAAGCGATTGGAGTCACTCATTTGGGAGACTGTATAGATACCCTTGCCACTATTCGAGTCATTGGATTCTTTTAAGGTTATATTTTATATCCTTGATCACATCGACCAATTTGACAGTGGGCAGAAACAAGACGTCCCTCACCCTCAATTCCGAGATGAATCATACGTTGAATTATCAACCGGTTCGTATCACTAATATTCAGAAAAAAATATTTCAAGAAAACTCAAAAATCTGTGTGATCGGGAAAATACAAAAATGGAATTAATAGTAATAATAGTAGAATTAATCGTTAAGCATACTTGACTGAGTATTTTCTGCAAAGCTTCAACTAGTCTTTCAAATTGTTGTTTACTTTGCAACTTACTTTGTCTCTTGGATCAAGTTATTTTTATTTATTTACACAGGGTGTTAACAAATAAGTGTCACAACGGAAAACTGTAGATTCCTCATAATAAACGAAACATTTCTTTCCTCTTCAAAGTCTTTCTCTGGGCTTCCGTTTTCAAGATACAGGGCGTCAAAAAATCAAAAATGTTCAGTTGAATTAAACACACTTTACAACACTCAATAAATTTAAAAATTTGAAAACCATCGAGACCAGCATACTCAAGAACCTGACATTTGATTGCACATATTATTAGACAGTTCTGAGGTGTTTATTTCCAGTGGATTTTTAGAGAATTCTTTGAGATATCATCAGGATTTTGTATGTTCTTATTCATAAAGAGCCATTTTTCTCGGGAACTCTTTACTTTAGAGCATTGAGACAAGAGGACGTATTTTGTGTGAAAGATATTGGTGCTTCAGAATCTACTTTGGAAATTACAATTTCTCCAGTGGCATAAATGTTTGGAGGGTTGAACCCTTACGAGGCGTTGAATTCTCCTCCACTGCTTGTCCAAGGAAATTGATCAAGAGCCCTAAAAGTGGTCATTATTGATGATGAAGTGTGTACGAAGGCTTAACTCCGTAGGTCAGACGGTTCCTGAGATAGTAGCAAAAAGCAGATGTTTTTGTATTTTTTGACGCCCTGTATCTTGATGACGAAAGCCCGGAGAAAAATTCCGAAAGAAGAAAAATGTTTCATTTTTCATGAACAATCTGCAGTTTCCCGTTGTGACACTTATTTGTTAACACCCTGTATATATATACATATGCATCTCAAGTGTTGTCAACAAGTGTATGATTTTGAAACTAGTGTTGTTCATTTATTCATATTTTATGTATATTATGTGTAACAAGCTTTGTCAACAAGTGAGAACTTAAGACAATAAAGTATATTTTGAATTGAATTGTTCATTCATTACTCAAGAGGTGGATATCGATTTTCAGTTATGCTGGTGCAAACGACGTTCGTAAAGCATTTACTTTTCTAATCTCTTGTATATTCTCAATACAGGTAACGCTGCCACTCTCGTACTTCTGTTCTCCCGATGCTAAGATAGCAAATTACCGCAGGTTATTCGGTATTGCACCTGAAAATCGACCTTCATCGGATCAATTAATTGCTTGTCATGAATTTTCGCGATATGATGATAGACGATTTGTTTATTTTTATTTTCGCAAGTTATCTGATTCATCACGTACGATTTGCCGATGTAGATACCTACTCAGTTAACCTTGAAAATATATCCTGCACGTTTTAAAAATTGAGAATTCTTTTGTGCATTGGAAATCTCCGAAAAATATCTCTACAAAAGGCCGTATCGCTATCGTGTTCAAGAGTCGTTAACGATAATTTGAAGAGCCTGTTGAAGGTCCATCTGGGCCATTTTAGCCTTGCGAAACTCAATTTTACAACTTCACGGTCTTGTGTATGGATGATTTACTGAAGCATAAGACCTTTCTGCGATAAATTCGATTTTTGCTGCACCTGATCGGTTTTAAGTACCAGAGCCATAAACATTTGTTAATAACGCGAAGGAAACTGACAGAATTGAATTGAATCCATCTTTAATGCGTTGTTGATTGGAGTTATTTTTCATTTACAATAAATACATTTGTCTGCGAGGTTACATAAAATATTTGCAAATCGTCCATAAATTCTCAGATATAATTCAAGCATTATATTACAGCTATACTATAGAGTCTAATCTGAATATGAGTTGTTTGTTTTGTTCATCAACTAGCTTGTTTTGCTCTTATATCAATTTGTACCTATAAGAAATGATAAGCTGTGGACCTTACTAAGATTAAAATAGTTGATTCATGTTTGTAGAATCACTGGGGGGTACTTGTTCTTTATATTTTGATTTACTCGATGGTAATTTATGAGGCATTAGGATGTTATTACCTGATGGTACCCACCTGTAATAAAAGCTCTTTAAAATTCTTCAAATCATTCATAAACAATAAATCAACCTTGCCAGTTAATCCTATTACCTTTATAGGAATATATTAAAACTAGGATTGTGGTCTATAACTCAAGATCAGAGGGGTGAATAAAAGTGAATCCGTTTTTTTTATCCCTGTATAATAGGAAGATAATAGGAATATGTACCTTCACTTTCCTACAGGGTTCTGGAGTGAGGACACTGGTTATTTGATAGAAACCAAAATACAGGGTGATTCATGAGGACGAGTTGATTTATGTATATGACTTTCCACTCTTGTTCTCGAAAACCAATCAGAATCGACCATTTTCACGGATTGGTTAAATTTATCAGACTTGCTCTACCAAAACAGAAGCCGAATTGACCCACACGTGACCAATTAACCTCGTTTTTCAGCGGTACATTTTTTGACGTTTATAACGTCAATTATGTTGGAAGCCAGAATGATGAATGCAGTGTACGCAACTCTCGCGAGGTGCTCGTTTATTGTCTCAATCATGAAATATTCATACGAACACAACTCGTAATGCTGTTTTTCCGGGAAATATTCGTCGATTTACATACTCCAGCTTGCTACTTTAATTTCGCACATGACATTGATTCAAAACTTCTCGCCTACTGCTCGAAAGTTTTGATAAACAATGTCATTCGCGAAATAATTAGGCAACAAGCTGTCATAACAATCGCAATATTTTCGGAAAAATAGGATCACTCGTGGTATTACATATGAAAAAAATGCATGGCCATCTATAACGGAGATACAGGGTATACTATGTGAAATCATTCAATAAATCAAAATTCTCTAGAATTTTGTGGTGTATAAATTGCCATGGAAATTTAAAGACCGATATTTCAGAAATGATTCATCGTAATTTGCTGAAATTTGGGAGTGACGTTCCTCTATTGAAAATTCCCAAGATGGCATATTGTGAACAAAAATCCAGACTAGAAAAGTCGCTAGATTTCTGGCATTTTCACTCATCATCTCTATAGAACAAAAATATCAGTATTATTTCGATTTAGGTATCTGTAGTAAGTACAAATCAGATGAATTGACCCAAAATGTGACTGTATCAAAAATATTTAAAGAAGAATTATACATAGGTGCATTGAAAAATTATGAAATTTGACTTATCTTTGAACGTTTCGAGAACGAATCCGCTCCCGTTTTCATTATAAAAAAGAAAAATAAATCTTCATATTTATTAATCATCTCTTCGTTTCCGTGTTTTGACATTTCTCACTGGCAAAATTTGTCAACAACAATCTGTGAGCAACAGGTGTTTTCTTAAATTGAATTTGAATTCACCATATTTATACTCAGATTTCAGAAGTGAATAAATATTACTATGAAGATTCACTTATCAAAGGTTCATCACGCTGAGCGGGTTTTCAGGTACACCTAAATAGAGAAAATTATGTATATGTGACTTTTTGTTAAACAAAATACAATGAACAGTTTGTGATATACCATGCATGAGTGTAACAAAATAACAATAGATTATAACAAAATAGGCAGATGAACAGATAGACACATCAATGCATCCATATCATGCATAATATAATAATGTCAACCGTGAATTCTCCTTCAATCCTTTGAAAAGCAAGTTTATATTGTCAAGAATTCAAGCTGATATACTGATAACAATTTGTTCATGAATCATTCACTATATTGCATTGTGAATGAAAATGATGAAATCACGATACTTAATCCCAATCAGGTATTGCTCAGTTCACTGTCAAAGAAAATAAAATTATACAAAACTGTGTACAGTGTGTCCCACTTTCAACAGCACCACCCTTGTATTTTCTTATCCGTTGACCGATTTGATTTTTTTAATAATAATAACATCAACGTGTTGAGAAACATCTGCGAACTATATATTTATTTCAATTTCCAGGAAGATTTTATATGCAAGACGATTTTTATTGCGGGAACGTAAAAATTAGTTTGTAAATGCAGGGTACAGCACCATAACTTTTTCCAAACCCATTATATAATCATTATATAAATCAGAACAGTTTTATTCGTTTCTTATGATTTCTGGCCTCCACTTGACAGAATAGCAGGCGTTATGTTGGCAATTTCTTCCTGGATGTTGGTCTTCAAATCTTGTAGGGTTCTTGGATGGTTCACATAAATACGGGATTACAAAAAAAAACCTATAGAAAAACATCCAGGAAGAAATTGCCAACTTAACGTCAGTTCTTCTGGCCATCAGTCATGACAAACGCCAGAAATCGGTTAACATAGTGTATGGACAATTGTTGACTTCATCTATCTGATTTGATCTTCAAAACCATGTAAAAGAAAACTTTAGATATGCGCCTACATTGAGAAAAACAAATGATAATGTTCTGATTTATACAATGGGTTTTTTTAAGTTTTGAAAAAAGGAAATTATGCAGCCGCACCCTGTATGATTATATTTAGATTCTCTGGAGAACACTTCACTTTCAAATACAAAAAGAGATAAAAATAATTAAACTTTGACCCCCTGTAGATCCGCTATACTGATCGATATCGGACTCATGTTAATATAATTCATCCACATCAACTTGTACCTCAAAACCTGAATCACCCTGTATAAGGTCTTCGTTTTCGAGACACTGGCCGTCAAAGTTGGAAATGTGTGTAAAGCTTCTTCTTTCGTCCACTCTTTACATTTTTTCGTGACGACTAAATTGAGTCTGTTATGTGACTGGCATAGTGAGAAAATTTTAGAATGTTACATTTTATAGGTATACCTACTCAGCATTTACATCAAAATTTAGAATCTGGTCTCGTTTTTCCGTGGTATCTCGAAGAAGATAAAACCTATTGATTTTCAACAAGAGCCTAAAATAATCGATAGATTGTCGATGACACTTTGTTCTGAGAAATGTTTGAAGAAGCGAAATATATAGATACATAGAATATATCAAATTTCTACTCATCTTCCTTCAGATGTTTTGAGAACGAATCTGCTACAGTTTTCAACATGAAAAATGGAAAATATTATTCGTTCAAACTGTCTTCAAATATCAGTGTTTACACTTCTCAATGACAGATGTTGAGGTAGGCATACAAATTTTACCATTTTTATGTTCAGATTCAGTATTTTTCATAAATCCTGACACACTGTAGTTAGAAAAAGAATCAAATTAGGACATGCGTTCATAGACATTTTCAATCCTAAAATAAGGAAAGGAATTGCCTTTTTCAATATGTTATGTATACCTGGTGACACAGGAGACATGTAACAGCTTGTAGTTCTTTTAATTATTGAAGAGATATACAAGTTTGAAATTCACAAAGGTTATAATTATCGGTGATGGCGCTTTCCTTGGACCCAATGACAATTTTTCGAACCACCTGATTGATCGGAAGTTAACACAACTTTCGTTTTTCAAATGGCACCCTGTATATTTCTGTAGCCTATCTTATTCGCCTTGAAATTCTCTATTAACTATGTACCTATCACAATTTGATATTCGTTCATTCATTAAATGGCTGTTGAATTGCAATGATATTTCGATGCTTGATAGACTTGATAGCAATCCAAAGACGATTACGATATTATCAAAATAATTTCCACACCCTTATCGGCCTATCGGTCCTAGAAGATTGCCAAAAATTTCATTGAGTTTAATATGATCATCCGAAAGTAACTCACGATATATCCATTTGGATTCATAAAACTGAAATTGTTGTAATAATTGATGTATCGTCCTAATATCGTGAGTTATTTTAGGATGATTTTGATAGGCAATCTTCTGGGACCGATTAGAATATAGAAAATATTCTGATAATATCGTCTAAGTACTCTAAGTGATGATCTTTGGATTTCTAAGCCTATCAAGCATCGAAATAAAAAAAAAATCAATAAAATTCAATTTAACAGCCAATTCATAAACGAATATCAAATTGTGACACATAGATATGGGGTTCAGCACCAAAACATACGCTGATGCTCTTAGATTCCATCCAGAGGAGAGCCATTCGCCATTCTTTGACATCATTGGAACACCGTAGAAAGGTCGGCGACTTTTCAATTTTCTATCGATACCTCCACGGGAAATGTTCTTCGGAAATCTCTGCTATCATCCCTTCACTAGCAATACCAGTCAGACGAACTAGACAAGCCCAGTCAGCACATCCTTTCGTTGTCAACCTCGAAAGATGTCGAACAGGACTTCATCAACACTCCTTCATCCATAGAACGGCTAGGCTCTGGAATTCATTGCCTGAGGAAGTATTCCCAACAACATACAATCTCCAGAAGTTCAAAAAAAAATCCAATACCTACCTCCAGTCCCTATCCTCCCTAGGAACGCACGATGTTCTTTGAACATTATAGGAATTTCCTTTCGTGCGCTCCAAGCGATGAAAAAAAGAGAATTTTGAGGCGCATGAGATAGACTACAGAAATATACAGGGTGCCATTTGGAAAAAAAATTTGGGACTACTTCCAATCAAACAGGTGGTTGAAAAAAATGGTCATTGGGTTCAAGGAAACCGCCATCATCGATAATATAACACTTGTGAATTTATAGTATATTATGTAACAAGTGTTATAAACGTCCTTTTAGTAACGAGTAGTTTAAGCACGAGCGGAGCAGAGCGGAGCGAGTGTTTAATAAACGAGTGTCTAGAAGAGTTTATAAACGCGGTACATACTATGATTTTTCTACGAACTCTGAAAATTACATTAACATACCTGCAATTCCTGCTTACCTACAAAATAATTCGAAAGGAATGGGAATTGAGAACATAATACATGCAACTGCATGCAACCAGCTAGACACGTATAAGTAATATTGGTTGTAGATGTGTCCAGTCCATTTCTTACTAACCTTTGTTTCACGTTTATTGTCATGCTTAGCGCAGAATAAATAAATTGTTCTCAAAGATGGATGCTTCATTTTTACACTTCCTGGAGATATGCAAGTACCAGAACATTCTCTTCGATTTCATTTTCGCATATATCTTTAAAATTAAGAATTATGATACAAACGAATATTGTTTGAATAATTCTGATACAAAATTCGAAAATACCAGTTGACAGTTAATACAATTGACAGGCCAGACATGTCTCAAATTACTGAAGGTGTGTTTAATGAACTGCGTTGCCATGGTAATGTGTTTGAGAAATCGTGTTGCCATAGTAACGTGTTTAATATTTTGAATAAATCACAGATCGACAATCCGTGATTAATCGATCATTTAGCATGGTACATATCCGTACGCTAAATGCCATTTTAGTTATTTGAGTAGAAAAAAATGTTTATCTCTTTAAATAAAAAAACTACAGGCTGTTACATCTCTCCTGTGTCACCCGGTATATAGGCATATCTGAATAAATTGCATTCTGATTGGCTGTATGTATGTACATACATATAGAGCCGACATCATGAAATATGTTGGTACTCAAATGAAATGTTCTGTTTTAGTGCCTCTCCCCACTGTCGTTCAATTACAAATTTTAACCACAGCGTTTGCTATAAAAGACACCTGCAGTGTCTAAAACCATACACCAGTCATCATAAAAATTTAAGTTTGTATTATATTCACAATTTCATCATGAATTCCATTCCTTTTTGATTCGAATTGAAAGAGAAATCTCTGTAACTGAGCTTCTGACACATTTTTCTTCATATCATCAGGTGAGTTTCTGGAATATTTCAATAAGGGAATCGTAGAAAACCAGTCGAATAAAGCAACAAATCAAAGTAGACATCGTGTTCACCGTAATGTAATGCCTTCCTCCACACTCTGGAAACCAGTTCAGTGCATTTCATTTCATAGACTTTGGAACCACTAACTGACTTATCCTTATTTGGATGGGGATCTGGTCACTGGTGGACTAGGTTAATAAAAACTCTATTGATGGAAGGTATGAGATAAAAAGCTGAATAAACTGGCTATACAGTGTGACCAAGCACGCATTGTTGCGCATACAGAGGATCATTTCAACATAGTTCTCGAAAAATTTTCAAATTATTTATAGTTTTTCAGTTTTATCGAATAGAGTGAATTTTCGAAATATTTGTTCAAGTTTGCTTCTACGTTATTATTGGAGAAAAAGCAATTATATAGTAATTTTTGTTGAGATTGAAAAAATATGTTGTCTATTTTGATATGATGTAATTTGACACTTTTCAAAACTGACGGAAGTTTTGAAGCGTCTTACTTTACGTAACCAGTTTCATAAAATAATAGTATATTACGTAATATGTGTTGCTATCTATCATTTCGAAGATCATGGAGATCATTCAGGTATTATCAACGATAGGCAATATGGCTTCCGTCATCAGAGATCAACTGTTGACCTGCTCACTTACGTCTCACAACGATAGGCAATATGGCTTCCGTCATCAGAGATCAACTGGTGACCTGCTCGCTTACGTCTCACATATATGGCAGCAATCTATTGGAAAATATGGTGAAACCTTAGCCATGGCACTTGATATCCAAGGCATTCGATCGAGTCTGGCACCACGGACTCCTCGCCAAGCTTCCATCTTATGACTTGCCTCCCCAGCTATGTTCTCTGCTAGCTAGTATTCTCTCAAACAGGTCTCTTCCTGTAGTGGTCGACGGAATTTCATCTGACGTTGTTATCATAAATGCTGGTGTTCCGCAAGGATCAATTCTAGTACCAACACTATATCAACGATTTGTTGAAAGCAACTTCATGTCCATACCGCCTTCTCTTCGAGGGCTCTAATACCAGCCAGGCAAATCAGAAACGAACAAGGGAGAAATGTTGACAACATGAATATGGACTTGGCAACAATTCTCGAATGGGGTTCCAATTACTTGGTAGATTTCAATGCGAATAAAACACAAGCATGTTTTTTCTCTAGGAAAGCCGATCTCACTGTGCCCAATATAAGCTTGTCAGAAGTAACCATACCTTTGAAGACATCCATTTCGATGCTTGATATTACTATCAGCAATAACCTTTCTTGGGAAAATCACGTAAGATCAATTGCTAAAAGTGCATCTCAAAAACTTGGTTTTCTGTTTCGGGCCAGGAGCTATTTCACTTCCAGTCAGCTGCTTATGATCTATGATGCAGCACCCAAACATACCCTGAAACTGTTGGATTCTGTCCAAAAAAGGGCAATTCGTCTCGTGGGTGATGCCTCGATCGCTCACTAACTCACTCACTCCTCTGGGACACCGTAGAAAAGTTGACGATCTGGCTCCATATTATATATATCTTCATGGACGATGCTCTTCAATATTCATTTCAATGTCCATTTCAACAGCAGATAAATTGTGTAATACTAAAATGAAAATATCAATGACGAAGAAAATAGTGCATTTTGCTTCCTCGCTCTCCTTTGGGAATCTGAACATCAGCAGTTTATTTTGTGGATTTCGTTGCAGGTTCGTGACCATATAGATGTATTGATAGTCAGAGGAATTATAAACATCTCAGTGAGCATATTTTTGTTTGACAGATACTTCAAAGTGACGGGCAAAGTCAACTTCCCTATACTAAATTCTGTAAATAATCGGTATTTAACTTACGTAGAACTGGTAATTATTTCTGTTCAAGCGGAATTTTTCATCAAAATCAGAAAAAATATTGTACGTATAACTATACTTATTAGTAAACGCGTCATTTTGTGTGACGATGGGATTTTGCGAACATCAGTAAAATGAATTACTGGAAATGGAGGTTCATCGACTTATTTTTCATTATTTCGTGTAAGTGAAGCAGGTTGATTGTGTTTTATTCAACCTAACAATGTTATGCGCGTGAATTTAATTAATAATAAATACTGCTTCGAGTTCCATGTAACAATAGTATATTATTCAACGAGCGCATAATGATGGCTATTACCCACGAAGATGAAAGTTGCAGTACGAGCCGAAGGCGAGTGCTGTAATCATCTGAGTGGGTAATAGTCATTATGCGCAAGTATAATACTATACTTTATCTACAACTATTCAAATATCAAAGCAACTCTGAGAGTTCAGAAATATATCTTTGAAAAAAATGAAGGTTATTATATTGCAAAATCACTAAATCTAATTTCAAATACTCATTAATTCCATCGAAAATTCATTGACAAAGATTCCATTCAACGAACAGCTTATAACTTATCTCAATAATTTTGATTGTGAAAATTTGATAAACAATGTTGGATATAACTTTTATTAGCAGGAAAAAAGTCGTGCAATCACATATCAGTCAATCTTACCAGGTATTATATGATATTTCACTTTTCAGTTGTAAAATGAATCATATACTATTGCAGATTATTCATTTTTTGCTTCCGCTGTAGCGTTCCCCCACCGCGATGATTGATTGTAGTACCCTGTCTCTAGAAGCTAGTTATCAACAATGAAATTCCATGATTCTGATTGGTCTGTACTAATCTATTTCAATAGCCTGTAGCCATATTAGTGTTAGTGTGTGCCTTAGATCATACAGGATCTAAGGTGTGAGCAAATCTGCAAGTGTCAAGTCCTATTTTATGGTTATGGTTACTCATGATGGTTACTCATGATGATAGTCACTGTTGAGGATGGAAAACAGTAAATTCTTATTTTTCCGTGTATTTGTAGAATTAAGATGTTTAAAACTACGAGAACAATGGTACGGTGGATTTGCGAACTAATAGAACGAATACCTACCTAGTTGAATTTGACAAGACGATGGGATGTCAAATTATTACGCCACCCTACTGTCATTATTACTCTTATTACTCGATTCATCACAATAATGACTGCCATTAAATGTCGAAAATCGAGTAAGCAATGTATGAATGACTCCATAGTTGTAGATAAAATATATTTCCACTTTCTTTAGTGGATAAAATTAGTCCAGACCAATGGTTTGAACTACCAACAGCTGCCTTATTATCATTTTTATTTTATCTAGCGTGATCTTTTCCTAGTGTTTTTTTCGTAATATTTCGGCGTGAATCTTAGCTTCAATTAAAAACAGATTTTTTCCAGTAATAATGGAACCTCGAGTGGAATTATGAAACTTTCAAAGACTGTAGAAATGATCCTCGGAATGCGCATATTTTTTCCATTTAACTGAATATTTGTGTCTCTTATACCGTTCCCGAGATCTCCATGCTGTGCAACTTTATCTTGGTCACACTGTATATGTAGGTAGCAGCCGAATCTTATTATTTTGTGGCGTCTTATCGATTGATTCGAATTTTGGGATAATTTCATGCTAAATTTATAGTTGACTGGAACGAATTTAATGCCAAACTGTTCGCTCTGTGAATACCGCAAAAAAGTTTGTAGCAAGATGTATCTTTGCTGTTTATCTACAGTGTGTGTCCAATATTCGATGTTATCAACTGACTCCAATAAAATGGGAGGTTATGGCAAGCAAAAAGTGTACAGTACTTTTCAGAAATATATATTATAATTTGGTAAGAAGTCGGAACTTGCTTGGAAAGCAATGGAACATAATATAGGAGAATCAAATGTATAGGGTGGGTAATATATATTTCACATGAAGTACTCGTTTATCATTATCAATAGACTCACAAAATGTGATAGATTGAGTTGATCAAATTCTTGTATTTTTTCATGTGAAAGGCAATTTTTCAATTTTTTTCTGTCAGTCAAGTCAATTGTATTTTTTTCAATTCCAGATCCAGACATGTTATTTTCCAATGAACTGAAAGAACCTTTTTCTACTACAATTTGGATAACTAATAATTTGAAGTTATATATAGTTCCATCATTAATAAATGTATTTCAATCATAAACTTCAAAAGAGTTAATATCAAGAAATATTAGTCAATACTGAACTAATATGTTTGTTCGTTGAGTCGAAAATCATCAAGTGATGAGTATTAAACAATTAATTCATTGAAGAAATAGTTATTTGTTTTACTAGGCAGAAAAGTGGTAGATTGACTGACGCGGCTGATAGTTCAAATTGAAATTCAGCCAAGGCAATCTACATTTGCTGCCGTGTGAAACATAGAATTTTTTGTTATAGAATTTTTTCTCCAAATGATATAAAACCAATTTTGTGTAGTTTTTTTATTGAAAACACCATCATTTTGTGTTCACTCAATGTCAGCGTCAATTATGATTACTAATTTCATTAGAATTTCTTGTAACGTTGCCTAGGCAGTAAAAGTACACCTTTCCTGCCTGTTAAGCGTTAGGAAAAAGCCACTATTCCTGCCGCTAGGAGAAAAAATTCTTTATTGCTAACAAGCTGATCTCTCAATGTAGTTATTTTTCTGCAAGCATAGGAAGTGACTTCTCTATGTCACTAAACAAGCAGAAAATGTGTACTTTATCTGCCTAGACAGGAAAATTTTGTTGCTAACCAACGTTTCAAGAAATTTGAATGAAATTGGTTATCAAAATTGACACTGATGACATTAGGTGAACACAAAATGAGTTTTCAATGAAAAAATTACATAAAATTGGCTTTATATCATTTGGAGAAGAACTTATATGTTTCACACGACAGCAAAATGTAGATTGACTGCCTAGTAGAACAAATAGCTATTGATTTCAAGAAAATGAATCTGAACTGAAGTATAACCGGAATTCAAAAAAAAAAAAACGATAACAATACGATACAAAATAATGAGCTCTTTAATGTTTCATGAAAGTCCAATAGATGTCCCCTTTATGCCTTTGGTAAACTCAAAAAGAGTTAACCAAATATAAGGATACATAAGTCCTATTGTTACACCATATGTTTATTCGAAGGTATATTCAATATCAAATCTATGGTTTAATCATGAACCGTGACATAAAAATATAACACTCATTACTTCGCTTCTATACGAGGTATGTTTTGCCACTTTCTATACCGCTTGTAGGAAAAAAACATTAGGGGATTTTGCATAACGGAATTTGAAAAAATGGCGAAGTTTCTTGGCACCACCCATCTTCACCTAATAAAAACATGTAAGCGGAGGATTTTTCCTGAGTGAATCTAAGATGATTCCGATTTGTCAGAATTTATAAATTCATCGATAGCATTTGAAAAATATCAGCCTATTTTGAGTTGAAAAATATCAGCCTATTCTGAGGGCTAACATAATATTTTTTTCTGTGACGGGAAAAAAGTTTGGCATTTCATCTCTGTTGGCAGGTTATAAAATGTCACTTTTCATAAATTACTTTTTTCCCGTGGGAAAAAAGTGAGTACTTCTTTCCCGGATATATATCACATATATATATACTCTGTTAATGGCTTTTGTTGTGCTATAGTTCCGAAAAATAAGTCAATATAACCGTCTCCGAGAAAGAACTGCAAGTCCTTTTATCTTCCATTCGACTTCGCGGTTTCGTATATTACTAAACAACTACTGAATTCGCAATTTTTTAAAATCAAATCACAGAATTGAACTGACAGAAGTGACATCAGATATTTGATTACTTCAAAAGAATGATAAAGATGTCTATAAAACGCAGGTGTCCCTACTGTTAAAAACTTGAAATTTCACGTCGATAATTTTCAGATTTCGAAATAATGTAATATCTTCCCAATATTGATTCGTCCTTCCTTTTGTCACAGAAAAAAATAGTGTACTATACACGGGAAAAATATTAGATTTTAGCTCACGGTTTTTTGTCTCCCTCCGCTACGCGTCGGGAGACAACACAACCTGGAGCTAAAATCTACTACTTTTTTCCCTTGTATAATAAATAACTATTGATTGTTCATTCATTTCTTTGGCCTCCAATTTAGGCCCATATTTGTACCGTAAATAGCCGCGATGAAAATTCTACTAGAAAGGTCGAAGGACATTTTCATGGAATCATGGATCATTTTCTTGTCAACCCAACGATTACGCACTGATTATAACTGTGTAGTTGAAAGTGCTCTGCTATACAGGGTGATTATAAGAGATACGAGGGCGGTTAAATTAGGGAAAAGTTGCGCATGTTCATGCTGAACATTTATCTGCCAGAAGATTTGAAGTGTCATTTTCAGTTTTTGAATTATTGGAAGGAATCAAAAATTCATAATTTTCGTTTTTATTTTTTCAAGCGGAAACAGAAAAACCTAGACATTTCTGAGATATTCTCAAGGCACATTTTTAGAAGGAATCTGAATGTGTCATTGTATTTTCCATGACGTTCTTGTCTTGATGCCAAATTTGAAACACTCAACTTTCTTCTTTTTATGGGCGCCATATTGGATTTTAGCATTTTAAAAAAGTCATTTTTTCCCTGATTACAATGATGTATCACATGATATGAACAAATCTTTCCTGTTGATCAAAATTGGGAAAAAACAATTTTGCGAAGAGTGCTTTGGAAAGGATGCCAACAGTTTTGTTTAACAAGATGAATTTCGACAGTTTATTTCGAGACGTTTTGGATCTGGAACGTTCACATTTTCGTCAAGCTCGTCTACTTAAAAACTATGGTTTTGAATTAGGAACGACGTAATGAGCTAGAAGTTTATTCTTCACGAAACAAAACAAAGTTATAAAAGATGCTCGAATACAACACCTTCCACTTTTAAACACAATTCTACGCGTTTCCTCAGATTCTGAATTGCTCGCGAGAGTCCTCAAAGTGGTGATTATGGTTCTTTTTGAAAATCAAATCTGTCATAGTTACCAATGAAAAATAATCCAGCAGAGAGAAATCAGGTGACCGCGCTGGCCAACATATGTCAGACACTCGGCAACCCTTCTTGCGTTATGTGGATAAGTTCAAGAATTCAACAGTTCTGTTCGCAGATTCAATATTGAACTGTCAAAATTCACTTTGTCAAACAAAACTGTTGGCGTTCCTTCTGAAGCACTCTTTGCAAAAATGGTTCTTTCCCAATTTTGATCAACAGGAAAGATTCGATCATATCGTATTATAATTGAAATAAGAAAAAACAATTCAGAAATTCGAAAATCCAATATGGCGCCCTTAAGAAAAAAACAAAGTTGAGTGTTATAACTTTGGCATCAAGAACATCATGGAAATTACGATGACAGATTCAGATTCCTTGTGAAAAAGTGCCTTAAGAATGTCCTAATCATAAACGTCTAGGACATATCGAAAGCATTCGACCGTGTTTGGCACGAAGGACTCCTCCACAAACTACTATCATAATCACCTCATCTATGCCATCTCTTATCGAGTTTTCTTTCAGGCAGATCGCTTCACGTGGTGGTGGACGGTGTATCGTCTGATACCATTGGCATCAATTCCGGCGTTCCACAAGGATCAATTTTGGCACCAACATTATTCCTGCTTCATATCAATGATCTGTTGGGAGTAGCAACTTGCCCCATCCACAGCTTTGCAGATGATAGTACCCTCCATACTCCGTTCTCTTCCAGAATTCCCATTTCTTCCCAGGAAACTAAGAACCCACGGCGCAGGCAGGTCAATGCTGTCAATGAAGATCTTGCTGAAATTACAGCCTGGGGAACAAACAACCTAGTTGAATTCAACGCCACCAAAACTCAAGCCTGCATTTTCTCTAGAAAGGCGGAACTCAGTATGCCCGATATTGTAATGTCTGGCTCCACCATCCCCACCAAGCCCACCATATCTATGCTCGGTATTTCCAACAGCAACACTCTTTCATGGGATAATCATGTCAGATCCATCGCTAAAGCTGCTTCACAAAAACTCGGATTCTTGTTCCGTGCGGAAAGCTACTTTACACCTCAACAGCTTCTCATGATCTACAAAGCGCAGATACGGCCTGTTCTAGAATAATGTTCCCACATATATGGGGTTCAGCACCAAAACATACGCTGATGCTCTTAGATTCCATCCAGAGACGAGCCATTCACCTGGTGGGTGACGCCACACTCACTCACTCTTTGACATCATTGGAACACCGTAGAAAGGTCGGCGACCTTTCACTTTTCTATCCATACTTCCACGGGAAATGTTCTTCGGAAATCTCTGCTATCATCCCTTCACTAGCAATACCAATCAGACGAACTAGGCAAGCCCAGTCAGCACATCCTTTCGTTGTCAACCTCGAAAGATGTCGAACAGCACTTTATCAAGACTCCGTCATCCATAGAACGGCTAGGCTCTGGAATTCATTGCCTGTGGAAGTATTCCCAACAACATATAATCTCCAAAAGCTAGGAACGCACGATGTTCTTTGAACATTTTAGGGATTCCCTTTCGTGCACTCCAAGCGATAAAAAAAAGGTCTTTTCGTTTTCGCTTGAGGAAATAGTTCAAGACTGAAAATGACACATCGAATTTTCTTGTAGATAAATGTTCAGCATGAAAATGCGCAACTAATTTAACCGACCTCATATCTTTTATAATAACTAAGATCCCCATGGTGAAGCTCGAAAAAAGGACACCCTGTATATTGTATATTTGTTAGTGAACCAACAAAAGCCGAAAATATGTACTACTCAATTATTATAGTATCAAAAGATGTGGAAACATTTCTTCTATAAACAACATGTCAAATAACAATTAACAATTATTATAAGTGTTGGACGCTTATCCTAATGGCTCTGGGCTAGATTGACGACTGACGAGAAGAGGCGAGGACCTCAAAAGAAAAACTAAAAAGGGTATACCGCAACACTGAGATGACTGAGGTTTCCTGTGATACACTGCTGTGGGCCCCTTAATATTTGATATATTATTGCTCTCCGCTCCACTCCACGGTGTCCTGTATGTTATTATAGACGTTAATCATCAATGCAAGATTTGGTATTTAATTTGAATACTTTGAATGCTTATCAACGGTCCTAGAGTTGGATAGATAGAGTTGGTAAGTATATTATTCGTTTCTGAAGAGAGCTTGTTTGTCTTTGAATTTCTATCACTGTTGAAACTCCATGATAATTATGTTCACTCGATTCTCCATTCATATTATTCCTTATTTATTCAAAAATTTGAGAAATTTCATCCCGAAAGTTGATCAAAATACGAGAAAAAAATTGAGTACGCCACTTTAAAACAATTTAAATGATTGAACTTCGCGTGATTGTGCCTACCGCATAGACATTTGAACAGAGATGACGTCAGATTTGCTACAGTGTAGAACTTTGGGTGGAAAAAAGGGTCTAACCTCAAATTTCATTTTGATCCCTACATTTTTTTTATTAGTGCCATTCGATAGTACACGTTGAGCTTTCTCAGTGTTTGAAATATTTGCACTTATTTCAATGCCACCCTGTATATATATTGACAGATGAAAGAATATTAGACGAAATATTTTAAGGTCAACTGACGTAGAAATGCTCGTGAATAATGTACCTAGGTAGGGGTGTATAGCAAATCATGAAAATAGTATTATACAATCTGATTGACATCATTTGGAAGCCTACTTAGTTCAACTCAGGGACATTATGTGATATTATGAGTAATTCTGTTAGCTCCAATCGTCAACTCCATCATTTTCCAAATGTTGAAGTTCAGTGAAATCATAAAAATCAGCTATATCGTCTTTAGCCGCCATTCGTCATTGCCGCTGTTGTTTCTTCTGAAGACGGTGCAACACATCTTTGTTTTTCAATGGTGAAGTGTTCAAGAATCAAGTGTGCTGAGTCATGGATAATAATGGTGTAGTATCATCTAAACAGCAATGCGGCATTCCACCTTTGAGGACAATCTGCTGTGATAAGAACTTTGTATATTATAGTTATACCTACTGAGGTGTTTTTGCTTCTTATTTTATCGAAAACTTGCTATGAAACTCGATATCAATCATACCTCAAACCATAATTAATCATCACTGTCAATTATGATGGGAGATTAACTTGACAATAGAAGAATGTTCTTGTTTCAAACTAGTTAAGTCTTTCTTCGACCAATACGTACTGTGATAATAAAGTAATATTCATTCGAATCAATATTTTTTTTCATGAATACGTCAAGAAAGTTCTGTAGAAAAATCAAACAAATTATTGGTGGGAATCGATACTGTTCCGCATTGAATCAAGAAATCCTTTTTATCTGTGTGTCGAACAGCACTTTATCAAAACTCGTTTGTTTATAGAACGGCAAAGCTCTGGAATGCATTGCCTAAGGAAGCATTTCCAAGAACTTATAAACTCCAAAATTTCCAAAAAATTTCAATACCTATACCTCCTCTCCCTATCGTGTGCTCAGAGCATAAAAAAAATGTTACTCGAAATACAAAGTGGCCTAAGAAACATTATTTAACAGACTAACATTATTTTCGTAGACACCCTGCAAATAAGAGACATATGTCACTTGAGTGAAAAATAATATGGTATTATATAATTTTTCATCACCCTAGAGTAAGAAAATACAATTTGATGTCGCAGTTCGTTGAAATAATATAGGTATCGTTATTATTAAAGAATTGTTTCATTAATGAACTCTGTTAAAACCCAGCTCATGGCTGTGGATACTGATGGATATTAAGATGTACCAATTCAAACCAAGTATTATGATTATTTCAGGAGATAAATTACCAACATTCATGGCTTGTGATCAAGGTTGCTATGTAAGGCCCATTTTTTAAATTGATGGGAAAAATTCGTGTTTGGTGACTTGGTGATGATAATTAAAAATTGAGGCCTATAAATACATCACAAAATGAGATGCTGAACCTCGTTAGCTCTAATATAGAATGAACTATTTTTAGAAGAATTGTATGATGAATTGATGGTAGTTCATTATATGAGTTATTGTATATGGAAAGTTGATGAACTACTATCGCAATTACTGATTTAAAAGAATCAAATAATTGGTCGGGGTGCAGTCATCTACGACTTTCTCATTGATGAAAATGCAATTATAGATTTGAAAAAATGACTTTCCAACATATTGCATCGAAGTAAAATGTATTGATGCATATTTTGTAAGGAATGATAATACATGAAACTTTCTAATTTATTAATGTGGTCAAATTGTCTCTTGAAACATGAATTTCTGGACTCAAATCCTAAATGAGAACTAGATCGAATATGAATTCTACGCAAAAAATCTACAAGCAAATCCAATATTAGCTGCCTGAAAACCGGAGAAATTCTAATTTCGACTGCTGAAAATTCACAAATTATAACTAATGCCCATTTTTCAAGAAACAGTAAAGGACCCCGCACCGCATCAATGGGAAATTGGCTTTCGGTGAATTTACTCGAATTTCTGATATATTGTAGAACTCGTGGTGCTGATCAAATGTCTCCATTGCACCAACGCTCTAAAATCAACAGGTACGATTATATAGGGTGATAAAGTTGACTTTTCCAGAATTTTAGATAGAAATTGTGAAGACACCTTTCATAATTTCGAAACCAAATCAACTGTGCATTGATTGTTCGAAAAACCGATACCAATCTACTATAAAGTATAATGATTCCTGCACGTACTAACAATATACAGGGTTGGTCGGAACATAGCGAATAATTCAGTGATTTTCGGAAAAGTGTGCGGTGGAATTTCATTTAAATTCTGTAGTATACAAACATCATCCCCATTTCGTGATATTAGCATCTCCTAATCAGACATATTATATACGAGATATTTTATTTTTGATGAAGTCACATCCATGTTAGATAACTATTATTGGCATCCTCAATATGACTTACAACTTGAACAACCTATTGGGAATCTTGTTCATTCTATGATGAATGTCCACTCTGCAAATCCGTGAAATATACGGAGTGGATGAAAAAACAATGGTCTTTGCTAATAACTTCTCAAAAGTAGTATGTGCAGATTCTTGTGACCCATTTTATTCACCCTGTTTCATAAGGACATTATAATCAATAAAACTAATTTGAACCATTCGATGCATTATATTTTTGATCGTTCTGCAGGTATCATAGTAGGTATTTCAGGTGATATAGAAAAAATCAACAATAGGAAACAAGAACAATGAATATACAATTATTATGGATAGGATAACAACATATCCTGATATTTAATCACAACAGAAGTTCTGTACCTTACATAGTGTATGAATTTCGTGTTATGACAAGCAATTATATTTCCTCGATCACTAATTCATGAAACGAATTCGTTTCTCGAAATGAAATAGTTGAATTTATTAACTTCTTGAACAGTCTCCTGAATACAACTCGTCATACTCAATTCTAGAATTCCTCAACCCTCAAACACTGCTGAAGTAAAGTTAACATAACAGTTAAAACAAAATTGAAGTAGTAAACAATATATTATGAATGACTAATTTCATGTATTCGTTTTTTATTAGGTGTCATCATGTCGATGTCTTCCGGCATTGAATGCGATCCACAATTTATTGTTATTTCTTGGAATTACGGAAGCTTGAGTGAATTCTCATTCGTAAAAATCCATGAGCGTTCGTATTTAAATTGAAATTAATTTTCATCGTGATATCATACATCTTTCAAATGAGATTGTGCCAATTTTACCTGATAGGTTTTCTGCTTCTATTGTGGCTTACACTAAATTGACTCTGATAGCCTTTTCTAACATCAAATTGGCTAATTATACATTGGCGTCTCTTGAGACAAACAGACATACATACAAAAATACATATAAACTATAAAGATGAACCCAACTATCCAAAATACATACCTAATGTAACAAACAATACTATCTGGCTGGTTTATAAGGTAGTATGAAAATCAACACGATGGCATAGTTATTATATTTGAAAAGTACTCCTGACTTTATAGCCGAGTTCATAACGTACTCAATGAAGATAGAAGCAGCTATATTAGTTCCAATAAACATAAATATATAAATTATTCCAGATTTATTGGGAAATGCCACGAAATATCAATTGTGGATTGCATTCGATGCCGCTGCGGAAGACATTGACCAAATCAATAGTGTTGATGACATTATATTTGGATATAATTGCACATGTAAAACTGGAGCAAGGACCCTTGGATGCTGTGCGCATGTGGCCAGTTTCATCTGGTACCTTGGCTACGCACGTTATGAACAAAACATAAAATATCCATCAAATGCCCTTCTCATTCATATAGAAAACGCTGCACATCGAGATGATCGGGTTGATCACATGCTCTGACTATCACCCGTTGATCATTTCATAATTATTTCCAGTTTCCGTCAACCAGTCAAAACTTTTTCTTTCATCAACGAATTTCATAATATCCATTTCTTCATTTATTAAGGTACATACATACAGTCGTATTCAATAAAAAAAGCGTACAAGTATTAAAAAGAGGGGATATCGGGATCCTAGTTCTAGTTGTGTAAAACTGGCTCAGCCAATGCTTTGTGTTTTCGAGAACCTATGACAACTTTACTGTCAACATTTGGTGAGCAATCATTCCCGATAGTCCGATTTATGCAGAATAGGATGACGTTAATTTCTCTCTGTAATATACTTGTACCTACGCTTTTTCTTTGAATGCGACTGTACGTAAGAGTGAATTTGCATGTCTTCTACCTATATCTTTCATTTTCTACATAATTCTGATGTTCATCTAACTCTTGTATCAATGAAGTGAATGAACAGAATTAATTGGTGAACTTATAGGTACCAATACAAACTATGAAATGAATACATGGAATTAATCATTGATTATTAACAGTTTACTACTATTATTTTTGTTTGAGGGTTAAGGTATTCTCAAATCGAGTATGACGAGTTGTATTCTGGGAACTGTTCAAGAAGTTGAATAAATTCAACTACTTCATTTCGAGAAACGAATTCGTTTTATAAAATAGTTATCGAAGAAATATAATTGCTTGTCATAACACGAAATTCATACACTATGTAAGGTACAGAACTTCTGTTGTGATTAAATATCAGAATATGTTGTTATCCTATCCATAATAATTGTATATTCATTGTTCTTGTTTCCTATTGTTGATTGTTTCTATATCACCTGAAAAGCCTACTATGATACCTGCAGAACGATCAAAAATATACTTCATCTAATGGTTCAAACTAGTTTTATTGATTACAATGTCGTTATGAAACAGGGTGAATAAAATGGGTCACAAGAATCTGCACATACTACTTTTGAGAAGTTATTAGCAAAGACCATTGATTTTTCATCCACTCCGTATATTTCACGGATTTGCAGAGTGGACATTCATTATAGAATGAACAAGATTCCCAATAGGTTGTTCAAGTTGTGAGTCATATTGAGGTTGCCAATAATAGTTACCTTACATGGATGTGACTTTATCAAAAATAAAACATCTTGTATATAATATGTCTGATTAGGAGATGCCAATATCACGAAATGGGGATGATATTTGTATACTACAGAATTTAAATGAAATTCCACCGCACACTTTTCCGAAAATCACTGAATTATTCGCTATGTTCCGACCAACTCTGTATATTGTTAGTACGTGCAGGAATCATTATACTTTATAGTAGATTGCTATCGGTCATTCGAACAATCAATGCACAGTTGATTTGGTTTCGAAATTATGAAACGTGTCTTCACAATTTCTATCTAACATTCTGGAAAAGTCAACTTTATCACCCTATATAATCGTAACTGTTGATTTTAGAGCGTTGGTGCAATGGAGACATTTGATCAGCACCACGAGTTCTACAAAATATAAAAAATTCGAGTAAATTCACCGAAAGCCAATTTCCCATTGATGCGGTGCGGGGTCCTTTGTATATACACCAAGTTTTTCTCTGGCTATCAATAGTTTCAGAAATATTCGAAGTTGTCAAATTTTCACTTGGGACATGTATATTTCTTGTCAGCTTGCAATTGCTTGCTAATTTTGTGAAAAATAATAAATCATGATGAAATTTTGTATTCATTTTTTTGTGTTCATCAATATATCTGAGTATATTCCTTTCCAATATTTACTGCCTAAAAACCAGATAATTTACGACTGCTGAAAATTCACAAATGCATTGATGCTCATTTTGTAAGGACTCATGATAAAACTTTGTAAACACCAAGTTTTTCTCTGATATAAATAGTTTTAGAAATTTTCTCTTGGAATGTATGTATGTATGTACATACATGTTTCTAGACGGCTTATACAACTTGCATAACTTGAATTTCTTGGCTTCAATTCTAATAAAGATCCTCATCGAATTTGAATTCTATGCAAAAAATGTACAAGCGAACCCAATATTTATACTGCTTGAAAACCTGAGAGATTCTAATTAGGACTGCAGAAAATTCACATATGCATTGATGCTCATTTTGTAAGAAAAAATAACTGACGAAACTTTGTAAAAACCAAGTTTTTCTCTGCTATGAATAGTTTCAGAAAAATATGAAGTTGTCAAATTTTCCATTGGAACATGCATGTTTCTTGACAGCTTGCTACCTTGTATACATGGATTCCTGGGCTCCAATCCTAATAGAGATCTACATCGAATTTGAATTCTACGCAAAGAATGTACGGTACGTACACACGATCTAAATACTTACCGCCTGAAAACCGAAGAATTTGTAAAATATTACGACTGCTCAAAGCCGCACATTCTTCAAGAAACATCAGGTGCAAGAAAGACGAAAATATTTCCCATCACGACGAGAGGTTTATCCTCTAGAGCTGGACCTCGAAAATATGCAGTTGAGTTGTGTGCATTGTTGAAAGTGTCTTCCTCAGCACGAGAAAATTATTTACGAATAGCGCACCTGAACGTCTGTCTGCGACTCCTTATAAGGACTTAAGGAGTCTAAAGGACTAAGAGTTAATGCGAAATATTGGCCAGGACCGTACCTACCTCTAGTTTTGGAGATAATTTGTTTTACTCCGCTCTACAAAATAGTAGATAGGTTAGCCAGTGCAGTGAGTGACGTATTAGTCAATCAATCAATATTTGACGAGACTACATGAGTGAAATGATTAAAAACATCGGGGGTCACTCAAAAGTGGCTTCTATAAACTTATTGTTTCTACAGATAAAAAAATGAAATTTGGTGTGTTGGTATAGTAGGTACATAAATAAGATTCATTATTCCAGATTTCTTGGGACTTCCTCTCCTCGTTTCTATAAAATGAAAATATGAATATTATTTCAATATACGTGTAGTAAGGACAAATCAGATGATTTGCCCCAAAATGTCACTGCAGTCAAAGAATGTTCCTATCAGAGAGCCTAAAAGAAAAATTCACTAGCTTGTCAATGACAATTTGTATTGAAAAAGATTTGGAGAAGAGAAATAGAGGTATATAGAAAAAATACCAAATTTTCACTTAGCTTTGGACGTTTCGGGAACGAATATGCTCCCGCTTTCAACATAAAAAATGGATATTTGAATAGCAAATTCGTATTTGTCTTGACACTTTTCAGTTCTCAGTGACAATTGGTGACGTTGGCAATCAAATGAATTACAGGATGTTTTCATTGATTAATCTTGAATTTACCATTTTCATTTTCAGATTTCACTAGTGAATACCATGTTCTATCTTTTAGGCTCTCTGATAGGAAGATTTTTTGAACGCAGTGACATTTTGGGGCAAATCATCTGATTTTTTCTCCTTACTACACGTATATTGAAATAATATTCATATTTTTATTTAATAGAAATGAGGAGAGAGAATCCTTAAAAATCTGGAATAATGAACGTACCACCTCGATTAACCTACAGACAGTATTCATGAATATGATATTTTCAAAGTATTGATTTGTTTTCTCTCCCTTCTGAGTCTTGATTTTTAATGGAACTCCCGGTATTGTTTTCATTTATTCCATTAGAACATCATATCGTGAGTACAACACACCCCAGCAAGGCAACTTTCTTATTTTATCTAAACATCCCCAAAAAATTAAAACACCACCAGAAATTATCCAGTTTGAGATACATTTTCGTAAAAACTACTAACCCGATTTGGACGTTTTTTGTTTTGAATGACAGGTTACCTTCTTCTGAATATTGGCGTGTGAAATGTATTCGCAAAAAACCCTATTTTTCTCTAATAGGCAACTTTCTTATTTTATCTAAACATCCCCAAAAAATTAAAACACCCCCCGAAATTATCCAGTTTGAGCTACATTTTCGTAAAAACTACTAACCCGATTTGGACGTTTTCTGTTTTGAATGACAGGTTACCTTCTTCTGAATATTGGCGTGTGAAATGTATTCGCAAAAAACCCTATTTTTCTCTAATACCAGGTATACCAAATATAGTGTGTTTTTTTCATGAAATTAATACCCTATGTAGAGGGTAACAGTTACATCATCAAGTTAGAATTGGAATTACACTTCAGCTTTACTTTTTTCAAACTGCATTATCTCTCCTATCTCTCCAGAAACACAATTTTTCATAGCATAACATAATTTTATCGAATTCAAAGCACTTAAGTAGCAGGTTATGGTCTGGGATGGCATCTCTTTGAGTTGTTTCATAGAAGCCTTACAGCTGAAAGGTACATATTGGGGATTTAAGAACCACATAAAGTGTAAGGATTTTTGTTGATGCAAAATAATGCCATCAGGCCTCAGGTTTTCCGAGTTGTGAGAAATTATCCAAAGGTACCATGGCATGACCAGCTCGGGTCCGAATTCGGCTTTAAATCCCATTCAGAATTTCTGGGACTTTCTTTCTAGGGAAAAGATTACAAGGGGAACGTAACTTCGGAAGACGCACGGATGAGACTGATTCAAATCTAGGAAGACCAAAATGACATAAGGTCTTCAACGTCGTTCAACTTGTGACTTCGCATTCGGTTTCGTTTTTTCCTTGTCAAATTTGGATATCTTCCATAAATCATGCAACGCTATAAAATGGTCTGTCTTGATTAATATGAAAGATATGATGGAGTGAATCCAAAAACGAAATGATTACACTCTACAGGATATTACCCATTTGATGAAAAAAACACCCGGTATATATACAAAAAAGTTTTTATTCGAATACAGTTTGCACACTAATGTTCAGAAGGAGATAACTTGTCAATCAAAACAAAAAACTTCCAAGTCGGACAGGTAGTTTTGAGGGAAATGTTTCGTAAACTACTTGGAGGAGCCTCAATTTCTTGGGGAAGTCTATAATTCGAAATATGAGTAAACCAAAATGAAGTTTCATTCTAATTTATTCATATATCAGAAATTGTATTGCTCTAGCCATAACAGCAAGTAATAAGGTTGTGCCAGCTTGACAAGGTAACTTCGCTATACCTACTGTCTATAAATTGGTCTTCTCTGGTATCTCCATATTGACGTTCAAAATTTTGAATAAAAATTATCATTCCTGTACCGCAAAATCTCATGATATGAAATTTTCAGTCGATTCAGATGATAAATAACAAACTCCTTCGCCATCTTGGAGGCGCCATTTTGAATATTTTTGCAACGAATCTGTCAAATTGCATTGTAACCGGAATCTGTAATTGCATCATTCCATTTGGTTGATTGATTACAAAGTTGATTGATAGACAAACCTGATATGGAAACATGATAAAAAATAACCTCTTTTATTGGTACTAGTGGGTAAAGTCACAGTAGAGAGCTTACCTCTACTGTGGTAAAGTCAAAATCACTTTAATTTCCTTCTTGGTTTTGTGTATAGGTACGAGAGACTCATATTGTTATTGAATTGATTGGTTGTCTGTAAGGGTATTTTCAAGTGTTTTTTCGATTGCCAACAATGAAATATAAATTGTGCGGAGCCAGCAGAGGTCTTACAAACAATTATTCATGATAAACACACGACTGGTTCTTTGAAACGCCTTTGTGTACAAGCCTCCTCTTGGCTTATCGACATACTCACAAAGTAACTACTTTATCCCATCACCATTAATAACGAATAGTAATAATAGTATTAGAATAGATATATTGCATGGTGTATCGGAAGATGCGAGGTATTTTAAAGAAAAAAAAATCACTGTCCTATTTTGGTCTCGTCCACTTTGTTTGGAAACACTACATAGTGCTTTTATCAGTGTTTACACAAAACTCGTGATGATGAATGAACGCTACTATCATGTTGTCAACACTTTCACCAGCGCATTCTCACAGAAACCGAAGTGAAGTGTTTGAAATATTCATCATACCTCGCTAGTCGCAGTGGGCTGTGGCTGTGATTCCATTCCACTGTGATTCCACGGCATACCGAGATGCGAGAACCCAAGAGACTGCTGGCTGGGAAGTATTCAATGGCGAGTCCCTGACATTCAACCTCGGCAATGAACTTTCACAGCCAACTAGGACGAGTGAAAACTGTATAATATGAGATGATTAATCGTGTAGGTATTGGTTAATTTTGTAGTTTTTTCACTGCCAGCACAGTTGATGGTTTTTTTATTTCATGATTGATATTGAAAGCAGGTTTCTGGTATTTGAATGATAGATTTGTTCAAAGGTGACTTCATATTGGTTGTTTGAATGTGATGTAATAAGTTTCACCCTTCGGAGTTTCATGATCGAAAATATCATCAAATTATCAAACAAGAAACCATATAGGTATAAAAGATCCAATAGCTAAGACCAATTTTCCTTTCTTAGGAAAGGAGTAGATTCGTTCCGGAAACTTCTTTCTCTAACATTTTTCAAAACAAGGTAACAATCTAATGTCGATTGAATCCTTCTTCAAGGTTTCTATAGTGAAATTTTGTTATCAGTACACATATATTGGAATAACACTTTCATTTATAGAGTAATGAGGAGAGCGGATCCAGAGAAATATTGTGAAAAGAGCTAAAATGAACGAAATAAAGTATAATATTGAAATCTATGATTTTGTTCCTCTAGATTTTTCCATGGGATTTCCTTTTGTTTCTTCAAATAAAATATGAGTATCATATGGTATCATTTCAATATAATGACAAATCAGATGATTTGCTCCAGAAATTCAGTCGATAGTCAGTAACAGCTTGTTATGAATAATGTTTGAGAAATATGAATGAAACGTTACCGCATGCGTAATATTTTGAGTTTTCATATCACATTCTATCTCGGTTTATTCAACATAAAACATACTCATTTCTTAAACTGTGCTATAGGCCACGACGAACGTTGAATTATATCTATTGATAAGAATTTGATAACAAAAATTTTCTGAAGTTGAGAATTTGCATTCTCTTCACTTCAGATTGAAATATGTATATGCACATATCATTCTGAATATTCAACAGGAAACAACTACTCTCTTTCTATCTGCAAATTTTCCAGGTCATAATTTATCTGAGAATATTCCTTTTTAAACAATATTTTTATTTGTGGAATGGAAGAAAGAGAATTCCGAAAAATCTGGTAAAATGAAATGAAAATTGAGCTTACAAAATTTTCCATCACAAAAATATGTTTCTCAAGCTGTTAAAAGTCCTGCTAGGAAAACTGACTCACTCTGTTTATAACAGTCATAAAATGTTCAAGATCATCACACGCAGCACATGCCATTTTAGTATGTCTTGCGCTAATATAACCATATAACTATAGAGCCTATGCCTATCAAATGCACAAAAGGAAAAAAGGGTCATCTGGAATTTACCGCCTTCTTGACCTTGACTGATCCCTGGCTGCCATAGAAATGCCTCTTTTTGTATCTAAACATTTTTAGATTTATAATTGCATTTTGATTTCTTCGAGATTTTCTTACCAGTCAACTGATGCCTCTTTGAATGGTTATGCATATGCATCAATGTGTTCAAGAATAGGTACTTACCTGAAAGAAAAAAAAAAACTGATTAGTTGCTAGGTATATACAGCCGGTAAATTATCACATCTAGCGAGTCATTCTGGTATTCAAATCGAATATATAAAAATACGCTTAATCAGCAAAATTGATATTCCTTTTACCTCGTTATAGGTAGATAGGTTTGTGCTTATGGCAAATTAATTATATCTATATTATTACTCAAAGTAATATCTTTGTCAGGAAACAAATTAATAGAGTAAACCAACAAAACATTCACATTCCGATTTAATGGCTTCAAATTGGAAAAGTGGGAAAACGCTCGCACCTTCGATTTAATAATAATAATAATAATAATGTCCTTATTCATCATAAGTTCATATGGTATCCAAATGGTGTTTTTTTTTCATTACAGCATATTTTATAAAAAATTGATGCATTCATGCTATATACTACATTTCAGAAACGACGTTCTTCAAGATGTTGCGGCATCTGCTATATTACAGCATGCAACATACACAAATTGCACTTTCAATTACAATATTTACCAGCGTTAATGTTTTAGTCATTGTTATTCAAATGTTCTTCAAATAAGTTTCCGATTATATCGATGAAAAAAAAATCTATTTCATTATTTTCCAGTGCATGAAAATATCGTGCTGAAAATGTGATTTTCCTAGCTCTCAAACAGAAAAAAAATGGTACTCTGAAGTTGCAGTTTGAAAGATCAGAACATCTGATGACCGCGAGCATCATTCTCCAGTTTATCTACCTCAACAAGAATCACGGATCGACATGTTAATTTTTTTGTTTTCATTTTCATGGGATCTCAATATTGATTACTTGCTCAAATTACTGGTCTTCGACACTGCCAGCATGACTGATACCGCCTGAGGATTGACGAGAGGTTAAAAGTTACGAAACGTATGATTTAGGGACCATCAGCAGTATACATATACAATCATTTGTGTGGACTCAACTGACTGAAGTGAGAGGGATAGGCCTAATCGAGTTCACTCTATGAAAAAAAAAAACGTGTACCTATATTTAAGTATTTATCAGAGTATTATAAACTATACTATTTTCTTCAATGCTATAAATGCTATATAATAAAGTGCACAAAAAACTTCCAGTGCTGTAACTTCTGAATCATTCGAGATAGGATTAAGAAAATTGGTGAGTAGCAAGAATACCAAGTTGCTCATTCATTGACGAAAAAAATTTCTGATGTATCTTCTCCGGTTTCACCGTAAACTACTCCAACTTTTGATTTTTAAATGAGACACCCTTTATTTCATTCCCTAATCGGTTAGTGATTTTCATGACGAATTCAACGATACCAGGTTTGATAGGGTTATTTCAAACAATCACATCCTGTTGGACATTGCGTTGCTTTTTTAATTAAATTAAAAAGTCATGGAGATGACTTTGAGCTTTTCTCATTGAAAATGAAATCGCTAATGTTTATTCTGGATTTTTCAGCCTCTGAATCTGATCTAGTGGTCTTGATGATTTGAAAAAATGGATGCCGCTTTGCTCACTCTACATTCCAAAAGAATTCGTGAAAATCGCTCCATGAATGAAAAAATATGAGGGTGGCTCGCTTTCAAATGGATCACTCTGTGTATTCGAGTGAAAATGAGATCAGAGGCGTACTCATCGATGTCATCACGAAAAATTCATAATAATTGTATCTGCATGTATCTACTGGAAACCACTCCTATGGAGCAAATTACATAAGGAACCTGCTAAGGGTAATTGAAGCTCTCTGAATTTTCCTTGCGCAATATATATTGATGGACATTGTATGCCTTTTTCGATAGTGAATGAGTGGAAAGTGGACTGTATAGTGTGTATCTTGCTCGAGTTGGTTGAGATTTGCTTGAGATTCCAATTATGGGGTGAAGGAATACTTGAGCGGGATTGTCGAGATTTTCTTTTATATATGAACATAATTATATTCTATTATAATCTCATCAAGTATACAAGGAAATATACATCGAGTGATGTTGTATATAACATCATTTATTTTTCCGACAGACATTGATTGATTATTTATTTCCATCGAAACATTGAAAATTCGACGAAACGCACTGCTTTGATGCAAAAGCAACTTCGAAGAAGAAACATCTAATGATAATAAAATGTTGAAGCTCAACATACATAGTGAACAAACGCTTTCTTCTGTTTAGAGTATTTGTCAAACATGTTTCATTGATAACTACCATCACTTTGCCAAAAAGATCATGTTTGACTACAAATATGGCAAAACTCTTCTGAACCAGCCGTTATTCAAAAAATATAACGTCGCAAATTCATGATATGAGGTTTCCCCAACATATTCATGATATCTTGGATTCCAGATTATTGGCTTCCAATATATTTTTCCTCATCATCAAAATTATTGATAGCGATCATTTCAATATATTGAATCTACCCACCTACATTCACATTATTGGTAATACATTATTAAGTTGAATGGTATTTGTTGTTGGAGACCTATACTGGGACTACAAATTGTTGTTGAATCATCAACTGATTTTCAACAGTCTAGCCAGTCCTTCACTTATTATCTCCATACTATCAAGGAGTCTGTTATTTCAGTATCAATTCCATAGCCACTTCGAATTCTAGACTCTCACGTATAGTCACATTACAAGCATGCAGAAAAGTGCTAACTCAAATATTTTTACGTCATTTGTCCCTTTCCACTAACAAATAAATTCACCAATTTTCAACTCTATTTTGTCGAACTATCTTCTTGTATCTGATGGTACCCATACCAAAAAACGATGGTCATATGCGCAATGGTTGTATAGAGAAACAACAATAATAAATGATGTTGTATAGAAAACCTATAATAATAAATCACGTCATCACTTCGTTGGGACTTTTTTTTCTCACGAATATACAGATCGGCAATTGCTTTAACATATCCAAGTGAACTTTGATATCATGTAGCCAAAGCATATATGCAACCTTATCTCCATTTGTGAATGAATAGCTCATATCGTCAGCTGCAAAACTTTTCTTTTACTTCCTACATGACTTATGATTTGGAATCACAAGAGCATGCGAGATTTCACGAATTATCACTATGTTGAGTTGCAAGAATTCAAATTGCACATGTTGTTTTTTTACAATACCCTGCAGTGAAGGAATAATTATCACTTCAAATTAGTTTATTACTACCCTATTTTGCAGAAGATAAAGCAAAGTCAAGATGGGAGGTGTAGTAATGATATTATCGAGGCATTTACCCTCAGGTACAGAAAATTATATAGATTTATATTCGTGTCGGATCCTTGCGGCATACCATTAGTAATTAAGACCAGCTTGAAGAACAATAGTGATAATCTTCTTCAGAGTTGGAATTAATGAATACATGTTCAATTGTTACTCTTCCACGTTATTCATGATGTATCACTGTCAACTGTTTCTAATTACTACGAGAATTATTGCAGAGGAATAATAGTATATTATTCAACGATCACTCACGTATATGAAAATGACAGCAACAGCAAGTGCAGTAATCATCTGAGTAGGTATTAGCCAGTATGCTCGAGTAGAAGACTATGCTCTGTCTACAACTACCTATCTACCTATTCAAATGTCAAAGCAACTTTGAGAGTTAAAAACTAAATCTAATTCAAGATCTTATTCTCATCAAAAAGTTATTGGGAAATAATTCATCAAACATAGATTCTGAGAATTAACAATTAAATTAAAATCAACTTCATTCCGGTAACATTAGTCCATTATTCCAACATGATAAATCGTCATTTTGACAGGAGATTACATTTACTCGTATGCATCAGGATTCAATGCATTCGAAATAAAAATTCGATGTTGAAATGAAAATATTTTGTAGCAGGTATACCTATACTCACGCTGGCAGCTATATTGAAATGTTTGTATACCGAGTGTCTCATCATACATTGTCACATGCATATCATCAGAAGATATGGAGAACTGAAATATCACGGTTTGATATAATCACAAATAGAAATCGTATTTTCTATTGGATTATATTGGAAAACATCTGTAGAGATAAATACAGGAAGCTCAGTCCCTTTATTGGGGTACTGACAGGACACACTGGTTTCGCAGACACCTATCACTCATAGGTGTAGAAGATAGCCCCACTTGCCGTGAATGCGGAGAATATGAGGAAACGCCATTTCACTTCTTCTGGGAGTGTGAGGCGTTTGGAAGGATGATATTCGAAATATTCGGAGTGAATAAACCACAACAGGGGAATTCAATTGAATTAGAGTGGACGAGCATCCTGACCTTCATCAAACGATCAGGAAGTTTCAGAAAGGACAACTTTATAGAAGTATGATGTGTAGATATGTGGAGAGCAAGGGTTGGCAAAAAGGGTGCATGTGTAGCAAGTAGGCATTGCCTGGCAGTAGCCTCCCCACAATACAACAACTACTATATTTAGAGCAATCGAGAAGTTGATACCATTTTCAACCATTCGATATTGCGAAGTCGCACCCATTGAGCATGAGCAAATGGAAACTTCGAGCAGAATATATTCGTGATTAAATGAATACAAAAAGCTCAAAGTCATTTCCCCACAATGTCCATAAAATGAACAACAATGGTAGATTTCGGGAGAAATGACTTTGAGTTTTTCGTATTTATTTAACATTTCATTCCAATTTGAGCATTGTGGCTATTTCTTGGTTCAAATTACGCCAGTCGGGCAACCAGCCACTTCCGTATGGGAATTTCATTTTTTGGAGTGTTTCTCACCTTCTTTTCTACTCAGATGGCGTTGCTTTCATATTGTCTATGGAGGACGCCTCTGAGGGAATATAATGCCGACTTGATTTTTGTTTGGCTAGGCTACGCTTAGTCGGCGGTCTTAGGACTGCTGGCTGGAGAGACTACCCTGCACTGATGAGAGTCAAAGAGCTCTAAACCGGTCTGTAGGTGTCTAACGTGGCCTGGCAGAATCAAAATCAATAGGCATTCAGGAATGAATCACTTGTGTCAGTATTCGTTTATACGAGTCAAGAACTTCAAATTCTTGTATTTATTCAACATTTCATTCCACTTTGAGCATTCTTGTTATTTCGTAGTTAGTATATGAAAAACTGAGCATATAGATGGCTTTTCACACCGGTCCCAATTTGTCAAAAATCGCACTACTATAAGCTGAGTAATACAGGGGGTTGTTTGAAATGAGATGCGCTGTAGATTAATTAAAATTGAAATGTTCTCATGAAACTTGGTAAAGATCTATTTCGTATTCGTTATCGTCCATCGTCTATTTTTCGATTTTTCAGCTCTGAATGTGAACTAGTAGGCCCTGGATTTTTGAAAAAATTGACGCCGCTCAGCTGCAAAATACACCTTCCCCCTCTACATTTCAAAGATAATCTCGTGAAAATCGCTCTATAAATAAAAAATGTATGAGAGTGGCCAGCTTTTAAATGGATCACTCTGTATACAGTGTGTCTGTCCCTAGACCAGTGGGACAGTTGAATATCTCCTGAACCAATAGGAATTTTCAAAATATTATAATTCCACATCATATTGCATCATGAGTGCTTACTTCAGGTATGACTAAATTTTATACGAGGGGCGCAAGAAAGGCTCACAAAATCGAACATCAATTTTTTCAAATGGAACACCCCATATATCTCAACATATCCGAATTCTCATTTCTTTAGGCTAATTATCAGTTTTTTATTTTTGAAAATCCGACAAGGCGTTGCCAAGTTATACCAGTATTTCTTGAAATGCAGACATTTTCTTTATAGACAAACCCATTATTCATACTACTAAGAATTTATGGAATCATTCAAGACTGTTGGAAGTCGGTGGCATATTCTATCATATGAAATACTCATCTTCTTCGAAAGTTATACAGGGTGGCCAGAAATATTATATGATTTTCACGAAATTCAAACTTTCTTCACATCAATTTTTCAAATAGTGCACCCTACAATATGTATAATTTTATATCCCATAACAGTCCCAACAAGAAAAAACTGACTTGACGAATAATTAGGCACATCTCTCTTTCACAACTATTGACCATAAGCAATCAAACCACCAATGGGATATAAAATTATACATATTGTAGGGTGCACTATTTGAAAAATTGATGTGAAGAAAGTTTGAATTTCGTGGAAATCATATAATATTTCTGACCACCCTGTATAACTTTCGAAGAAGATGAGTATTTCATATGATAGAATATGCTACCGACTACCAACAGTCTTGAATGATTCCATGAATTCTTAGTAGTATGAATGATGGGTTTGTCTAAAAAAATGTCTGCATTTCATGAAACACTAGTATTACTTGGCAACGCCTTGTCGGATTCTCAAAAATGAAAAACTGATAATTAGCCTAGAGGTATGAGAATTCAGATATGTTGAAATATATGGGGTGTTATCCGTTTGAAAAAATTGATGTTCGATTTTGTGAGCCTTTCTTGCGCCCCTCGTATAAAATTTTGTCATTCCTGAAGTTAGCACTCATGATGCGATAAGATGTGGAATTGTAATATTCAGAAAATTCCTATTGATTCAGGAGATATTCAACTGTCCCACTGGTCTAGGGACACACTGTATATTATGAGCCCTGAGGCTGGGCTTTGGCTTTCTTTGAGCCATGCAGCGCGAGCCGACAAAAAATTATAGGTCCTATAGACCATTTACTTGCTAATTCACGAATCGTCGTTCTACTCGTTCTTTTGTTTCATCAGGGACGTCCATGCGAAAGATCGCTGACATCGAGAAGAGCGATGAAAGCATTCGGAGGGATTCTAAAAAGTAGCGAAAATCATTGTAATTATAGAGCTGGGTGGTCGGCAGCGGATTGTTATTTATTTATGGCCTGCAAATGGGATTACAGTCACTTGATATACGCTCTTGTCCATCGTTAATAGAAGGTTGAACCCATGTACTCGCCAAATGCAGGAGACTAAAAATAATAATTAATTATTATATCGCACAGTGTGAATACTACACTCAACGGACGAAACATTCTTTGTTTGACCATTTAAATCTCACTGGTTGACAATTATACCATTGAACATTAAGGGTCAAACTCAATGGTAGTAATGCATGAACGAAATGCTATGGTACGCTTGCTGGTCGATTCAAAAGCCAATGTCACAGTTGGTTGTACAAGAGCGTTTGGTCAAATATGCTACCAACGATCATTTGTGACACATCAAAAATCATCATTCATTTTCGGAAACAACTTTCACGCAATATTTTGAATTGTTCACATTATTTTATCAATTTCTGTGTCAAATAATTTGATCGGTATATTGGTATAGTAAAATTATGAGTTGATTCAGTTATGGAAATACATTGAATTCTAGTGAAAAACGAATAAATTCCATCGATGCGAATATTATCTGTGACAAACATCCCATTTCTAAAAAATGATAACAAAACGTTTTTGAGACCTATATATGCTCAGGAATTTATTCCTATGTTTTTTCATTCTCGTCAAATCGTATACCATTGAATGTACTAGCCATTATACTCATGCGCTCGGATGTACTGAGCATGCAAAATACGAAATTTATTCATTAGTTTTCTTTTCTATTTCATCGAATCGATCAATACCATTCAGTGTATAGCCTTAGTAATATTCTATTTCTCCTCATTTCTAAATACTTTTCATGCGAAATGTCACCTTTCCGAAAAGAAAAACATCTTGCAGGTACAAAGAATGTACCAAATCTGTAAACAGAAGAGAAGCAGTGATCAGTGCAAAATACGTCAAGTTGCCTTGTGCATTGAATGTTTTGTACCCCAATAAACATTCCTGAATGGAAATAATTTTTTTATTGTTATTTCCGACTTCCACAAGTCTTAGTGAGTCGTAAAGATCCGCTGGTAAAACGGTTTACCATTGTTTTTACAACCAAGATTTCATATAAAGGAATTGATTTTTATGAAAAAAAAAACAACATATATCTTAATGAAAAATTTTGGGCGTTAATGGGTTAACATTATATTTTCATTATCATAGCATTTTCGTATACTGCGTACTGTCCTCCTCTTCCTGAAGTGGCATTTCAGACATTCTCATCTATTTAAATTGCTTCTATAATTGTCGTTCTAAGATTTTCAGAAATGTCAAATTATATCCAGTTTATAAAATTTGTCCACGGTAAATACTGCGATTTTTAATATTATATTAGTGAGTAATAGCAGTATTATGCACTCATTAACAAAATACATATCAGGAATAAAGAAAATGACGAAGGTTTACAAGCTTTAATGAGGTATTGGATTTTGGCGTAGAGATGGCGTAGAGCGAATCCACCAAATTTGCGAACTCGTGAATGATAAATTGAATATTTGAATTATTTCAATGTCATTTTCCGAAACAATATAAAATTCATGACTTCAGAGAAGGGAGCTAATTTGCATGGAATCAACGGAAATCACAAGCAACAAATTGAAGCGACTGTAGAGAATGATCAATCAAAAATCCCTGCCTAGAACTTTATTTCAGTGTTGAAAAGGAATATTCTCAGATAAATTATGAACATACAAAAATGGATATATATTTATATAAAGCAATACATTGAGAATTCGCATTCTCTATGTGATGAGAATATTTACTCTTTTTCAGTTAATTCAATAGAAAACAACTACTTTCCTGGCTATATGCCACGACGAACATTGAATTATATCTATTGAACACACACGATAAGAGTTTGAAAATAAAATATAAAAATTTCTGAAATTGAGAATTTGCATTCTCCTTCAGACAAAAATATGTATATACACACATCATTCTGAATATTCAACAGAAAACAACTACTTTCCTGGCTATTTGCCGCGTCGAACATTGAATTATATCTGATGAACATTCAAAAGGGGAACATGGAAAATAAAGAATAAAATCCTCCGAAATTGAGAATTGACATTCTTCTTCAAATCGGATGAATAATATGATGAATAATGATCTAGAAATATGACTTACCAATATATTCAGCATTGAAATGAAAATTGGAATGTATAGGAGAAGTATACTGGCATGAACTCTGATCTTGATGAGCTTGAAAACGTCCAAAAATAATCATTCATATCAGTGATATGGGAAATATTATCTCTCACTGATATGAATGATTATTTTTGGACGTTTTCAAGCTCATCAAGATCAGAGTTCATGCCAGTATACTTCTCCTATACATTCCAATTTTCATTTCAATGCTGAATATATTGGTAAGTCATATTTCTAGATCATTATTCATCATATTATTCATCCGATTTGAAGAAGAATGTCAATTCTCAATTTCGGAGGATTTTATTCTTTATTTTCCATGTTCCCTTTTGAATGTTCATCAGATATAATTCAATGTTCGACGCGGCAAATAGCCAGGAAAGTAGTTGTTTTCTGTTGAATATTCAGAATGATGTGTGTATATACATATTTTTGTCTGAAGGAGAATGCAAATTCTCAATTTCAGAAATTTTTATATTTTATTTTCAAACTCTTATCGTGTGTGTTCAATAGATATAATTCAATGTTCGTCGTGGCATATAGCCAGGAAAGTAGTTGTTTTCTATTGAATTAACTGAAAAAGAGTAAATATTCTCATCACATAGAGAATGCGAATTCTCAATGTATTGCTTTATATAAATATATATCCATTTTTGTATGTTCATAATTTATCTGAGAATATTCCTTTTCAACACTTTCATACCCAATCAGGGGGTTCAAACTTGAACGATGGAAACTTGTGATTTTTATAGACCTCTAATCGCAGATTCGTGATAGAGTCTCAATTCAGAATTCATTTCCACGCCCTGTATGATGAATTTCAATTTATCATACACCCAAAAACTTTATTTCAGATTGATTTTTTTTCGTTCTTATTGGCCTGAGTTTTTTTTTCTCCCGGAGCGCACGAAAGGAAATTCCTATAACTTTCGTGGAACATCGCATGCACCTACCTAGGAAATACAGGGAGAGGAGGTAGGTGTTGGAATGTTTCCTCGAGAGTCTGGAGGTTATAAGTTCTTGGATATACTTCCATTGGCAATGTATTCCAAAACTTCGCCGTTCTATGAACGAACGAGTTCTGGTAGAGTTTTGTTCGACATTATTCAAGGTTAACGACAAAGGAATATGCTGACTGAGCCTATCAAGTTCGTCTGACTGGTATTGCTAGTGATGGAATTATTAGAGATTTCCGAGGAACATTTCCCGTATGGAAGTATCTATAGAAAAGTAAAAGGTCAACGACTTTTCTACGGTGTTATAATGGGGTAAAAGGGTTGGTGAGTGTGGCATCAACCACCAGGCGAATGGCTCTTCTCTGGATTGATCGATTCAAAAAATGCGTACCAGAGCCCTGAGGAGAACACAGTTTGTGATAGTCAACTAGATTGGGTTAGTACTTCAAAATAATTAAATATCATGTTTGACCGAACCAAGACAATTGATCCCGAACGGGTACATATTATTCCGCTAGAATTTCCGTGATCTTTGGAAACATTATATATTTTATACTGTCACAACTCGAATTGGTATTCGCCTATAGATATTTCTCCAGTCGAACCATTTACTTTTTCATGTCCAGAATATTCTTTTGCTAGTTTTCGTCGACATTTTAGCACGAAATTCCACACGACTCTTTTTTGAAGCACAAAATTGAAGACTGGCTGATTTTTATTCATAGTGGAAATAGCAGTACGTGACAAAAAACTTTGTGTGACAAATATTTATCTTCAAAAGTCATTTTTCCTCTAATCTAACCAGGTAAACCAGGTTAACTTTATTATGTCGTCACGGTAACTTTTATGACATCACGGTTTACTTGTGGAGCTAGAAAGATGTCAGTTTGTCAATTGTTGATGTTGTTTTTTATTTATTGTTCATTTCTATTACCAGTTTGGTTTAAGTATGGTCATGCCTAATATTGAATAAGAAATAAATCATCATATGTAACAACAAAAATAATCTATCTCTATAGTCTATAGATAGATATTATAGGTACTTACCTACTTCAAATTTGACGAACTAGCTATGCTCAATAAATCAAATATTTCTTTTTCTTCAATAATATGAGAGTATCTTTCATTCACAAATATTTCGTGTTAATCCATAATCATATCATTGAAAATAAGGATAATTATTTGATATTTCATCAATCATAACAACAACAACAACAACAAGAGTGAAAAACAAGAGCCCAATCCAGTTACCAATCAGAAGCCTTAACTAATTCCATGAACTACCTCACTGAGCTGGTTTGTGTGGCTGGTTAACTATCACGTCATAGTTTGGAATACACTTCGAGGAAAATTGAGTGGTTAACTTATTGTTGACCTGGAAGAAAAATGGCTATAGCATATACTGTTATTTTGTTAGTATGCTCTTCTTCTGCTTCTGCTTTGTTTCATCACATGTCATTGCCATATTTATCGCGGGTAAAATTTTGTTTCACCCTGTACAAATTGCCATGGGGTTGCAAAAACTGTGTGCACTAACATCCGGTTCCCATAACGTATTCAGTTCCATAAATATTTAAAAAGCATAAGAACCATGCAATAAAGCATATGGTTTCCTAAGAACTCAACTAGATCTGCGACAATGGATAGAAAACTCTCTCAGAACATGTGTTCAAGCCAGTCGATGATTGTTCACAAAGCTTTTTTCTATGTTGCGAAGATCTTTGACATCTATAAGACGGCATGCATTATCTTCATCATTTAGGTTCTCTTTTGTTTTACCACCCACATTGCGCAAATAGAGTATCTTGATGTTAAGTAATGTAACTATCCTATAATTATTATTGTACAGGGTAATCCACAATGAATTCCCCTCCTCTTTCTTAGTTTCAAAGATATCTGAAAATGGGACTAGACGAATAACCTCAGAGTGTAATAATGAGAAACCGAAAGAACAAAATAATCATACGCGTCTACTTATTCATTCTAATGTTAGAATAAATAAGTAGACGAGGTGGTGGTTTTGTTAATAGTGACATGGAGCTTTTTTGGGGTAATTAGATTCAAAATAATGTTTTCAGTGAAGAAAAATTGGAATAACAACTTCTTATTCCTTGTGTGACTTTTGTATATGATTTATATGACTTACTTTTTGAGGAAACAATGAAAATGCGATTTGACTCCGAATTTTTATGTAGGTGCGCTCTCAAGGCACCCATCAATAAACTGAATGAGAGTAATTTTGAGATCTTGGGACTTTGTCAGTCTCCAACCATATATTGAATTTTGGCACCATGGAAGCTCATACAGGAAGGCTATAAATAAAAACAATTCATACTTTCAACTTCAACATCCTCCATCTCAAAAACGAAGCAAGTTAGTCACAAATGTTACCCTATTAAGTTCATCGCACTTATTCACTAACACCTTCTATATAATAATATATACATGTGAAAGTGAAATGACATCTAAATTTCTGAGAATACGCAGGGTCATTCTGAATGTGCGGTATTCTTTTCAACAGGATACATATCTCACCAAAATAAGTTGTTTGGCAAAATATTGCTGATATAAAATATTCAAGATAACGGAGGAACAGGCATTTGAAGGTTCAAAGAATACTCTAACTATGAAACATTTTGTTAACTTTTTCACAAAAGAAAACAAAAAAAACCGGTATTAGTCCAGCATTAGATGCCCTACAGTTGCATTATTTCATCAGATAAATCATTCAAATAACTCTTTTCACATTTCCAACCTATTAATTCTCGTTTTAAAGAAATTTATTCATCATATTTTCTCTAATAAATGTTAGATTAATAAAATTATATTTTCAATGTACAAAACCTTGAAATGCCTCTACCTCCGTTATTTTACATTTATAACATAAACAATTTATGGCCAAACAACTAATTTTGGCGAGAAATATACCCTGTTGAATGAAAAACCCCACTTTCAGATTCACCCTGTATAAGGTGTTTCATTGACAAATATATTTTTTAGAGTTTCTCCTTAATTTTTTTCGTTCAGTTCTTGTCAGGATATTGGAGAAAGTCTAACCAACTGGATTCTGAAATTTCCAAATATTATTCAAACCTAAAAAATTACAAAAGAGAATTTATGATCATCCTGTACAATGATTCACTCTAGGAATGGTATGTTTTGAACTGAGTGGTTTCTGGATTCCTAGATCCTCAAAATTGCACGAATGATATTTTCGCTCCGTTTTTCACTCCGATTTCCACTCATAGTACCTAATAACCTCTGTGCAACAATAATTTTGGAATCTAGTCGTTAATCTATGATTTTGGTAATTTTATTACTTGGGAATTAGGTGAATTTCAATAGGTACTTGAGTAACTGTCACAGATTTGTTAATCTTTGTTACTGTCATGAAAGCAATATATTTCTGCAACCATCAGGAAAGTAACCTTCTTCCGGATGATTTTCCTTTGGAACACAATAGAATATTATGAAGAAACTAAAATACTGTCACTGAGAACTGAAAGTGTCAGGACAAATAAGAATATGCGATACAAAAAATCCATTTTTTTAGTTGAAAACGGGAGCAGATTCGTTTCCGAAACGTCCAAAGCTAAGTGAAAATTTGATATTTTTTCTATATTATACCTTTATTTCTCTTCCCTAAACTTTTTTCAATACAAATAATTGTCACTGACAAGCTAGTGAATTTTTCTTTTAGGCTCTCTGATAGAAAAATTCCGTAAACACAGTGACATTTTGGGGCAAATACTCTGATTTGTCCTTACTACACGTATATTGAAATAATATTCATATTTTTATTTTAAAGAAAGGAGCAGAGAAAATACTAAAAAATCTGGAATATTGAATGAAGAAACTTGCTTTGTTGGTTGTCGAAAAAATAGTGTACACAACATGCCCGGAAATTACGGCTATGGTTTTGGAATCTTGTCTAGTACTAGTATAGTCCGGACTTGTTACTTTTATTATTTCGATGTCATAAAACATATTGAGATATGTCGTCACACTTTATAAAGTGGATATGGTGGTACTCTGCAATTTTCCTGTGAAATTACAGGACGACGTTTATCGGCAAATTAGCGTTTTGTCCTCGAAAATTATAGAGATACCTCGTTGCGATCCTTGTCGATAATCATCGACATACGTGTCCACTTATTTTCGATCATTTTGTCGCTGATGGTATGAGAGAGTGACTGAGTGAATGTAAAAAATCGATAATGGTACTGACATTGAAAATGTGAATAGCCGGACAAAAATTCGCATTTCATTCTTTATGAGTTGCCTTCAAGAATGAAATAGTTATTAACGTTATAATGTCGATATATGTCGCAAACAACGGATAATGTTGAATATTGTAATCCGAGGCGCAGCCGAGGATTACAACAACCGAATTTACAAGAATTTTCGTAATTCCGCTGAAAGATTACATGTTGATTCCGAGGAAAAAAACAAATCACGCACCTCATAATTCTACAGAAAAATCACAAGATCGTTAAAGAATCTTAACGGACGGAGGCATTAACTTCTCAATTGTCATATGAATACCGTTAACAGTATGGGATTACGAAATAGATATGTACGTAATTGTGTTTTGCTAGATCACGCTTCACTCGTATCGCAAAATACATCGAAACACAAAATAAAGCATTTCCTAAGTAGTTACATAATTTTTTTCTAATTTTGACGACAAATTTTGCTTGAACAGAAATAATGAAGTAAGTATTTCCCAGGAATTACAATGTCTAGAAGTTCACAATAAAAGTAGCCGTCAAACAATAATATGGTCACAAATCATCACCACATTCACGAAATAGACTCGTTAGATGGCTGATTCAAGTTCAGATTTTCCAAGTGATATCGAGGAAGCAGCACAAAAAGCACTATTCTCTTTGTCCATCCACACTTTCGTAATTTGTTTTGAAATTAACATTTCATCACCAGTTATGTAATATTTCACACTAGCTGTCCGGAACAGTCGTTCTAAGCTTTGCGCGTATCTACGTACCAGTCAGTACAGTGTGTCCAGTTTTCGATGCTTTTGCGTTATATCTCAGTTATCTCTCGAGATAGAACCTTGCGGTTTTCGCGATCCTGTGCCACTTTTTTGTGAAATTCAAGAAGGCCTAATCAGATTTTGCAACATTGTTTCCGTTTATGAGATACAGGGCGATTTTGAAAATTTATACTTTTTGGACCCCCTCTATATCTACGAAGTTTCTCAGCAAAAATGTCAAATTAAAATCTCATACCATAGAGAATTTTACGCAGAATCCAGTGGCACACTAACATTTTTTGTCGGGGAATGGTTTTGGAGATACGTCTCGAACTTATGATTTTTTGAATGGAACACCCTGTATTTTATGAGCCCATGAAATTCCTCTTTTTTTTCGAAATGATATATAATTTATGAATATAAAATTTTCAAAAATGCCCCAAAACCACAATTTTAATAGTGGGCTATGGATTTTTCAAATAAAAGGGTTCCAATTGAAGGAATATTTATTTTGATTTTCCCATGAAGAGGACACAAATAAAACAATACCAAAACTAATTAACTAAGAAAACACAGAAATAAGGCATCTGATAGCAGCAAATGAATAGTAATAAAAAGTTCGTAATGTAGAATAAGCACCAGATTGAATATTCACAAAATTGAATTTCAGAATTATTCAATAACTTATTCATTGAATTGTTCAAACTGATGTCCATTCACCATACCTACAGTTTCTCAATACGTCAGAGGCATAACAATCTTGAAGAACTGCAACAACAGAGGCAGTTTTCCAGGAATTACAAAGACATCCTTTAATGAATTTGAAAGCATTAAGACGTATTGAGAAAGTGTGTGAGAGAAAATGGACATCAATTTGAATAATTCAATGAATTAGTTACTGATTAATGTGTGAATTTTTAATCAGGTGCTTATATTCTCTCGCTTATTCTATATTTTGAACTTCTCATTACTATTTATTTGTTGCTATCAGGTACCAAATTTTTGTGTTTTCTCAGTTAACTAGTGTTGGGATTGTTTTTGTCCTTCTCATGGAAGAAGCAAATGAAATATTCCTTCAATTGGAACTTTTTTTGAATGAAAAATCCATAGCCCACTAAACAGTTATGAAAAATCTGATTAGGCCATCTTGAGTTCCACAGAAAAGTGGCACAGGACCCCGTAAACCGCAAGGTTCTATCTCGAATGATAACTGAGATATTACGCAAAAGCATCGAAAACTGGACACCTTGTACATATTTATTGTTATTTTTGTAATTTTTGTGCTCACCTATACCTACTATTATACCGGGTGGCTACGAAAGTATTGCCTACGGAATATCTCAGTTATTGTATGAAGTAGGTTTGTGAAATTTGGAGCGTCGATATAATGACATAAGAGCTAGAATTTGAGCATATTGACATGTCGAAGTTAACTTCCGGTCTGACCGGAAGTAACATCAACTTTCCTATTTTAAATGGAAACCCTTTTTTTTTTCTTTTCGCTTTATTCAGCATTCAATTCCTTTTCTAATGACATATCACAAGTTGGTATCTAACCAGAAACTAGATCAGAAGAAAATTATTATTGAAATTCACCGAGTAGGCCGTGGAAGCAAAAAGAAAGCCAAAAATTGAAAAATTGGCTATGGAAACCATACGTCACTTGATAACAGTTGCTACTAATGTGATATTTTATTTTCATTCGTCGGCGTTATAAAAAGCCGCCAAAAAAAATATTGGAAAAATTGGGAAAAAAACAATACTCTGTAGGTCCATAACTTAAATAGGAACATACAACTTTTTCTTGCCTGTACTATTCAGCATAACCATTTCTTCCTAATGATATAATAGAAAGTCATTTTTTGGCTTTCATTTTGCTTCTACGGCCTACTTGGTGAATTTCAATAATAATTTTTTTCTGATCTAGTTTCTGGTTAGATACCAACTTGTGATATGTCATTAGAAAGGGAATTGAATGCTGAATAAAGCGAAAAGAAAAAAAAATAGGGTTTCCATTTAAAATAAGAAAGTAGATGTTACTTCCGGTCAGACCGGAAGTCAACTTCGACATGTCAATATGCTCAAATTTTAGCTCTTATGTCATTATATCGACGCTCCAAATTTCACAAACTTACTTCATACAATAACTGAGATATTCCGTAGGCAATACTTCCGTAGCCACCCGGTATATCTACACCTATTTTCATTCTCTCAGTATGAAACCATGGAAATACACATACAAAATTTCAACCCAATCGGTCAAGCCGTTTAGTATTGTTTAGTAGTTGACGTACTGACAGCATCAGCGCCACCATCCGTGTCCAATTGCATTTTTAAATCATCCAGGAAACCATCGAAATACCCATGTAAAATTTCAATCCAATCGCTGCAGCCATTTAGAAGTTGTGTGAAAAAGATAAGTACGGGAGGATAATTCTGACTACCCGTTGTGTAATTACCCATGTTCCCGTAGGAATGATGCATTTATCCGCGGTAAAAAGTAGCCTACATTTATCAGGGATAATGTCGGCTTCTAATGGTATGAAAAAAATTTTCAAATCGGCCCAGTAGTTTCGGAGCCTATTCAATACAAACAAACAAACTGACAAACAAACAAATCTCCCTCCTTTATAATATTATTATAGATTACGGAACTATGTTACGTAAACTAAGACGTTTCACAACTTCCGTCAGTTTTGAAAAGTGTTGTATTACATGTCAAAATTAAACAAACTATTATGGCAGTCACTGTCCAGGCCAGGAAGAGACCGAAGAAAAAGTTCCCCAACAGGAACTTGTGTGTTTTACACGCACTAAGGAAAAACCATGTATAATCTTTTACGAAAACAAAACCAAAAAATTTCATATCCCCAATTTTTGGAAGCCCCCGTTTTCTGTCAAAATCGAAGATTTAAATCAATCACAAGCGATCAAGGCGCAATGACTAACAATTTTGTGGTTTTCAGAATCTCAATCACATCCTGATTCAGTTTATTCCCATGCGGATTGACTTCACCCCTGATTTCTATTGATGTTTTCCAACGATAGTGGTTAGTATAATGGATCCTTACAATTCCTAAATCTACCGTATCATCATGTTCAAAAATATTTAGAGGCGATACTGAATTAATTTTCAATGAATCTAGCTAGGTATTTAATTGGTAAAGAAAGCCGAAAGAAAAAATGAGCAGGTAGGTGCTGAAGAATTATTGAATCATCCTAAATAAACAAAATTAAATCTAACACGCATCATTCGGAGAAATATAGTGACGGAAGATGAGATTTTTATGGGAAATATTGGCAATCCATATCCCAATAACTCATTATTCTTTCAGAAAAATATCATACATCATTGGATGATTTGGGATTGATAAGTATAATTTTGTTGTTAAAATAACGTGTCGTCGATATTTTTCTATAGGTTGTTCTGAAGAAATGTGTCTTATGGAGTGCCCCATGATACACACATCGAAAGAGGTAGTTACAAAAGTATATGCATTATTATAACAACAGAAACCTTTACTTTTGGGTGTATGATAAATTGACATTCATACAGGGCGTGGAAAGAAATTCTGAATTGAGACTCTATCACGAATCTGCGATTAGAGGTCTATAAAAATCACAAGTTTCCAATGGTCTCATTTCGATATAAATTCACTGGTATTATTTGTGCATCACCCTATATACACAATTTGCACAAGCAGACTGCTCGTCTTCATTTCGATTAGATGTTACGTCACTGAAACAAGTAAATACATTCTCAATTAACATTTTATGTGAGAGGCCAAGGCATATGTATACATACTGCGAATGTTAATAACCTCTCTATCTCGACAGTGAGTCTTCCGAAGAAAACAAAAACATTGTCACGACTGGTTCATGATTCTTATTGATGTAAAAAAGAGCATGCATGTGTGATTGAACAATTTTGATGACTTATCTCAGCCTCAGCTCAGCAGTGGCTTAGTATTGTCAGCTTTTTGTGTGAAGAACCACAATCCTCTTTACTATTATTGTATTCACTCACTCATTAACAAGAACAACAATAACATGTTATTGCATCAACAAACAAGAAAAATGATCTGAATCTGTGGAGTAAATTACATAAAGCTGTCGTAGGTTAGGAAACATATTGTTAATGACTGGCAGAAAATTGAAAAATCGTACCTATTGTGCATGTGATGTTTAATTGCACAAAAAATGCAGCAGGAGACGAACGAATCCAGTTGGTACATTATGATTAAAAAGTAAGTAACTACTATAAACGATCACATATGGTTTTCATTTTTGAAATTTGGTAATTTTTCTGATTTCTCATAGGAATTCCTTCTGCAATCGGAACAAATAGAAATACATGCTGACGAAATATGATCGATCGTATGTGTTGTGGACTTTTTCAATCTACTAGCAGTATTAGCTTCTATTGCAGAAGGAATTTTAATAAGAAATGACAAAGTTTCATGATGAAAACGATGTGAGATTACTATTTACCTGAAAAATCATATTCCTTCGTCTCTCGCTGCATTTTTTGTGCATAGTACAACAGCACAATGAGAAGGCATGCTTGAATTAATGAATAGCGCAAAACACACGATTCGTATGACAAAATATTGTGAAAAACTGTTTCAATCTTTTGATTCCTCTCAATGTTTTATAAAAAAGTGAGGTTGTGTTTCAATATTTTACTTCTAGGGTCGGTCATCGTGCACGCGACCTATATGATACACCAATTTGGAGGTTATTGACAAAATTGTTCTCAAACATCGAGAAATACTGTTCCCAGGCTGTAGTTCCCGAACTTTCTCTTTCATTACCTTCATTATTTTCTCTTGATACGTGTATCTATGATAATAAATTTAATGACGGTACCTACCTATACACCGAACAAATTGTCAAATGAGCCACTCGGCATATCGGGATAGATCGAAGACACGTTCTCTTAATTTATTTACATATTCCATGCCAGCTAAGAGACGCGATCTTCGTAAAATAATCTTCCTTGTTGCAATGGCGTCGCTACAAGTAGTTTTCCCTCAGGAAAATGCTGAACTACAAGAATTTTAAATGATGATTCTGACACTTTTCAAAACTGATTGAAGTCTTGATTTACGTAACTAGTTGCGTAAAGTAAAAAATTACATCGATATTATTTGGGAGATCTGAACTTAATCAGCTATTTCCCACTAATGAAGTTATCAAACGAGTCTATTCAATGAAAATTACAGGACTCATGAATATCTTGTCATTGTTCCTGTTCAAGAGGAATCATCATCAAAATTAGAACACGGAGACGTTAGGAAAACAATTTTATGTAACTTTGTGTTACACAAAATGAAGCGTTTTCTAACTGATTACGGTTACGTAAATATCTATTTTAACACTACTACTTAGGTTTATGCTATTCTCTACGTTTTTCACAATTTTTTCCAGAAATTCATTGCTCCATCTGCTCCTGATGCAAATCTATGTTACGACATACGACCTCAGGATCGATATGCAGTTCAGTGTAGCTTGAGCATCTGATGTTGGACAGTCATTTTTTTTGAGCTTGGCAGGAGTAACCATACCTTTGAAGAGATCCATTTCGATGCTTGGTATTACTATCAGTAATAACATTTCTTGGGAAAATCACGTGAGATCAATTGCTAAAAGTGAATCCCAAAAACTTATGGTTTTTTGTTTTGGGCCAGGAGCTATTTCACTTCCAGTCAGCTGCTTATGATCTATAAGGCACAGATCCGACCTGTCCTTGAATACTGTTTCCATATTCGTATTGCAGCACTCAAACATACCCTGAAACTGTTGGATTCTGTCCAAAAAAGGGCAATTCGTCTCGTGGGTGATGTCTCGCTCACAAACTCACTCACTTCTCTGGAACACCTTAGAAAAGTTGGCGATCTGGCTCTATTTTATAGATATTTTCATGGACGATGCTCTTCTGAAATATCAACAATTGTTCCTCTCTCTTGGCAGTCCCCGCGAGATTAACCCGTCGAGTTGAGGCTTCGCACCCCTTCGTGGTCACTTTGGAGACCTGATGTAGAACATCTCTTTCCAAAGACTCGTTCATCCAACGAACAGCGAGGCTCTGGAACACATTGCCAAGGGAGTTGTTTTCCGAGGCATACAAAATCCAGACATTTAAGAAGAACACCAATTCCTACCTTATTTTTCTTGGTTCTCACGATGTTTTCTGAACATTACAGGATACTCCTTTACGTGGAAACCAGAACATAGAAAAAAGCCTCGGTAGAAAGTTTCATTCCTGTCTCGAGATCATAGCTAACTAATCTCACGACAGGAATGAATCTGTTCCCACCTCGGTATATTCATATTTAACTTTCATTACCTCTCCTAGAAAAATAGTCTGGCGACGTCTTTGTCTTCTTGATGTATGCGCATGTCGTTGTCTTCGTATGTAATAAACTAAGATGACGTGAGTTTATCTCTTCGCTAAAATCGCTTACACGCCTGCTGGACTCTTTGATCCTCAGACGAAATGGTATATAAAATATCAAATCCTCCGAAATCGGTCTCAGCCTTTTGTGTCGAAACATCTCTTCAATAAGGTGTTCCTTTTCATGTATCGTATGATGTAGAAGGTTATAGTTTGACTTATATAGAAAGAAAAATCTATACAAGGTGATCCTGCATCAATAAACATGTTGTGTCCTTATTGGCGTCTATTTCGATAAACAGTGTGTTGAACAGAAAATATAACTCAAGATACCACATCTTTATGTAAAAAAAATTAATAACTAGGTGCAATTAGCATTTCAACTGAAAGAACTAACAAGGTCAATGAGCAAACAATAGAAGGTAAAAATAGAAAGAGTGAGAGAAGAAGAGAGATCCCAGCGAGCACAAACATCCCTGGGATGTTTTGGGATGTTTTGAAAATGTTGGCATGAAGATGTTATTTTGAGACGTAATATGCACTGACCAAAGAGATCTTTGAAGGATATTTTGAAGTATTGTTTTTGTTCTTCTGTGGCATTTTTTTGTTTGCCTACTGAGAGGTATCCCTGGGATGTGTTGGGATTTTTTAGAAATGTAGGCATGAGGATGTTTTTTTGAGGCGTAATATGCACTTCCCAAAGAGGTCTTAGAAGGATATTGAAAGTATTGTTTTTGTTCTTTTGTGCCCTCTCTTTGTTTGCCCCACCACAACGTCTCATGCTTACGTCACAATACGATGAATTCTGATTTGTTTTCGATTTTGTTCTTCTTGTTCGCAATTGGCATTCGCGTTTGCAGCGTGTCACGCTTACATCACGCTGCTAACGAACAGAAAGGAATTTGGTGAAGTTTGTTGTGTTAGAAGACTTATTTAGTTTGTAATAATGACCATCATCAGATATGCAAGATGTGTTGTTCGGTGCCTCAGTGTTATCAATGTATAAAAGTACGAATTTATCAATACACAGCTTCTCCGCAGTTGTAAAATTATGCATTGTGGAGAACATTTCAAAATTGGGAAACCTATTTCCAATTATAGGTCTGTGTGTAGTAAGCACTACTCAGCAACCGATTAAGAAGGTAATTTCATGTCAAGAACATATTTTTATGTTCAATCTATTTTTAATGCATTTTTTCATTCAAGGGAAATGGAATCCTAATGGAGAAGTTCATTTTGACAAAAGGCTTCAGAAAAGAATACCTCGAAAATGGATTTTTTACAGCGATTTAATGTGCGCAAGACGCGTTGAAAATGTTTTGTTGTGTCCATGAAAAGGCTTTAAAAAGAACTAGGGAGAAGGTAGTTTTGTGACATATCAATAAGGACATCTCGATAATTGCCGCCTGCGGCGGACATTGGCTGTTCTATAATAGTTCCATTCATGTGTGAACAGAACATTGCAGTGGAGGTTCAATGTCTCGAAATCACGTACTTTTAACATCTCTGAGATGTTTTTATGCTCGCTGGGATGAGACTTAGATAAAGCTTAAGATTGGAGAAGAGCCATGCAGCGAATAAAATTAAAATAAACTCAGAAAACCGGTGGCGTACAATGACATTCACTATAAATATCGACAAATTTACCCACTATGACGCCACTGGAAATACTATTTCGAATCTAATTGCACCAGAAGAAGCCTCATATATACGTTTTGTTGAAATTGATGAAAAGACAACTGAGTAATGAATAAAATAACGATTTTTCATGGAAATATCAATACCCTGTATTTCGAAAACGAAGCAAATTAGGACACATGATTATGTGAACTTTATTTCCTTAAATATCACAAGGAACCACCACTTGATTTTTTTGTCTTATTTAGATACACCCTGTATACCGGTATATGAATATGTAGCTTTTCCTATTCCGTATTCGAGATCCTCACCATGTTGTGAACCTTCTATTAGTCGAACTGTATATATTATTGTATTATGTATTATGTTGAATGGGTCACCAGGTATACCAATAGCTATATTCGATAATTGAAATACTTCATAGTGAGCGAGCAATCAACCGGAACCGGAATAATTTCTGTTTTCGACAACCGTGTTGTATAGGGCCTGATATAGACGATGTACCTTATTAACCTAGTTTGTTCGAGGACAACCAGGGTTCATGTTGGTTGTGGGTTGTGGGTTGTGGTACCCGGTGAGATGGAAATTTAATGACTATAGACCACACAGTATGTCAGATAATACGGGATGATCTGAAATTCATCAAACAGGAGAAATTGTTAGTGATATCGTTAGGCCCCTGATTGAGATAGATACGTTGTAGATAAGTACACGGTGAAGATTGTTTATATTTTACTCAATAACTATCTCAGTTAATATTGGTCTCACAAAAACGTTCAAATTGGCAAAAATGGAGTATTTTTCATCATCATTCAGAATCTATTACTAGAAAATGCATAAAAGCATCGTGAACCTAAAAATTTTACATAAGCTGCTATTTTTTAAATGGATCACACCCTGTTTTCTATTTACCTGAACGATAGAGATCTTTCTTCTGATTTCAATTATATAAACTTTCTTGAGTTTACCTGTTCTCAGTTTTTGAAAAATATAGATTCTCTGGTATAGATCTATAAAAAAATAAAATGCAGGGTGTTTCATTTAAAAAATACCAGTTCAGGTAAACTCTTATGTATACGATGCTTTTTGAATTTTCTAGTACTAGGTTCATAAAAAATACTCACTTCATTTTTGCCCATTTGCACGATTCTGTAAAACCAATATTAACTAAGATAGCTGTTGAGTTAAATATAAACAGCCACCCTGTACATACAAAGAAGCCGAAAATGTATTAGAAAAAACAGGAGACGACGTGTTTTTGTAATAGACTCTCGCAACTGTTCGATCAGAAAAATTACTAATTTTAGGAAGAAGAATATTGTATATTTTGCATAAGAAAGGATACTCCTTCCAAACAATCTAACCTAGCCCAGTCTAATACACAGGGTGTTTGTTTCACCGTCGTATATCTGGAAGGGGGTGATAGGTAAGAACATTTTGAACATAATCATCCATATTATGATATGTACTAATATAAAAAGTGTTACGCATTTCGAGATATCATCGTTTTTTCAAATTTGATGAATGGGGCCATTTAAGTTATAATAAAAGTTTTGTCGAATATTTTAATACTCATTTCATCGATATTGAACACCTGATGATATCTCAATATCATAAAGAATTGTTTTGACTTCCCAGAATTTGAAAAATATAATATCATTCTGAATATTCAACAGAAAACAACTACTTTCTAATCTATTTGCCACGTCGATGTAACATCCAACTTTGAATTTATATACAGTGCAGACTCAATAATCCGAACGTTCAATAATCCGAATTCTTCAGTAGTCCGAACAAGCATTTTTAATACATTGAGTACTCTATAATCCGAATTTCATAGTACTCGATAGTCCGAACCTATACCTTCAGGCCTATTTATTTCCTATAGAAATTGTGATTAGATAATCCAAACAAAACTGTTAAGAACGCTGAAGCAGCTAAAAGTTTCAATCTGTGTTTGAAATGGGCCGAAGAAAATATATTCTTGTACTTCAAAGATTAAAAGAAATGGCCTTTATAAATAATCAAAGATGTGTTAACCAAACAAAAATTACAAATTACTTTAGAAACTAGTATTATATTCTTACTTTTATGCATATTTTAGTGTTACTATTTCGTATTTATGTTTTTTTTTGCATTTCCTAATAAAGAATTGAAAAAAAAATGCTTTGGTAATCCGAATTTTTTGATAATCCGAATCACCTTGGTTTTTATTAGTTCGGATTATCGAGTCTGCACTGTATATGCATTGATTTCTCGGAAATTGTAATACTTTGTATAATAGTACTCTTATTATATTGTGAATTATGTACAAAATCACATTGCCTACCACTTCCTTCCAAATATACTTTGGTGAACCGAACACCCTGTACCCTGTATAATTTATGGAAGGAAAATATCCTTTTTGTATGAGGAAGGAGACTATTCCTACTATTTCTAAACAATCTAACCTAGCTCGGCCTAGATGAACCTTTCAGCATAAACTCCATTTTCGAAGTTCTGGGTATATTCTTGGATCTCTGTATTTATACCATATTCAATGAATAAAAATGAACAAAATTACATTAAGATCTTGGAGTAGTATCTGTCAAAGAATTTATTTATTCCTTTCGTTGCGCGTATTCACAGCATCCGTCTCCAAATTCCCGTTGCACGCAATCACAATATACCGATACCGATACGACAAAAGATTCAAATTTCATGTTAACCTTCTATCAAAATATCAGAATAAGAATGATAAATTTTAAATCTTCCGAATTATTCAAACTCAGACTGAGAAATAAGGAACACGAATTAAGGATAATCGAGTTTAAATTGAATATAGAAAAACTCCACATTCATTTACATATGTATATGATATTGATTATTAAAATATTGAATACTTATATTCATTCAAGATATTCGTTCAGATCACTGGAGAACATGATATGTATTGCATGAATTTCATCATTTCAGTTAGTTCAGACTAAATTTTGCTACCCCGAAAAGCTATACGGAGTGGACAAAAATCTATGCATATTTTCAGTTTTATATATTAACTTATGTATAGTCCTGAAATAGACCAAGGATTCACGAGCTTCTTAATGCAAATGGCATCAAGGAATACCCTGTCCCTGTATATTCCAAGTTGAGATTTGAAAAATGAGAATCCTCTTCCAGAGTAGGTAGCGCACCTACTAGTTATTATTCTCTGATTAGCTATACTAAATAATATCACCCAGTATATTCATGCACGCAACTCAACACTTTCAGAAGGAGATTGATTATCATCACAAATCAGTCTCGAATTTCTCTGATGCCCGTAGACATTGACCATATACGAGTTGGTGAAAAATGTAAATGTATGTCCCTTTTCAGTATTCAGAGGGATCAGATGGTATCTGGTTGTTTTCGTTCTCAATGATATGTCGCTACAGAAAGATCTGGAATTCGAAACCATGACGAGATAAACATAAGAAGCTCATCTATTTGGGATTTTATCTGATTGATCGTTGATAAGTTTGCCGTATAGATGATAATTTTGCATTGTTTGGTAGTCACCAAAGTCAGATATGATCTATGACAAATTTTGAAATATATTTTTGTTTTGATATATCCAAGATAAAGTTCTATGAACCTCGACGACAAATTAGGATCTTGCATGATGTATATATGTATAGTATTAAATAGTAATAATGATAATAATCATAATAATAATAATACCGTTTATTTTCAGAATGAAACATGTTATACAGGGTGTTTCAAAAAAACCTGAGCCCCTTGCTAGGGTAAGTAGAACACTGCAAAATAAGTTGGGTTTGCTCAGTGAAAAAATGTCGTAACGGCCTCCATTTTCTCAGTTCTCATGATACAATTAAGTGTTGAAAAAATGATTTTTTTACACATTTTTCACGATTATGTCGAAACTACTGGCAACATTGTGATGAAATTTTGTATGGATGTTTCTTGAAATCTGACACATCGCATGAATTTGTTTTTATTTCTGACTCTTATAGAGGGCGCTAGTTACACGGTTCGTACCGAGTAGTTTTGAACATAACTTTTTTGAGGTTAGATTTTTCAATCCAAATACGATATGAACTTGAACGTCATTCAATTTCACACCAAAAAGGTACTTTTTGTGAAACTCGATAATATTTTCCGTTCTCGGAATATTTCGATTTGAAAATAATGGAGTAGTTATGATGCTAGTATAAAATTAATTTTATTGATTTCAATTACCTATTTATTCAGATTCAAAAACAATGAAATTATTCTTGTGCTGAAGTATTTGATGGAACAAAGAATCATAAGTAGAAAATCAAGAGATATTCGACTAGAAACATGAAATATTGAATCAGATAGAGTAATAGTTCAAAATTTCCTACGTTTCGACGAATACACGATTCTATATTATTTTCTTATTTTTCTAAACAGTTGAGGATCAGCTGTTAGGTCATTTTAGTGATGTTGAATTATGTCTTACAACTCTTGACGTGAATTTACCTATGTATCATAGACTTTCTGCTCAAGATACAACAAAACTGTGTAATCCATGTTCTTAGTCAAATCTGTTTCGATGTTATTCTAGTGATTCATTGTTAAATCAATAAGTTTAGCATCAGAAATGTATTGTTGTTTTCGGAGTTCAATGAATAGGTGATAATTTTTCATAATATTCACTCTAATACATAGCTTTATACCAGCAACAGTTATCACTTCATCATTTTCAAATCAAAATATTCCGAGAACGGAACACATTATCGAGTTTTACCAGGAGTGCCTTTTTGGTGTGAAATCGAATGATGTTCAAGTTCACATCAAATTTGGATTGAAAAATCTAACCTCAAAAAAGTTATGTTCAAAACTACTCGGTACGAACCGTGTAACTAGCGCCCTCTATGAGAGTCAGATATAAAAACAAATGCATGCGATGTGTCGGATTCCAAGATACATCCATACAGAATTGCATCACAATGTTGCCACTAGTTTCGACATCTTGAAAAATGTGTAAAAAAATCATTATTTCAACACCTTGTATCTTGATAACGGATGCCGTCACGAAATTTTTTTATTGAGTAAACCCAACTTATTTTGCAGTGTAAGGTGGTCAGGTTTTTTTGAAACACCCTGTATATGTTATAGAAAAATTAATTATCAATGATTTTCGGATTATACCGCAAAATAGAGATGACAGGCAGTGAAACTGATACGACTGTCATCCCTAGCGACTGGCGACTGGCAAAAACATCAAATTCAAAATTGGCAGATGAATACTGAGTAAAGTGTGACGTCGTGACATACCCTGTATGTCTTTCTACTACCCATCTACATATAATCGACCGATTTCCATACAGAAAGAACACCTGGCTGAATCGAATTCTACTATTCGAATTATTAGATTTATAGGGATCAATATTGTGTTGTACAATATACAGTTACAAACACCAAGTAACGCGTGAACCTTTTCACTTCTTTTCAAATCTATCGAAGCCGTTATATTCATTCTAAATAATTTGTTTATTTGAGCAAATAAAAATTGGTCGCTACCGTTCTTCGTATATTCGATATGTACTATGTACCGGTATATGACGAAAAACAGTGATGCCAGTTTTAATTCCATTCACTTGAGTGTGAACTGGGCACAAGAGTCCTTATTTCAAACAAAACACCTCATATATATTTTTTTATCGCTTGGAGCGCACGAAAGGAAATCCCTATAAGGTTCAAAGAACATCGTGCGTTCCTAGGGAGGATAGGGACAGGAGGTAGGTATTGCAATTTTTTTCGAACTTCTGGAGATTATATGTTGTTGGGAATACTTCCTCAGGCAATGAATTCCAGAGCCTAGCCGTTCTATGGATGAAGGAGTCTCGATAAAGTGCTGTTCGACATCTTTCGAGGTTGACAACGAAAGCATGTGCTGACTGGGCTTGTCTAGTTCGTCTGACTGGTCTTGCTGTGAAGGGATGATAGCAGAGATATCTGAAGAACATTTCCCGTGGAAGTATCGATAGAAAAGTGAAAGGTCGCCGACCTTTCTACGGTGTTCCAATGATGTCAAAGAGTGAGTGAGTGTGGCGTCACCCACCAGGCGAATGGCTCTTCTCTGGATTTCACATTTCACAAAAATCATTAATTTTCAACCGTTTTCGAATTATCACGTCTTTTGTGAAGAATTTTGAGTTTGCACTAGTATTTTCAAAGGTGTTCATCTCCAGAAGGTTCGAAATTGAATCGTCATATTTTCACATTATAGGGATTCCCTTTCGTGCGCACCAATCGATGGAAAATAAAAGAGTAAGCTCAAGAATATTACAAATGCTTACATACAGTGCATGTGGTCAAAAAAATCTTATAATTTCGTGCTCTTTGAAAGCCCTGAAAAATGTATTTCTTAATATAAATAGAATAAATGCCGAAAAGGAATATTCTCAGATATAATTATGAACATAAAAAATAGGTATATATCATATCCAGCATAAAGAAATACATTGAGAATTCGCATTCTCTATGTGATGAAAATATCAATTCTTCCTCGGAATATTCAACAGAAAACAACTACTTTCCTGGCTATATGCCACGACGACACACAATGAGAAAAAAATAAATAAATGCCATATATATATTACTCATCATTTACTCAAGAGAAAGAAGAAGAAACCTGCAAATGAAAAATAATTCCGAATGTAAACAAATGCGTATAGATATATGTATATTAAATTGAAGAATAAATACAGTTTGATGAATAAACTAATGGCCTCAAAGGTGTATTATGTGTATCCTTCCAAAGTTGATTAAATTAAATCACTTCTAAACGCTAGAAGCCACCAAATTGAAATTTCCTGCATAAATGAGTGTTGATGAAATACAGTTTTTCGATATACTTCTACATTTCTGCTATAGTTATAAAGGGTGTTTTAGAGGGTGGGTCTCTTTGTATTCAAACAACTTTTTTCCTTGTAGTCTTTTTGGTGGAATAACAGAAGCATCTGGTAGAGAGAAGAAAATTACCTAAAACTGGGACTCCTATCAAAATACAAAAAATGTACCTGTGATATATTGACATCTTAATATTTAATCCGAAATTCAATCAATTAGAATATTATTTTGTTATTCATTTATTTCAGAAATAGACAGGTAGGCAGCAGTGTTTTGTATTCCTTTTCAATGGTTTTTATGTTGTCACTTTTTTTGCTCATATTGTATCTCGACCACCGAATGTTTTTGGAAGGACAGTCGAATATGTGAAGGCAAATAAACCAGTTAGTTGTTTTGCAGTCTTCTAATTTCACCCAAATATTCCCGAGTATGCAACAAAGTGGCGACGAGGAGTGTTAACACTTCAAAAATAAGTGTTAGAACCCAGTGTAGTAGGGTTAATTGAGGGAACCTACTTTTTTACCCTCGGTTCCCAACAAAATTTGGGAAAATGACAACGAATCCATCATATTATGGACAAGTGCGGGAATTTAGTGCTCAAGATAGTGACTGGGTGATTTACAAACGTAGACTCGATAATTATTTCCAAGTCAACGATATCGAGGATCCTAAAAAGAAGGCGATATTGCTGAATGCCTTAGATGAAGATGCATACAAGCTCATGTATAATTTGTGTCTTCCGAGACTACCTGAGGAGAAAAGTTACCAACAACTCACAGAATTATTCAATCAATACTTCAAAGTGTCCGAATCCGTGTTTGTGGCCAGATCGAAATTTTTTTCGGCGTTCAAGAATCACCAGGAAAGTGCCAATGAATGGGCGGCAAGAGTGAGAAATTTAGCTCTTAATTGTGAATTTGATGAAACAGTTATCGATATGATGCTTCGTGATCGATTCATCTGTGGTTTTGAAAAAGGCTCAGTTCAGTCTAGACTTTTCAAGGAAAAGACAACCACTAAATTTGCTGATGTGATAGAAACTGCATTGGCCGAAATGGCTTCTGAAGATAATTTCAACAGTAAACAACCTGTTATTAAAACCGAGCCAGGAGTGCATCATGTTTCATCAAGAAGAAATCATCATCAGACTCCATCTTCATCATCGCAGCCGTCACTTAGTGCGAAGCCCAAGGAAAAGTGCGCGTGTTGTGGTAGAAATAACCATAATACTCAAAATTGTCGTTTGCGAAATTATTCGTGTAACTTGTGCAAGTGCAAAGGTCATATGGCCCCTGTGTGTCCGAGGAAGAAAGAAAATTCGAGAGGAACATCTAATCCAAGATCCATTCAAAATTTCATTGAATGTGAAGAGCTGTTTTCGATTACGGATAAAAAGGTTGTAAATAATCCTTATATTATTCAAGTTTCAATTGATGGTGAACTTTATTCTTTCCAACTAGATACAGGCGCAAGTATTTCTGCCATGTCTGATATATTTTGGAAACAAAATTTTTCAAATTATGAATTATTGCCCCCAGACAAAAGTTTAAATGTATATACAGGAGAAAAAATGCTAGCTTTAGGAATGTGTAGAGTCACTATCAGCTATAATGACGTTCAGAATCTATTAAATATATTTGTCATTAAAAATGGCGGTCCACCTATTCTTGGTAGAGATTTCATGTCTCTATACAATCTTGGAATTAATCAAATCAATTTTTCAACAGATTCGCGAGATATACAATTTTTGATAAAAAAGTACAATCCAGTTTTTTCTCCAGGGATAGGAACTTTCAATAAAGGTACTGTTTCCCTGAAATTGAAAGATGAATCCGTAGTGCCAAAATTCATTAGAGCAAGACCATTGCCATTTGGTATTCGTGACAAAGTTGAGGCAGAATTAAAAAATTTACAAGACTTAGGCGTTATCAAACCTGTAGATTATTCTCCATGGGCGACCCCTATTGTGCCAGTCTTGAAAAAAAGCGGCGCAGTGAGAATATGTGGAGATTTCAAAATCACATTGAACCCCGTATTAGAGGTTGATCAATTTCCCCTACCGCGAATAGATGATCTTTTTTCGAAATTACAAGGTGGCATAGTTTTCTCTAAAATCGACCTTTCACAGGCGTACGCGCAGGTATGTCTGGATGAGGCGTCCAAGGTTCTCGTTACAATTTCAACTCATAAGGGTCTGTTTCAATATCAGAGATTACCTTACGGAGTTTCCTGTGCTCCTTCAAAGTTTCAAAAAATTATGGAATCATTGACTCACGATATTGAAGGATGTGTGTGTTTTTTGGATGACATACTCATATGCGGAAGAAATAGCAACGAGCACCTGGAAAGACTAGCACGTCTTTTCTCTAGATTACAGGATGTAGGATTGAAAGTTAGTCCAGATAAATGTAGTTTCTTCCAAGACAAGATTAGTTACCTTGGTTACATAATCAATAAAGATGGTCTACATACTTCACCTGAAAAAATCCTTGCGATAAAAAATGCGCCAGCGCCCACAGATGTGAAACAGCTACAGTCAGTATTAGGGATGATCAATTATTATGGAAAATTTATTCCAAACTTATCTACCCTATTACACCCTTTATATGAACTTCTTCAAAAAAATGTTAGATGGAGCTGGTCTCCAAACTGTGAAGAGGCATTTAAGAGGGTTAAAGAAATATTAATGTCCACCAATGTCTTAGTTCATTATAACCCAGATTACGAGCTAAAATTAACTACTGACGCGAGCCCATATGGGGTCGGCTGTGTCCTTTCTCATGTCCTTGATGGAAGAGATCACCCCATTGCATATGCTTCACGTACCCTTTCGCCGGCTGAAAAAAATTATCCGCAGGTTGAAAGAGAAGGGTTATCAATTATTTTCGCGTTATGTAAGTTTAATCAATTTTTGTATGGTAGGGAATTTACGCTTGTTAGTGATAACAAACCACTACTTGCAATTTTTAGCCCTAAAAAGGGCATTCCCCAGTATTCTGCTAATCGTTTAAGACGATGGGCTGTGATATTATCGAATTATAGATACAAAATACAATATGTTGAATCTGAAAAAAACAATGCTGATTTCTTATCACGATTGCCAATCCAACACGATAACAACGAAGTTTGGGAATCAGTAGATATAGATTATATAAATTTTTTTTCAGATAGTGAAATAATATCGACAAATTTTGATTCTATAAAAGAATTCACTAAAAATGATGTGGTTTTAATGAATATAATTAAATATATAAAAAATGAGTGGCCAAAGTACGCAAAAAAAGATACTAAATATAAACAATTTTATATTATTCGAAATGAACTGACAATCGAGAATGAAGTTGTGCTTTGGAATAACAGAATTGTTATACCAGAAAATTTGAGAAGTCGATTACTTAATCAATTACATTTGTTTCATCTCGGGATAGTCAAAATGAAATCCATTGCGAGAGCAAATTTTTTCTGGCCCGGAATCAATAAGGACATCGAACTTCTATGTAACAGTTGTGTAAATTGTTCGGTGAATAAAAATAGTCCCCCAAAAACAACACTCAATCCTTGGGATTGGCCAGAAGAAGTATTCTCTCGGGTTCATATTGATTACATGGGACCCTTTCTAAATAAATATTTCCTAATAATATTAGATGCCCATTCAAAATGGGTGGAAGTTTTTCCAACTTCTAATATTACTTCACGTTTTACAATAACAGCCTTGCATAGTACCTTTGCGAGATATGGTTTAGCCAAACTGATAGTTTCGGACAACGCGAGAACCTTCACAAGTTCAGAATTCCAATTATTTTTACAAAAATATAATATCAAACATATAACATCCTCGCCATTCTTTCCGCAATCAAATGGGGCAGCCGAAAATGCCGTTAAGAATATTAAAAACGCACTGAAAAATGCATTGGGGCGCAATAAAAAAATTGATATCACCACTGCCTTGAATCATTTTCTATTCGATTATCGAAATAGTAGTCATGGTACCACAGGAGTTTCGCCTTCAATGTTAATGTTCGGCCGCGATTTGAAAACCAGATTCAGTAGTTTAAAGCCAGATTTCAAACAAGACATTCAGAATAGAATTTTAGATAAACAAAAAAATCAAATAGAATATTTTGGGGGGAAGATAGATAGGAAATTTGTTAACGGCGAGAAGGTGATTGTCAAAGATTACCGGGAAATAAATAAATATACTTGGATATCAGCGATTATTGAAAGGGTTATCGGGAAGTGTACCTATATTGTCAGAGTTCCCGAACTTGGTAGAACGTGGAAACGTCACACTAATCAGATCAGGAAAACTAAAATACAAAGTGGTTTACGAGACCATGAAGTTTCTACCGAAAACAAAGAACAACCATCAGAAAACATACATTTGCCAGTAAACCAAGATATTCCTAATGATATACCGGGGGAGAGTAGATTAAAGAGGAATAGAAAACCTCCAGACCGTTTAGGTTATGAGTAATTTTCTTTTTGTTGTTCTGGTTTTCAGAAAAGTACCTACTTGTATTTCCCGAGGGTGTGTAGAATTCTTTTTATTAATTTTTATATTATATTTGGATTGGTAGCGGAGGATGTGATATATTGACATCTTAATATTTAATCCGAAATTCAATCAATTAGAATATTATTTTGTTATTCATTTATTTCAGAAATAGACAGGTAGGCAGCAGTGTTTTGTATTCCTTTTCAATGGTTTTTATGTTGTCACTTTTTTTGCTCATATTGTAGCTCGACCACCGAATGTTTTTGGAAGGACAGTCGAATATGTGAAGGCAAATAAACCAGTTAGTTGTTTTGCAGTCTTCTAATTTCACCCAAATATTCCCGAGTATGCAACAGTACCAAACTGTTCTCGAGATATTTTTCATTTTAGAGTTTTTGTAGTGACATGATATCAGCAGGTAAATTCATCAGTAACAATATTTTAGTTGGCCTCGTACTTCTTGACCGGCCACCTCTATTTTTCGTTTTGAAGCTTTCCTTTTCACGCAATCTTTGCACAATTCACAAAATCGTTCTAGAATTTGAAACACGTCAAGCGGGAAACATCTCTGCATCACGAATAACCTGCCATTTCTCAAAATCTCAGTTGAACATCGCAGTAATAATATAACGAAGCAAAAACCAAACGAAGAAATCAACAAAAACAATGTTGATGTTCTAAACTTCGAAATTGAGAACATAATTGGTCATGGCTCCTATAATATTGTCACCGATAAGTTAATCAGCTGATATCATGTGACTACAAAAACTCAAATATCTTGATAACGGTTGAATTCTTCGTATTTTGATAAAAGTACCTTTTTATGTAATTTTTTTTGCTTCATCTAATGCTCCTCTTTTTTCACCAAGAATGATACAAGGAAAAAAGTTGCCTACAAAATATCATGACCCACCCTCTGAAAACACCCTTAATAACTATAGCAGAATTGTAGAAGAGTATCAGAAGAATGTATTTCATCAACATAAATTCATGCAGGAAATTTCAATTTGGTGGCATTTACAGTTTAGAAGTTATGCAGAAAAATTATTTCAATTCAATCAGCTTTGGAAGGATATACATATACCTCCCTCAATACAAATTTTGGGCCATTATAGTTTATTCATCAAACTATACTTATTTTTCAATGTTCTATCACCTCAAGAAAGCTCGGTACACATTTTCGACTCACCCTGTTCATACCACACCCGATCGAAATATCCTGATTTGAATGCATATTTATCACCTTAGTGTATCTACAAAGTCTCAGAGCTTTATCTCTCTACAATATTGAAATATTTAATTGTTTAGTTATAAAAATTTTATTTCACCGCTCCGTATCTCAATCTTATTACATCAAATCAATCGATTTCCGGATTATAGATCATTGATTAAAACGTCATTACCCTGTGTATAGATTTCCTATATTCCAAGTTCAGTGATTCATTCCATCATATTTTTAATCTATATATTATCGAGAGTGGTAATTGGAATTCAATGTATTATTTTATGTAGAATGATGGAGTGAAATGTGGCAACAGTGGAATTATCTCGAATAGTGGGTACCTAACCTAACACCTGTTGCGAGAGCGCATCCAATTTATCCTAATTATTTATTATCTACAAATTGCAATACTGTGCACAAATCATCTTTAAAGGGCCGTTTGCCGCCAGGTAATCAACAATCATGACATAATTGGCACGAGATATATTATTCGCCTGGGAAACCATTTGTCAGCATCCATCTTGGAACGGTGCAATCTTTGTTCTGCGGTAAGTATTCGTCACAGTTTTCACTATACTAGCAAAATATTTTTTTAGTGTTTTGTCCACATACAGGGTAGGGTAATAAATTCATTTTATATGTACGTGGGTCCGGAAAAGATCGTTTTTTTATGAATATCTCAAATGTCCTTTCACCAATTTTCTTGAAATTTGGCACTGATATTTTTTGACATGAGGGGATATAGCCATAATTCAATTGGAATTCTGAAATCCAGTGGCGTCCCGGGAAATAACCTACCGAATATTATTGTCCATACAATGTGCGCCACTGATTTTTTTGAATTCTATCTTCTCAACCTATTAACCATATTGGATTTTTCAGCTTACCCTTTATAGACAACTGGATATTTCATTAATAATATCTTTAAATAATCACTCTATATCTTGGAAAGTCTAAAAACAACGACAAACATACACAACATTAGAGAAAACACAGTTTTAAATGAATATAGTCATCTTGCCCTAAATGCTATCTTATAGGACGCTTCAAACAATTGTTTGCCTTCAGACGCCATATTGGGTCACGTAATTTGGATGCCTAATAGAAATCCTATCCTGAGCAATAATAGGTCAACAACAATATTAACCACCCATCAGTCATTTGACATTTTGAAACAAGAGTAACGTGACCATGGGACTAAAGTTTTTCTTATTATAGTCGCATGGGCTTATAATCTACTATATTATTTAGGGAAATGACTCGGTAGGGAAACATTGAATTTCGAATCTGATGTAGGTACTCTTAGCAAGTATTGTTGGGCTCAAATAAGGACTTTTCGTCTTCTCATTACCCCGTTTTTTTAGGCACTCTTTTCATTTTGTGTTTCATAAATCACGTTAACCCAGTTTTGGGGGTGAAACTATAAGAGGGGAATCTACACAGTGTCTGTATATAACACGAAGGGTGCGAACTTTATTAAATATTAATATCAGTCACACATTTTGTGAAAAAGTCTCATCTTGACCCCAACAATACATACACCCTGTATATTCCAATCATACTCTGAAAAAACAAGTTTTCTTTCTCTCTCACCTATCATATTTCACTATTGTAACAGGCATATTATGAAGCTGTACAGCATGTCGAATATTATTCTAAAAAAAAATTATGAATAAGTTACTATATATAGGTGATTTTTTCTGACTGCAAATACGCAATATAATTCAAATACAAAAATTTTGCATTCATTTTTTGAAGATTGTTAGTCAAAAATTGAAACTCGATACTATCTCACGAGATCGTGATGAGAAGGCCAGTATAATCAATCTGTATATACAAGGTGATTCTAAAATAGGTGGTCAAACTTTGGGAGCATATAGAGTGGGTGAAATAGTTACGAAAACCTCTGTAAATTTTTTTTCTGAAGTGACCCCCAAGAAAGATACAGCCCCTCAAAGGGGGGCCTTGGAGAATGATTTTGTATTATTATCTCCAACACCTTGTATAATGAAAATCTGAAATTTTGTCCATCCACTTACTATTCAGTGCCGGTTCGAATGGAGTTGAAATCACCTCAAAATAAAATACAGGGGTGTGTCAAAATAGGGAGGTAGGGGGTAAAAATAACCCCAACTTTTTTGTTCATCGCAATTTCAGTTTTTTGACATGAAATTATGAAATCTCAGGGCTATTTACATAGAAAAGGAGCTCTTGTTGAATCTCGATAAACTGAACCATTAGCGAATAAAATTTATTTTTCCTAGATTTCATTTAAATTGCAATTTTGGTATGCACTTAAGTTTAATTATCTAGTTCAAATCTTGCAACTGAATTTTTACCTACTTCTAATCGTCTGATCAACTTGGAATCTGGCAGATGACAGTTGACAACGCGTTATGGATTTTTTGATAGAAAAAAATATGGCGGCCCCAATGTGGCTGACCAGATTTGTGATTATGGTTCGATTCGATTCAAATTGGTTTGTAAGTGTTTTTGGGGTTGGAAATTTTGAATTCGTTGTCGGAATTCATGAATTAAAAATAGACGACGAGTTTCGTGATTATGGTCTGATCCTATTGAAAATACTAAAATAAGAAATATTGTTAAAAACAAGCTTTTTTTTAAATTTTATTCGCTAATAGTTCATTTTATCGAGATGCAACAAGAGCACCTTTTCTATGTAAATAGCCCTGAGATTTCATAATTTCATGTCAAAAAACTGAAATTGCGATGAACAAAAAAGTTGGGGTTATTTTTACCCCCTACCTCCCTATTTTGACACACCCCTGTATTTTATTTTGAGGTGATTTCAACTCCATTCGAACCGGCACTGAATAGTAAGTGGATGGACAAAATTTCAGATTTTCATTATACAAGGTGTTGGAGATAATAATACAAAATCATTCTCCGAGGCCCCCCTTTGAGGGGCTGTATCTTTCTTGGGGGTCACTTCAGAAAAAAAATTTACAGAGGTTTTCGTAACTATTTCACCCACTCTATACGCTCCCAAAGTTTGACCACCTATTTTAGAATCACCTTGCATATATCGGTATATAAATTAGGCGACTGTTTCTGGAAATCGGAAACAAAGCACAATTATTTCGCGGCCATTAGCTATAATTTCGACTATTTCGAGGAATATATGGGTCATTCGATTCAAAATAACTAACAATTTTCTAAGAAAATTGAATTAATCGATATAATATATCTCCTGAAATGTATATGTCTGAAAAGCTCCATAGAAACTCTAGACCTCGCTCTAGACAAATTCACATGAGATGTCATCATCAGTCTGTAGACCATATCAAATCCCCAATTTGAGCTTGAGATATTACCTCCAAGTTTTCGAATATTAATATGTTTCTTCGAAATCGTTCCATTATTATGTGCATTTTAAATAAGAAGTTTCAACCGTCATTTAAGAGCCAGTCTTGCTTTGATGTTTGAATTCAAAAATTCTGCCTAGAAATTTCATTATATCACATAATTCGCATCAATCGTGTAAATATTGAATGTTGGATCCCATCAGTCGGTGTCCACCTAGGCCCCATTGACTGTTTGTGTAGCAATTAGGAGCAAATATGTCGCTAAGAAAATGTAAACGCAGCGAATTTATGAACTCGGAAGAAACTTGGGAACTGGTACATCATTCTAGTGCTTCAACCGACAATCAAAATACGATGAGTGAGTGATAAGATATGTGAAATAAAATACTTGTTTTCTTTAACCATTAGGGCGTGAGATTACATCAAAAGAGCATTAATTATCTATCGTGAGAGCTGCTCGGGATCCTGAAGACAACCCTTAAATTTGTAGCCTGACCGCATCTAAAACCACATAAATCCTAAGAACTTTCCCTTTTGATGCAGCGGCTCACACCATAAGATTGTTATTTATTTTGTTCTTCTTTTCGAACCACACATGAAGTTTAACACAAGTGTTATAAATTTATTGTTCGATTTTAAACATTAATTAGAGGTCAAAATAGCGAATAATATTACGGTTGTGGATTTTCTCATTATGATTTATCTCTCATATGACAGGTTAGAGAGATATGCCATCGTAGAAAAAAAAAAAACAACAGAAGCCGACAAATACAAAATTAACTACAGCTACGTATACATTAAGAAAATCAGGCTTATTGTATAGAACTGGGATATATTAGAAGGGCTTGTAATGTTACTTGACACATTTATTGAAAAACTTATTATCGTATGTCATGAACTATTGACAATTATATCGAATAGTCTAGGATACTGGGTGATTCTAATATCTAAGAATACGACAGTCTCCCCCACATAATTAGAAAATACACAAATCATCAAAATAAAAGTTAACAACAATTTTAAGACTTCATGTCGTAGTCAGCAAAACGTGAAGGTAGGCGTCGCTGGCGCTGTGGTCGATCTTGAGGAAGATCTGGAACATGACACCTATTTGGTTCTACTGGTTCAACAACACATTCTGGTATATTATGTGGCTGTGGCACTGTTGGTATTCTTGGAACATCGAATGATTGAGTAGGTCCAAAGGTAACTGTAGGCTTCGGAACCAAACTCGATCTAAGTTGGTCGACATGTCGTTTCAGTGTTCGGCCGGAATCCAATGTAACCGAATAGTGGCGTTGTCCAAGAACTTTTTGAATTACGCCGAAATGCCAGACGTTCTTATTATTGATAAAAAGTCTGATCTGGACTCTTTCCCCCTCATGAAATGAACGAGGAGTCCTCGAAGAAGTCCTGGACTTGTGGAGTGTATACGGAAAAATAGCATCCAAACGAATTCTCAATTTCCTATTGAGGTACAATTCTGCAGGTGATTTACCACAGACAAGTGGAGTAGCTCTGTAGCGGAAGAGAATATCCTGTAGCTTATCCTGGATCGGCCTGTTATCATTAGAAGCAGCCTTTAGCCGATTCTTCAGAGTTTGAATATTCCTTTCTGCGAGACCATTAGTAGCAGGATAGTTTGGAGCGATAAATTTCTGGAAGATTCCTTTCGAAACGCAGTAAACGTGGAAATCTTCGCTTTGAAAAATAGAAGCGTTGTCTGATACCATCACTTGTGGATAACCATGCATAGAGAAGATATTTTCTAAAAGATAAATGGTGGATGAACTCGTTGGTGCATCTTTTGAGATTTTCACTTCAGTCCACTTAGATCTGGCATCCACGCACATCAGGAAGTAACGGTCTTCGAATGGACCCGCATAATCGATGTGAATCCTTTCCCAATTCATCTCAGGAGGATCCCACGGGTGCACAGGCGCTTTTGGGGGGTTTGATTTTGTCAAGGCACATATTTCGCAGCTTTTGACCATTCGCTCTATATCACGATCGATGTTTGGCCAAAATACATACCGACGTGCGAGCTGTTTCATCTTAGTCATCCCCAAATGCGTATCATGGAGTTCATCGAGAACATTGGTGCGTAGCACGGCTGGAATGACAACTCTATCTTTTCGAAAAATTATGCCATCAACCAAGGTGAATTCGCTATCTTCTGATGTTGATTGTAGAGTTTCGAGTATTCGTTTCAGGTCTGGATCTTTTTCAGTTTCCATTTTGATTGTAGTCGAAGTAATCTCACTGCTTGAAATATGAAAAACAAGTTGATCACAGATTTGATTTACTTCATCACCAATAAATCCATCTGCTGAAACATTCAGTTGCTTCACTGGAGCTCGAGACAAACAGTCAACATTTTGATTTTCTTGTCCTCTCTTGAATTTAACGGAATAATTGAATCCGGACAAAAAAGAAGCATAACGTAGAAGGCGCGATGAAGTCATTTGTGGCAGGGCTTTGTGAGGATGTAATATTCTCGATAAGGGTTCATTATCAGTGACCAGAAGGAAATGAGTACCGAACAAGTACATGTAGAAGTGAGTGACACCAAAAATTATGGCAAGAGCCTCTCTATCCAACTGACTATAGTTCTTCTCTGAGTCTGTGAGTGCACGAGAAGCATAAGCGATGGGTCTCTCGAATCCATTGAATTGATGACTTAACACCGCAGCAACCCCAAATGGGCTAGCATCCGTTGTTAGAACCAGTGAAAGAGATGGGTCGAAAGGCATTAGTACTCGGTCACTACAAAGTTCTGTTTTGATATTCAGGAAAGCAGCTTCACAGTTTGATGACCATACCCAGGGTTGGTTTTTCCTAAGCAAACATCGAAGTGGGTATGACATCGTTGAAAAATGTGGTATAAACCGAGAGTAATAAGTGACAAGTCCGAGAAATCGTTTGATATCATCAGCATTCGAAGGTCGTGGTAAATCCTGAACGGCGCGCATTTTGGCTGGAGACTTGCTTATTCTGCTGTATTCAACAATATGACCAAGATAATCAATTTTTTCCATGAAAAATGAACATTTCTTCTTGTTAACGTGAAGATCGTAGTCCGAGAGTCTACGGAGACATTCTTCAAGATTTTGAGCACACTCGTCGAAATCTGTTCCATGAACTATTATATCATCAAAATACGCTTCAGTTTTTGTAAGATCCTTGAGGATCTGCGATAAAATCCTATTGAATTCAGCTGGAGCAGTTTTGATACCAAAACTCAAGCGATTCATCCGATAGGTTCCCCGATGTGTGGATAGAGTTTGAATTATACTGCTGTTTTCGTCAACTTGCAGATGTGAGTACGCCTTGAAAAGGTCAAGCTTGCAGAAATACTGAGAGTTGCGTAGACTGTTGAGCACATCGTCAATTCTTCGAATGGGCGTGTTTGCCTGTATTAATCGTTCATTAACGCCACATTTGTAGTCAACGCACAAGCGTACTCCTCCATCAGGTTTGGGAATGATGACAAGTGGAGAACCCCAATCAGTGACAGCGACAGGAGATATTATACCGTCGGCTTCCAGGTTGTCCAATTCTTTCTCTACTAGCTCACGCAGTGCGTACGGAACATCTCGCTCTCTGGTGTAGACGGGTTTGGCATCCTTACGAAGTCGAAGGGAAACTTGGAAATGCGGCACACATCCAACCTTTTCCAGAAAAATCGAAGGAAAATGATTGAATATGTCTTCAGTTGATCTAATCGAATGAACACGAGATATGTGACTTGGAATTTTTTTATCTGCATCAATTTGTCGAAGTTCAATTCCTAATCCTCGTATCCATTGACGACCTAGTAATGCATCGTGACCCTCTGGTACAATATGTAATTCACCTAGGATTTGCTTGTTACGATATTCAACAGTGACGTTTATTTTTCCTTTTGGTTCGATAATATTGCCTGAGTAAGATCGGAAAGCCACAGTCGAAGGTTCAAGAGGCACCTGGAAATTCAGTCTCTTGAAGTCATTTTCAGCTATCAGTGAAAATTTTGCACCTGAATCTACCTCAAACCATTGAGGTTTTCCATTCAAATACACTGAGATTAGATATTTGTCGGATTCTGGGGTCATTTCGAATAAATCGACAACATTGAAGGGTTTTATTTGGTTGAGTCCATATGAAAAATTTGAGCAAACGTTTTGAACTGAAGACGAAGAACTGGTACTGGTAGGTCTACGATGTGAGTTCTTTAACAGGGTTGTTATACAGACCTTTCCCACGTGACCTGTCTTTTTACAGTGATCACATGTAACATTTGAACGATCTACACGACAATCGTCCACTTTATGGTTGTTTTTTCCACAGCGGAAACACATATTGTCAATGCCAAGGGCCTGATAGTTTGGTCGTTGACGCCGAGAACGGGGACGGTTACTGGGACTTGATGAGCAGTAACTGGTACTTGACGAACGGTTCCTGGTTCTAGACCTGGAATGATTTCTAGAACGGTTCCTAGAAGAGCTTGAAAGTTTGTTTGCATCACTTGTATTGAAGTTGGAATGATCCGAACTAGAGCGTTGAGATTGAGTTAGCTCTTTGCTTTCAATTTTTGAAGCTTCCAATGCGATGGCTTTGGACAAAATTTCATCAAAATTCGTGACATTGGATTGAAGTAGCTGTTCCCGTAGCCAGTCATCACGTATGCCTCTGATGAATTGTGCTCTGAGAAAAACATCAGCTATTGAAACTGCTGCGTTACATTCGCACTTCACGGAAAACTCGCATTCGACTATGTCTCGTTGAAGAGCAGCAACAAATTCGGCAATGGACTGGCGGTCCTTCTGATAAATGTTGAGAAAATAATGCTGGGATACGATGACGTTACGTTTAGGAATGAGCATTTGTTTGAATGATTGAACAAGATCATCGTAAGATAGATTTTTTACTGGCTTTTCGGGCCCTAGGAAAGCTGCTAAGCTATTATAGTGAGTTGACCCAATCGACACACATAGAAGTTGGGCGATTTTGAATTTATCCGTGATACCTTTCATGGTGTAATAATTTTCGAAACGTTCCAGATAACATAGGAATTTCTCACGTCTCGGATCGAAATTTTCAAACGGCACTACATTTGAAAAGGAAATTGGAACTTCAGAACGTTGTTCCGATCGAAATTGATTGGCAAGTTGAGTCAGTAATACTTGCTGTTGGTCCTGTAGCGCTAACATCAGCTCCTTGAATTGATTTGCGTCCATTTCAATCTTGAATCTTATTTTTCACTATCGTCGCCAATTATTGTATAGAACTGGGATATATTAGAAGGGCTTGTAATGTTACTTGACACATTTATTGAAAAACTTATTATCGTATGTCATGAACTATTGACATATATCGAATAGTCTAGGATACTGGGTGATTCTAATATCTAAGAATACGACAAGGCTTACAGGAAATTATACAGGGTTTCTATAAATGATCGTAACATCGTAGTATAGCCGTTGAAATATTTTCTCCATTTGCCGCCTTTCATTCATAGAATTCGAATTTAATTTCTGACATCAATCATTATACTGTCATAGCTGATAAACTCACAATTGTCAGTTTTTCGTTAAAATGTTCAAACGATTATGTTTTCTAGTTCGTGATTGTACTGTTGAAAAGAGGGATGGCTTATTCCTCGAAGCAGAATACATTTGTTGTAATGTCTTATTATCGAAATGGCACATTCATCAATGGTGGATGGGGTTACTCGGTAGTTGCCTGCAAGGATGAGTACCTGGCGAAATATCCTAATGTACAGATTCAAAAATCTTCTTTGAAAGCCAATATCAGAACAGTGATCAACAGATTCATCCAAACTGGAAACGTTAATAGAAAGAAATCAACAGGAGGGCCCCAAATATCGGTAGAAGTTGTCGAAAATCTAAGGGCGCGTGTTGAGCAAAATCCCCAAACGTCATTGAAGAGATTATCTTTACAATCTGGTGTGTCATCAAGTACATGCCATAAAGTGCTCAAGAAAAGATTGGATATGCACCCTTACAAGACCAGTGTACTACAGCAACATCTGCCAATAGATATCCCACGTCGTCTGGAGTACTGCCAATGATGGTTCCAAAATAATCTCAAGGGCGACCAGCTATTGGACCTAACATTTTTCAGCGATGGGGCTTGGTTTCATTTGTCGGGATACGTGAACTCAAAAAATTTTAGGTTTTGGAGATCTGAGAATCCCCACAATTTCATTGAGACTCCACTACAATCTCAAAAAATTGGGGTGTGGTTAGCAGTTTCTCGTAGGCGAATATATGGACCGATTTTCCTCGATGGCACTATCAATGGTGGAAGGTACATACAAGTGATGTTAGAACCATTCATCAATCAACTTGATGATGAAGAAATTCGAGTTGGCTATTTTCAGCAAGATGGGGCCACTGCTCACATCACACGTGCAAATTTAAAATATTTACAAGAATTTTATGACAACCGTGTGATAAGTCGAGGAGTTAATCCTTCTTGTCCAACACGTTCTCCAGATTTGACGCCTTTGGATTTCTGTCTTTTTGGATATTTGAAAGACGAAGTATTCAAGAGAGACGATAATAACCTTCAAGAGCTGCAAGCCTCAATAACACATTGCTGCCAAAATATTGGCCCGGAAATGCGGAGGAACATTTTTGACAACAAACGGCGAAGAGTTTTGAAATGCTTGGAGAACAACGGAGAACATTTTGAACATTTGATGTAGGTTAATGAAATGAACCGTTTTTTTATACTTCTACAATAAATATTTTTGATTTGTTCCATTATTTTCCAAACTCCAATATTAGACTCTCCTTTCTTTGAGATACATTTCCATAGTGTCTGCAAAACGATATGGAAAAAGATCCTGTATATGATCACTTCCTCTCTTTTTGGTCTCTAAATGTTGTTAACAGCATTAGTAGAAAGCGGCAAAAGGAAAAAAATTTCAACGGCCACTACGATGTTACGATCATTTATAGAGACCCTGTATATAGGGGTGACACATTCACGTAACATAATTTTCACTAGATTTTGTTTTTCATTGCCTTGTACATTTTTTTGTTATTCGAATTCTACACCAAATATTGATAAGTTCAACAGATTCCAATTGATTTGGACATACTTACATGATCCGTTCCAACACTGTGTGTAAAGGAATTGATGACTAATTGACTATTCCTTCCCAATTTACACCAGTAATGTAATAAATCTGGACACCTGACTATTGATACCTGATTATATACCTGGATGATTGTTTATAACAGAAATAACTTCACGATTACGGAAACTGGTGCTAATTTCAGCAGCATAAATAATTATGTTTAGAGACATGTATATATTATAAAATCAGAGTTGAATATCCTCCACTTCTACTAGATAAATAAACTTTTTTATCCTTGGTTACTATTTTTGATTCTGATACTGTTTCCGGCTAAGTGATAGGAAAAGTTATTTTTTCACACAATCTAAGTGAGTATACGAAATCAAAGTAAGATGGAGTAATAAGAATGATAATCATCTGTTTGAATATTTGAAGGAAAATATTGTTATAGAGGAAAATGAATATTCGAAAGTTTTATGAGAATATACTCTGGTTTGATATTTCAGTAGCCAGTTGAAAAAATGCAAATTATTATTTGACTCAAAGAGCCTCAGTAGAAAAATCATGGGAGCAAAATCGGATATAATTTTAAGATAAAAATGAGAAAAAAAAACTAATACAATAGTCTGGAGAACTATACAAACTGATATTAATGACAATAATTCAAAATCTTTCCAAATTCAATGATAGTTCTCATTCGTTCGTTAGATTAAGTTCATCCTCTCTATTCAACGTTGTGTATCACAAATTGATATTTGAGTTAATTCTTTATTGAATAGAAAATGTACAAAATTAATTCTAAGTTATGGCGGACTCACAAACACAACTAGATGTGATGATGTCCTAGTTTTACATGGCTAACTTAGTCATTCTGAGGCTATAGTCCATTCTGATTGGATCATTCACAAATTTCATTGAGAAAATTTTCTTCCTGAATATCAACATTGAAGAATTCAAAAATAAATTAATGAAGCAAAAAAAATCCACTGCCATTACTTGTGGACGTCGCTCATTCACAGTGTCCTCGCGACACGTCCCCTAACATGTACATACATGTATTCTTCAAAAGTGTAGGGAACCATTTTTTAAAGCAATTTTGAATAATCAGTGAGAAAACCAATGAAAAACTTATACCTTTAACAATTATTACATTAGTTTGACCAGTTTCATTATGACACATCATTATTTAATTGTTATTTATCACTGTTTTTGCAAAGGTTACTTTGGCGTTTTTTGAATAATTTGCGTGCTTTGTCGGCCTTTAGATGCATTTGTACTGTACCTTTCTTCAGTATAAAAGGAGGGATAACAGTTTTTTTCAGTCAAAAATGGCATACAGTGTTTAGCAAAAAAGTTACGGCCGATTCAATGGATTCAAGGGATGGAACGCTGTATGTAGCGCCCTCTAGCATGATTAAAAGAAAACCTGTATACCTCATTTCATCCTTTTCTTGCGTCTCTGGCTAGATATTCAAAAAAACAAAAAAAAATTATCAAAGCCTGAGATTTTTACAGGACATTCTTTTCGTTCTAGTGTGTCCCATTTAGCAAATACAGGCGGTGAAATTCTCAGCAGTTGCTGAAGGTTACATATTATGAGTTACTGTGAAGAGAAAAATTGAGGTAGATAGGTAGCTCAACTTCTGATGTCTCTACCTCACAGCCGCATTGCTCCAACAATAACTTGAATATTCAGACTGAAATGAGCATATTTTCTTCTCAACAGCAGCCCAACAAAACTTATCAGCAAATATGATAGGTAATAAATGCTCAAGCTCAAGATACCTGTAATGTATAGTTATTTGTGGCATTCTGTCTTTAGACGCTAGTGTGTCTGACAGTTTGGCGATGACGTTACCACTACCAACTTTGAAACAAGAAATTCAGCGTGTCTAAATAGAAGCTTAAAGGCACAACATGTGACGGTGATAAACCGTTACAACCTAAAATATTCAATCAAAAGTTCTGTATGAGAATATTTATAGGTGCATAAATATTTCGATGGCTTAGTTATCCATCTTTGTTCAAATTTTTCGATGAAATGATAGTTCGATGCCTCTTCAAATCGCATGACAGAGCAACATAATATAATAACAGGCCTCCATTCCTGCTTTGATCTTCATTTCGCATGACATCTATTCGAAGGACCAGCAAAAAATCGAAAAGTATGGTATAACTTTGAACCAAACAATTATCACGGCTGAGAATGAAAATAAGGTGGTCAAATACCTCTCTTTTCGGAGCTTTTTTTATTATCGTTATCTTTTACGGGCGTTCGTGCATCGTAGAATTCCAGGAACAGTTTAATTAAACGGCCACTCTTTGTCAATCAGCGAAGACGCGAAGATCACGAGATTTTTTTTGCCGTTTCTGGAATGACCGAAATCAGTCCAATTTGTGGCTCCAGTCCAGTAAAAGATAACAACGATCACTGTGTTGCTAATTCACGAATATGGCCCATCAACACAACAGTGGTAGAAACTTAGGCCCAGTTTTACCAACAGAGTAAATCTCATAGATCATGACTGATTCAATAAACCGTCAAAATGTAAATAGTACATTGTACAACAAGTGGGAAAAGTTCACTCGTGCCCTTCAGGCTCGTGTCACAAACTTTCGCACTCGTGAGAAAAGTGGTTTTTCCCACATGTTGCACACCATACTTTTTCCACAACTGCACTTATTCAAAGAATCCGAGTAATGTAATTCATTTTATAATGTGGAACTATGCCACATTGAATATTGTGACCAAAGAGTAGACGCCTTTCCTAGTTCCTCAAAGTATTTCAAAAAAGTACACTTTCCGAAAAAGATTTTATTTCTGTATTTTTTTAGATTCCATAAATTTTTCGTGCCAATATGCCAATTTATACTTTTGTCTTGAAATTTCCGGAAACAAATCCAACTTTCGCAGCTTTTTCCATTATCTCTGTCTCTGGCGGTGTATTTATCAAAATCGTCACATCTCGGTTTATACATCATATTATTTATTATGAATTCTTGGAACAATATTTGATGGAAAATGCGATTCCTATCAAAAGCACCAATGAGAACTACCCGAAAGAATTTAAAAAATATCTTCTGACAGTTGTGACAACTATTCAAAGCTGAACAGCAGCCAAGTTTTGGTCGATTTTTGTTGATTCTCCATGGAAATGTATGTGGGGTTGGCAAAGTGCCCTGAGAAAAAATATTTTCTTCCGATTGGCAGCAAATATTGATTTTGCTGACACATATCGATCAGCAAAGTATTACTTTCCCTGCCTAGGCAGCAAAGTGGTTACTCTGCTGATTGATATGTATCAGCAAAATTGAAAATCCATATATCGTTTATAATTTTCTTCATATTTCATCCGAGACTTCTCCGGCAACAAATTCAACAATATATTTTTTGCCACCTCCCTTATTAATGGAGGTGTAAGTATACTTCACTGTCCATTATATAATAATTTAAATATACCGATATTTTTTCGCACAACTGTCAGAAATTTCATGAATTGTCAAACCAACAACTGCGATTTCTATCAAATTTTATTTTAATTGAACACTATACAGGAAAAATAAAGAGATTGTGGGAATTGCATTAATTCGCATATACAAAATTCTTCCATATCATTATGAACAATCGGAGAAAAAATTATATGTTCAACTCGGCAGCAAAGTAGATTGACTGCCTTAGCTGGATTCCTAGCCGAGCTACGCCTGAGAAAGGCGAAAACAATTGCAAAACTATTCCATTTTTAAATTGAAACGGTATCAGATTTGTTCTCGAAACGTCCAAAGCTTTGTAAAAATTTGATATAATAATAATAATGAATTTAACTTAGTGGAGTTCAGCTGATATTGATGCTCTTGGAACATATTTCAAAATAAGGTTTGGAACGAATCGTCTGATTGGTCCTCATTATACATACATCGAAAAAAAATCACATTTCTAGAAACCATGCAGAAGAGAATATCCCAAATATTTAAAGAATGAATATTCTACCACAGTTTAAGTAATATTGTGATTCTACATCCTTTAGTCCTTTATTAACCTACAGACAGTAGATCAAATGCGTCCATGACTTTGGTTTCCTATATGCAAGTACTTATTTTGAGTAATAGTAAATAATAATTTCAAGAAATGACAAGTAATAAAGGCAATAGTAAAGTTTCCTTCTCTTGAATAATTGCCATCAAAATATTTTTCCGACAATCAGCTGGCCATCCAACTATCTAAACAAGCAAGTCTCCTCTCTCCTCTTTCTGTCATCTTTCATGAACAGATTTATTATAATTTCGTCACGGTACAAAAGACTTGTCACATGTCCACCAGACATGTATCTAATTAGTGGTCCAATGGTCCATCGCAGGACAGGACTACTTGAGTTTTTTTATCGCCCGAAGATTTCTTCTTAACAATTCCCAGAAATCCGTCTGAAAAGGTCTGCAACCCGTGTTAGAATTCGGTCGAGCAGAGTAGACTGACTTATTCTATTCATTTGATGAAGAATTCTCAAATGGTGCTCTTACAATATAACATCAGTGCCTTTTCCACCAAACACTTATTCTTATTTGTCATTCCAGTGTCAAAAGTGCAATTTTATTTCAGCACAGTGTTAAAAGTGATCCCTCGAAACATTCGATATTTTTGAAATATATATACAGTGTGTCCACCTTAAGGACTTACCACCCCTGTAAAATCGTTATTATCCGACCAATTTCAAAAAACCTTCTTTTGTTGGATATGTATTTGAAATGCCCGTCCAACGAGAGGGTGATCTAATTCTTGGACTGTTATCGTGGCCAACTGCGACAAATTTCAATGACCCATATTCCAGAAAGTACCATTAGGGATTTTTTTCCACGAAACTTGATGATGGATTCTGAATCAGTACCACTAGAAATATACCTATACCGATTTTCATCATCATAAAACACAGGGTGTCCGAAAAAACGAATCATCATTATCTTCAAATAGGTATATCGAAGACTGGAACCTTTGGCACGATAATACACTACACTGTTTTACCACTAACCAAACCGATTTTTTAACGCCTCGACACGTGTTTCGCTAACTATGTTAGCATCTTCAGGAGAAGATTAAAACTTAAACTTAATCTTCTCCTGAAGATGCTAACATAGTTAGCGAAACACGTGTCGAGGCGTTAAAAAATCGGTTTATGGTTAGTGGTAAAACAGTGTAGTGTTCAAATAGGTGATCAGCAAATGTAGTTCTGTGGTTTTTCTAGAAAGAAATAATCACAAATTATCATTGAGGATTATTTCAAATATACCTGTACCAATTTTCGTCATTTGAATATACAATGTGTCTGATGAGAAAAAAATTAAAAAGGATAGGTAAGCAATATTTTTCATCCTGATAATTCTTCACTCAAAATAAAAACATCAATCAGGATCACTTGGAACATACCTGTACCGATTTTCATCATCATTGAACACAGGGTGTTCGAAAAATCAAATAAATATTTTTTTGAGTTGATGAAAAAATATTGCCTACTTTTTCTTTTTAATTGTTTTCTCATACACATCGTATTTTTGAATGATGAAAATCGGTACAGATATGTTCGAAGTGATCCTCAATAATAATGTGTCATCGATTCTTCTCAAAAATATCACGATACTACATTTTCTGATCACCTATTAAAAAAAAAACATAATCCGTTTTTTCCGACACCCTGTGTTTTATGATGATTAAAATCAGTAAGGGTGTTCTTCAAGTGATCGTGATTCAGAATCCATCATTTTTTTTGTGAAAAAAAATCCCTAATAGTACTTTCTCAAATATGGGTCAATAAAGTTGGTCGCAGTTGGCCATGATTACAGTTCATGAGTGAAATCACTCTCTTGTTGGATGGACATTTCAAATACCTATCCAACAAAAAAAAGTTTTTTGAAATCGGTCAGATAATAACAATTTTACAGGGGTGGTAAGTGCTTAAGGTGGACACACTGTATAGGTACCGCAAAAAATGTTCCCGGTTATGTTGATTCCTACTCTGATTGTTACCAATTTTCACTGATTTTGACAATGATGAACCTATTTTTGTGGCAAAAAATGACAAAAGTAATTTTACAGGGTGTATCTAAATAACATCGAAAAATTCTAAGGGGTGATTCTGTGATTAAGAGAGGGTGAGTATTTAGTATAAATTTTTTTGAAAAACCTCTTTCCGTAAAAGTTACACCCCTTCTTTTCTATTTCTCTTGTATATCGAGCAAAAAACATTGTGTGCTTACTATTGTTTTAGTTGTAAGAGTATCGTGGCCTAGTAAAATCATGATGAGCTTGCAATACATTTTTTTCTCGAAAATGCTCAATTTTCCTTTGTAAAGATAAAAGAAGTTAGTAAATGAATTGGGCTTTTCAGCCATGTTTTACTCATTAGAAAAAAAATTATCCAAAAAAAAGTTGTAAGAAAAAATATCTTAGTGGTTGACAATCCTAATCCCTTCTTAGCATACTTCAGGGTTGAAATTATTCAAAAATGTGAAGTTACATTGATGAATAATATTTAGCAAGTTTCGTATCTTCAGCTTGATATACACAGGGAAAGTAAAGAAGAAAAACCATTTCTTATTTTCTTCGAAGGGCTTTAACTTTTCCGGGGAGAAGTTTTTCACAACATACCAAATACTCACCTTGATTTTCATCACAGAATCAGAGATATACACCCTGATTATGTAGGTCTGATAAGCTTCACGAAAAATAAGATTTCCACCAAAATTCTCAAAACCAAGACTTGTTTTGGTAACATATTAGTTTCTTCAAATGGAATATTCGTACAATGAATCAACCTAACATTGATTTGGCTCAACTATACGGGGTGTTTCATTACTAAAATCCCTGAGCTCAAAATTTGATGATTCAACCCAAATCAACTATATACATAAAATATGTGTGTCCTGTCCGAGTTACATGCAGGATGTTTTATCTGAAAATTTAAACATAAATTATGCCCATTACTTTGAAACTAATTAACGATGACAATGTATTTGTTGAAAAGTGTAGATACGATACACCCTACTGAATTATGTAAAATGAACGTTTCTGGCTTCTACCAGAAGAGTACGACAGAGGGGCAAGTGACTATGGTTGATCCTTCCCAAATTCAACGCCACTGGCGAAATTGCGATTTTATCACAATTTTTCGATTCTCCAATTATTCATACGTAAATATCATACTATTTCTTCATAGCGATAAAGTCATTATTTTTCGTGATATTACAAGTTGATAAGCTGCATAATTATTTCGATTTTGATGTGTATTATAATTATGTCGATATTTTGGGTCATTGAGGTGCATTCATCACCCTAATGAAATTTCAATACATATTAACAGAAACACCTAATAAAATAATAATTATAATCTCGATTATAATACTTTTTTAATACATAGAATCAATAATAAAACACCCTGTAACATACAGGAGACTCAATTTTATCTTGGTCATATTTTGAGCTCAGGACTTTATAGCTGAATTTTTTTCAAGTAATAATACCAAAATAACACTTTTGAAATTGCAATGTTGGCTTTGACTCCATTTTCATGTTATCGAATAAATTCAGAGAAGTAAATATAGAAGTAAATAGAGTAAGTATAAATGCGCTTGCATTTAACATTCACACCGATTTACACTAATTGAATTGAAGAAATCACACTATTATGTGAATTCGTGAACTCTAAATCTTAGTGGTCTTCCTAGAAACATGTTTAGTGTTCATTTCCACTCCATTTTTTTTACTCTGTATATGGAAAAATATCACGGGGTGATTTTAAGGGAGATAATTAAGTATGTGATGAAAACTATTTGTTAAAATTTATTCGAATTTGATAGTGTTATTCACACATTTTTTGAACGTTGTTTTAGAAAACATCCTGCCAATGTATACAAATCAGGCTACGTGATGTCTTGAGATAGAACAAAATAGTTGAGAACCGAGTTGTTTTCTTCATCAAAAATTAAATCTCTGTCAAAGTAAATATTATTTCGACCCAGTAGGCCATTGTTGGTTGCACGATTGTCACACACTGTCTGTGAAGTTGATATCGTGTACTTAGTTGAAATAATATGGTAACGAAGGGACTAAATCATACGAAAACAAATTTAGAAAATACGATTAATTTTTAATGAAGATACCTAATATTGAGTTCGAAAAATTTTTCACGCACTGTCTGTGGAGTTGATATCGTGTAATTAGTTGAAATAATATGGTAACGAAGGGACTAAATCATACGAAAATAAATTCAGAAAATACGATTAATTTTTAATGAAGATACCTAATATTGAGTTCGAAAAATTTTTCACGCACTGTCTGTAGAGTTGATATCGTGTACTTGGTTGGAATAATATGGTAACGAAGCGACTAAATAATACGAAAATTAATTTAGAAAATACGATTATTTTTTTGTGAAGATGATATTGAGTTGTACACCACATAATCCTGTGGTTCTAAAGTTGTTGAGTCGTATTCAAATTCGACAATATATAATTTCGAATTCATATCACGTGGTTTTCGGCAGCGCATCAGAAAAGTCGGATAGCTTGAACTATAGAATTAGTGAACATGACAAAACTATGAAACAACCACCATGAAAATATTCAAATCCTTACATGGTATGAAAATAAACTTGTTGATGATATCACTGGGAAGCTTCACCTTCGTAGAGATACATTTTCTTAATTCACAATAATTTTCACAAAAAATGTAAGGAAAAAAATTATAAAATCATCACCTGTGATCCTGTCACGAAAGCTATACTCAGCGAGATCTTGTAGCAACTGACAGAATGACAAAAACGTGAAATAAACATCGAGAGGGCCGTTTTCGTCTTTCTTGTTCCGATTGGACCAATGTTTAATTATTACTAGGTAGTGACTTTTTTCTCGAAATGATAGTGTTATGCATGGAGTTTCAAATAAAAATTTCAAGAAATTCATGACTCATGACTATAGAAAATATTCATTGTCTGTTATTGAATAGCTAATAAGGTATATAGAAATTCCAAAAATGTTTCGATATATGAAGTCCCGATGATGCGGGGGGCGCAGGATTAGGAGAAATCCGACGTCACCAGACGAAGACGCTCACGTGACTGCCACAGACTGCTTCCATCTCGCCATCTTTTTGAAATAAACATGTGTCAATAGCTCAAATAACCCCAAAGAAGCTTTAAATCGAGGTTTGCAGTTATATATATGCCAACAAAATTCCACACTTTCCAGAGCAACTGGAAGGGTAGTAAGTTAGAACTTTGCTCTGGGGCGTAAATACCTGCTAATCTGGTCCTGATTATATACAAGTAATAAGATTAATAATTCTTTCAGAAAATACAGGTTCTTAGTGTTTTAAAAATTATGGTGGGTAATGTAGGTAACCATAAGAGACAAAATCTGATTCATTTCAAAAGAATTCACCTTCAAAAGAATGATGTGAAAAACTGTTTACTTCTATAGGAATTTTTAATAATTGGCCATGATATTATACAACAAGAAATCGCGGAACAGGTCTGTATATATAACGAGACATATAACGTGCCGAAGAATTTTTTTCATCAAAAATTGTTTACACTATTTTCCAAAAATAACAAGCAGCATGGGATGTCTTCGACATACGGTTGCATAATGTCTAGAAACGCCTCTCTTTTATTGCTGAACTCGGCATGGTTTATTTGCTTTCGGCTGTTTGTTCATAGAATAATGTCCTAGATTAGGTGTTTGAGCGAAAAATCAACACTGTGTTAACAGCTTTTGACTCAAATCATCTGTTATTCACTTCTCTTCCTGGTTGAATTACCAATTATATTTAAAAAATGTATTCAGGGCTATAATCATATATTTCCCTCAACTCGAACCATCCTCAGCTGGGCAGTACTCGAGTAGGTACAAGTGGTTGAATATTTTACTCTGAGTTTCTTTTTTGTACACTGTGTAACAGTTGTTATCTGAAGACTAAACTAAGAGGTAAGGGTATAGTATTTTGCAATAATACTTCTCCGAGTATTTCTCTTAGGTATAGAAATACAAATAGATGCCGGGAAGCGTGAACAACGACAAATATAGGTTGTTCAATTTTTGCTTTTATGAGTCAATTCTTTCAAATTTACAGAAAATAGTACCTACTTGAAACTATTAAATACAGATTTTTTTTTGTGTATATCAATCATGACGTGAGTGTGGTAGGTGAATTATTTAACAAAAAATGAACAGTTTTGGAAACATTCTTACCTTTTTCTGCGTTCTCTATTCAAATTTACTCAAAGTAAGTACCCGTGAAATTCGGGTACTTGTACTCGGAGTACTTAATTCTGAGTACATCCAACGAGTAGGGTGTACTCAGTACTCTATACGTACTCGTTCTCAATTCAATCATGAAAACGTACCGGGTCCTCGAGTAGGTACAATACATATATCAGTACCCGGCCCAGCTTTGCTTTGGAAACGGTTGCCAAAACTTCAATATAAATTTAAATACAGGGTGTAAATTTGAAAACTTCCAATGCGAATATCTCGCGAAAGAAAAAAGTTAGAAAAACGCCGTTTGGCAAAAATGCTAAAGAGTTAAGGGGAACTAGAACCACCATATTTCGGTCAAGGGATGAGTCACCCCGTCGGCGCGACACACCCCAACTTTGAAATGTCAAATGGCACTACCTTTTTTGTGATGCCTCAAATGAACAGTCTCAGTCAGTAGTATTCACCTGTACAAGACTTTTTTTCCACCCACTACAGGGTGTACGAAAAATATAAAGTCGAATAAAATAAAATGAATTGTGTTAACAGGATATTTTATTTGACAGATGTTCAAAATGCATTCCATTCTGTTGTGAGCAATAGTATAATCGATGTTCAAATGCCATTCTAACATTTTGGAACACATCTCTTGGAATATATCGGCATTCTGCATTTTATTTTTTTCGACTTTATGTTTTCCGTTCACCCTGTAGTGGGTGGAAAATAAGTCTTATACAGGTGAATACTATTGACTGAGACCGTTCATTTGAGGTATCACAAAAGAGGTAGTGCCATTTGACATTTCAAAGATGGAGTGTGTCGCGCCGACGGGGTGACTCATCCCTTTACTGAAGTATGGTGGTTCTAGTTCCCCCTAACTCTGTAGCATTTGTGCCAAACGGCGTTTTCCTAACTGTTTTATTTAGCGAGATATTCGCATTGAAAGTTTTCAAATTTAGACCCTAGAAATAATGTTTTTCGTACACCCTGTAGTGGGTGGTAAAAAAGGCTTGTACAGGTGAATACTACTGACTGAGACCGTTCATTTGAGGTATCACAAAAGAGGTAGTGCCATTTGACATTTCAAAGTTGGGGTGTGTTGCGCTGACAGGGTGACTCATCCCTTCACTGAAATATGGTGGTTCTAGTTCCCCTTAACTCTTTAGCATTTTTGCCAAGCGGCGTTTTTCTAACTTTTATATTTCGCGAGATATTCCCATTGAAAGTTTTCAAATTTACACCCTGTATATTGGTCCAAGAGCAGACTGCAAATTTCGACCGTCATCTGATAACGAAATGATATGTACAATAAGTCTTCATAAACATGAGTCCGATCTCTATCAGTAGCGGAGCTACAAGAGGTCAAAGATCAATTATTTTTTTCTATTCATTGAAATATCTTGCTCAATATTGAGGATATCAATTCGAAATTCAGGAACGTTGTTACTTTCTAGAAGATCATTATTTTAAAAATTTTGATGATTTTCAAAATCGACAGGCCACCCAACATTTTGAGTCGTATACACCTATGACATCATCTAGTTACCGGGTTATGTGAATTATTCAATTTAGATACTTTTATTTCCTATCAATTTCTTTCGAGAAACGAACCGTTTTAGAAATAAATAAGTATATCCGTTATTCTAAAACATGTTAAATTTGTCTACGTTCCGCTTAAATTTTATTCTTGGAGAAAATTCAACCAACTGACAGAGCCTTTACGTTCTATCCTTTACATCTCCGCTACTGATCCAGTTTGTAATTTTAGTACATTTTATTGCATATTCTGCGAATTTCATCCAATAATGAAATTTAAGCGAAACAATATTTTTTTTATGTTCTGGTTCCCACGAAAACGGATATCCTGTAATGTTCAGAGAAAATCGTGAGAACCAAGGGAAATAAGGTAGGTATTGGTGTTCTTCTTGAATTTTTGGAGATTATATGCCTCGGAGAACACCTCCCTTGGCAATGTGTTCCAGAGCCTCGCTGTTCGTTGGATGAACGAGTCTTTGGAAAGAGATGTTCTGCAGGTCTCCAAAGTGACCACGAAGGGGTGCGAAGCTTCAACTCGACGGGTTAATCTCGCGGGGACTGCCAAGGGAGGAACAATTGTTGATATTTCAGAAGAGCATCGTCCATGAAAATATCTATAAAATAGAGCAAGATCAACAACTTTTCTACGGTGTTCCAGAGAAGTGAGTGAGTTTGTGAGCGAGGCATCACCCACGAAACGATTTGCCCTTTTTTGGACAGAATCCAACAGTTTCAGGGTATGTTTGGGAGCTGTACTCCAAATATGGGAACAGTATTCCAGTACAGGTCGGATCTGTGCCTTATAAATCATAAGCCGCTGACTGGAAGTGAAATAGCTCCTGGCCCGAAACAGAAAACCAAGTTTTTGTGATTGATCTCACGTGATTTTCCCAAGAAAGGTTATTGCTTATATTAATCCCAAGCATCGAAATGGATGTCTTCAAAGGTAGGGTTACTCCTGACAAGCTTATGTTGGGCACAGTGAGATCGGCTTTTCTAGAGAAAAGGCATGCATATTTATTCTGAAAAGGGTTGGTAAGGTTGGTTGCTCGAAAAAAATTGAAGAGTGATATAATGAGGTACGGTGTGATAATGATCGAAATTTTCGTATAAACCTATATGTTCCATTCCCATGGCTGATGGGTGAAACAAAAAGACAAACCCTCGGACAAACCACATCCTCCGAGAGTAATCCAAACCAACTATAACGAAGCAAAGGAAGAAAAATAAAAGACTATTCTGCATAGAATGTCATTCACGATATAGTACCTATTCATAAAAAAAAGGCAGGATCATTTTTCAGGTTTTTCACCTGCTGGTAGATAATACACATTGGTCGTAATTAGAGACACGCCGGTTTTCATATACAGGGTGTTCATTTCAGGACTTCCCACCCTAATTTTCTCGAAATGTGTGTATGTTTTTGAAAAATCCCGAGACACGTCAACTAGATTTTCGAGGGGGACATGGTTCTAAAATATTTTCAGCCCCGCGGCGTTGCCACTTCTAACGAAAAGAAGCAACAACTTTGTTATTTCAAATGGAACACCCTGTATTTTATTGCATTTTAAGATTCTCCCTGAAAAGCTGATTTCATCAATGTATCACACTTGGGGTCTAGCAGGAATAATTACAGAGATATAGGGTGTTCAAAATCAAGATTTTACAACTTTAGGATTTTTTTGAGTCGAAACTATTCATTATTGGTCAAAACGGCTTTTATGTCCCTATCTCAACTTTTGATTTACTATCTACTGACATTTATTTGAAACAAATACTGGGTGGTTCAAGATTCAGACTTTTGATCACCCTGTATTTGTTTCAAATAAATGTCAGTAGATAGTAAATCAAAAGTTGAGATAGGGACATGAAAGCCGTTTTGACCAATAATGAATAGTTTCGACTCAAAAAAATCCTAAAGTTGTAAAATCTCGATTTTGAACACCCTATATCTCTGTAATCATTCCTGCTAGACCCCAAGTGTGATACATTGATGAAATCAGCTTTTCAGGGAGAATCTAAACATGCAATAAAATACAGGGTGTTCCATTTGAAATGACAAAGTTGTTGCTTCTTTTCGTTAGAAGTGGCAACGCCGCGGGGCTGAAAATATTTTAGAACCATGTCCCCCTCGAAAATGTAGTTGACGTGTCTCGGGATTTTTCAAAAACATACACACATTTCGAGAAAATTAGGGTGGGAAGTCCTGAAATCAACACCCTGTATAGGATAGGGACATCAGGAAAGCTGACATTCAACCACCGATGAGGGCGCTGCGAGTCGCAAACATCAATGGAGGAGTAATGTTTCTTGTTTTGTACAGTGAATCGGTGCATGTGGTCCATTCGTTTTTGAACTTTGTGAAATTATACGGATTATACCGAATTATACACACCTATTACAACGACGATTATACTTAATGAAATCATAATATGATGCATCCATTAGCGATTATTCACTAGGTAGGTTCACAATTTCACCACGAGGTGGCATCTAGACTTTTGGATTCGCGAAATACCTAATAGTTGTTTTTTGGACTCGTTTCAAGATGGAATGTTTTTTATCATATGTACTATTGGTGATTGAACTCATAATAATAAATATCAGACAGTGCGGTAATATAATTTGAAAACTAGTTTTGTTAATTTGATTCAATCGAATATATCTGAAGTGAACAATATGTTCCTTAGATCTTGTATGAATGCTTCGACGTATTTTCCCAATATATTCCATGTTACAGTAATTATATTCATCTCATAACTCGATAAATACTCTCGTAAATACTCAACTAATGTCGATGTATTGATAGCTCGATTGATAGTATCGATAACATAAAATTTTCAGTATTTTACGTTGGAACACTGATGAAGACAAGGACAGATGGGGAAGACATATTTCTTCTCTGTCAACGTTAGCTGAACTGATTTATTCAGTCTATATGTCGTTATACAGTTCGAAACGAAGTGTTGTTGCTAACCTGCCTTATTCAATTGAATCGCTGAAAATCGAAATTTGAATGAATATACCTCGGAATATACATTGAAAATTTTTGGAACCTTAATTTTATTTTGATTTCATGCAACCCTGAACGTAATACAAACTTAAATTTCATCAGAACGCTGGATTCCTCTTTCCACCAGCTTATCAATGAAGGGTCACAAGCGAGTCACAAGCCATAGGGTTGCATTTGAAAAAAGCAAGTTGGGATTGATATCAGCTACGCCTTAAGGCTCGCATAAAAGACTACAATCTTCATATTGCTTACAAAATTTAAGTATAAACTCCGAGGTAAATTCATTAAAACGTTCACACGTCTCTAAAATAAAAAAAAATCACCTCGCCGCTTGCTAACACATTACAGTTGAACCGAGGGGTAAATCACGTGGGAAGTCCAGTGTACCCGAGATGGGAATTCCTCGGGATGTCCGGGTAGTTTGGGAATTCCAGGAATTCCTTGGGAAGTCCGGGAATTCATTGGGTAGTCCGGGTATTCCTTGGGAAGTCCGGGAATTCTTTGGGTAGTCCAGGTATAGTCTTTGGGAAGTCTGTGAATTCTTTGGGAAGTCCGGGAATTCCATGGGAAGTCCGGGAATTCCATGGGAAGTCCGGGATTCGTTGGGTAGTCCAGGTAGTCTTTGGGAATTCCGGGTATTCTTTAGGAAGGCCGGGAATTCATTGGGTAGTCACAGGAATTCTTTGGGTAGTCCCAGGAATTCCGGGAATTCTCTCGACACTCGAAATTGACCCGTGATTTTTCCCTCGAGTTGAACTTTGAAGTATCCACCCTGTATTATCTATTGTTGAAATCTTCTCGAAAATCTTATAACCATTGTGAATCGCAACATTTTCAAATTAGTTTAACTTGTTGGTATACCTTATGTAATTATATCTTTGAGACTATAGTCACCCCATACCTTTATGCCTAATATATATAATATATACCTAACTTGAGACTTCTTAAACATGTGAGAAACAATAGGGAATTCAGCAGTTTGGAAAGTATTTACATATTAATCTTGAACAAAAACTACTCCCTGAACAGTGAAATAAAATATCCCAGAAGATGCTATAGTGCCAAGTATTTTTTTTTTTAAACTGAGGATGACAACATTGGCAACTTAGTTGCCGAAATACGTATTTGAGTCTCAAAAACTTAATTTTTTTCGTATCCTAAAACATCTTACTCGCTGAAATCCAAATTCCTCATTGACCAATTCCCTGAATTTACTTCCTGATCTAATTTTTCCTTATTTCATTTTCTTATCGCTATATTTTACCCGGTGTTACCCTTACATAATATCTATTGATTTCCGCAAAAGAATCCTAATGAAACCCTAAAAATGCATAATTGAACAAATGAAAGGAAATTCTCTGTAGATTTTTTTCCAAAATGGTATTATTATAGGAAACATCCAAAAATATAACTAAAAATACTCATCACAAACCAGTTTTTTCAAATATGCGTTTCCTTAAGGTTTCATCACGAACTTTATTTAACAGAGAAAACCCTTTCAAACAACTTACACTTTACAGCGCCCTAAGAACAACTCCATCCCTCGAAAACCTCCCCCTTGGGGCCACCCAACACGCGCACAAAAATCCAAAAAAACGCACTCACATTCGCCGCACGAACAGCTGAAGAAAAGCGACGAGCTGAAAGATTCAGTGCTGAAAGCGCGCCACCGACTGTCCAACCAAAGCCACGCTCTGAACTTTCGGGTCCCGAAAGCTCGATCGAAGTCGAAAAACCGAGAAGAAGAAGAAGAAGAGGAGCCACGCTGATGACCCGTCTTCGAGCGCGCAGACGGAATGAAACAAATGAAGCACGAAACGCAAGAAGATCCCTCGGCCTGCCGGGAGACGATGATAATGTTGTTGGAGCCTCCGCCCCCGCGGTACGATAACCAGGTTTGGAAAATTCGGGCCCCCAGCGAACAGACAGGGCACTTTTATACGGAAGCGTAGACGGGTCACGTTACGTTTTTTAAAATAGACAGTTGCAACTGTCTAAAAATAGACAGTAACTGTCAAAATAGAAAGTTGTAACTGTCTATATAAACAGTTGTAGCTGTCTAAATAGACACTTGCAACTGTCTATTGAAAAAAGGCATTTGGATAACCATGTTATTGGAATTACGGGTGACAAAAGCATCGATGTACGTCGCAAACGTACAAAATCGATCATTGTAGAATAGTTTGTATTCGTGTTACCATATTCATTCAGTTTTCCAAAGTTTTGCACTTGGATTGGTCAGATTATTTTTCTGAAGAATCCGTCGATGCATCTACTGGTGCATATTCCATATGGTTTAAGTTTATCATAACAATCCATGTGCCATAAAAAGTTTGGTTCCTCATACTTGTATTGCCTTCTTCTCAGCCGTCTTCTAGTTCGAGAATCTACACCAACGGGATCAATAATTTGAAGCAGAAGACGAACCATCTCTTGTGTAACCACTAAATTATTCTAAAGGCATTTGGGGTGTATTCATCGTTATCCATGTAATTGACCATGAGTTTTTGCATTATCTGTAATGAATAGTTGAATCTCTAGAATGTCCGTAAAATTCTTGCTTCTGAACAATCCCAATTTGTGTAATTTTCGTTTGAGAGTGCTCAAACTAATGATGATATGATTGAGAGCCAAACTGGCCAAAATTTCAATTTGTTGAAAACCCAAACAGAAATGAAATCTAATTAAGCCATCATTCATTTTACTATAGAAAAATTACCACAATCATTATACACGCAATACACAGCTCGTATTATAGCTGGTTATTAGCTCGTGTTTTTAGTTTTCCCTACGTTGTTCTGTTGTAGGTAGGACAGGGGAGTCAGTAGTCAGTGGACAGGACAGTACGAATTACGATATCTGATTCTATTCAGACAGTTACAACTGTCTATTTAGACAGTTAAAACTGTCTATTTTTATCGACAGTTACAACTGTCTTTTTAGACAGTTGCAATAACTGACTATTTAAAAAAAAACGTAACGTGACCCGTCTACGCTTTCGTATACTTTTAGAGTTCAATGCGAAAGCGTCAGCGGCTGATTTACCAGTACGCTTAAAGTCAGTGCCGGTTTTACCAGGGGTCTATTGTACCAGGTGGTAAAATCTTCAGGACTGCTATATGAAAATACAACTGCACATCTTTTGTCATCAGTCATTATCTGTATATTTTGATTTTTCACGCGAAATATTTGATCACTACACTACCTAAACTGAAATTTATGTTAAGATAAGAAGTGAATCATCCCGAAAAAAACACAATTAGAAGAAAAAATGCGGCAAAAAGTTCAAACCAGAGAGAAAAATGGCGGACACAGTGTTTTATTTTGAGTTGCAGCTGTGAAATTTTTCGTCGGAGTTCCACCTACAAAATTTGTTCAGAGTCATTTGACTTTCTGTTCAAGATAGTGTCAGCATCAGAGGATGGAAATTTGATCAAATTTGCAACTCAACTACAAAAAAAGTATGTAGAGGATCTGGACAAATTTGTTTCTGACAAATGTTATTCATCTGGAAAAAACAGTTTTCTATGCTAGAGACTAAAGCAGAAACTCCTATTATAGAAATAGTCCAAGTTCTACTCGAGAATAATGTTAATATAATATCTTCTTTTCCCAATATGAATATTCGTTTTCGGAATTTTTGAGCTAACAATTTTGTCTCAACTCAAAAAAGATCTACTGAACTAGAAACTAATGTATAGAGTTTGTGAAGAGTAACACATTTTTGTATTGTTACTTTATGTTCCTAGTTACGTATACTTGCCTATTATCATTTGATTTTCCTTTTTCATTTTAACATATACCAATTAATTTTTCTTGTTATTCATTATATTCCAGTTTGCAGTACGTTTGGGGGTCGAATGAAATCAAAATATTATCTCGAAGTTTAATTTATTCTCAACTTATTTTCATCAAAATTTCGACTCTTAGTGACAGTGATATAGGGCATTTCCACCAGTTTGCAATAACATTTCCTTTCTAACTGTATGAATATACCAAAAAAACTAAATTTATTTTCGCGGTTCTACAAAAACAATGGAATACAATAGCAGATAGCAGTTGTAGCAAAAAATTGCCATCAATTGTTCAACACACATTTAGAGCAATTTACATGTTGAAAAATAAAATTTTAAATTACATTCCAATTTCATGCACCTTTAAACGTATAAAAACTGAAATTCGACTAGAATACTGGATTCCTCTTTCCACCAGCTTTTCAATGAAGGGTCACAAGCCATAGGGTAACATTTGAAAAATTCATGTTGAGGGTGGTTTCAGCTACCCCTAAAAGTTGGAAAATACATTAAATCCTTGATGTATGTCGGAAATTTCCAAAAAAAATAATGCACCTGCCCGCTAACCATTTTATTCCAGTTAAAGTCTCCACACTGTATAATTTCTGGTTCAATCGAACGTGGGACGCAGTCTCCACGCTGTATAATTTCTGGTTCAATCGAACGTGGAACGCTTCTGGCGATATTTCATATTGATGGTTTATATTATCTTAAATGATGTTTTGAATTTTCAGAATTTGATTCATATGGGAATATTGAGAACTTCTAACAAACGAGTTATACGTAATGAACCCTGGTATATGACTGATTCTAAATGAGCATGCTCCATGTGATTCAGGATCCAGTCCGATTCATTTAGATAGATAAGCTTTCTGGTCTGGGTCCAATATGCACTTCGACATAAAAGAGCGTTCTTGGAAGTTTCGTGACCACCTTGTATAATCCATTCCTTATGCCCAGATCGGAAATATCCAATAATTATAGAAATCCATTTCAGTATCCTCGATGCGTGTACCACTAAAGACCAAAGAGCGCGTACAGAAACAACAAACAATTCGGTTGTCGAGATCGTAGACGTAGATGGTTCACATCTGTTTCTTTTATAATAATATGACTTCTGGAAGTAATGACCATTAAACCGCAAAATCTGGCTGCCCTGTACTCGAAAACGGCACGTAACCAGATACCATCCAGTGGCGCACACAAGGGGGGGGGGCACTGGGGCACGTGCCCCCCCCCCCCCCCAAAGAACTGCCCGCGAACACACACAACCATTGCCAAAGCGGAACCTACCAATTTTTCGGTATTCCTATCAACATGAAGATCAGCGTATACCGAAAATTATTCAGTAATTTACCAAATTATAGTAAAATACTTTCGGTTTCTAAGATTTTTTTTCACAATTGTGAAAAAAAATCCGCAAAGCGTGATATATTTTTATATTACTCAAAATATTTTCAACATTGCCAGTATCAACAGCTACAGCAGAAAGAACATTTTCGACTTTACGAAGGCTTAAATCATATTTAAGAAATACTATGGGAGAAAATAGACTGAATGGCCTTGCCAATTTGAATATCCATAGAGAGGTACATGTAGATACGAATGAGGTATTGAATATTTTGACAGAGAGAGGACCTAGGAGGCTGGATTTTGTTTTGTAAATTCCCGTTTTATTACCTACCTAGTTTGTATAGTTGAAAAATAAAAAATGTTCGTTAAATTTTCGACAGTTTGCTTATTTACCCCTTATTTATTAGGGTCAAAATGCAAGTCTTTTAGACACATTGTGCCCCTCCCAGGCCTGAGTCCTGGGTGCGCCAATGATACCATCAGGCCATCAGGAATTCAGGAGATATTTCAAATACAGGGTGTTATTTAGGTTTGTGGTCAAACTTCAAGGGGCGATTATTTGGGTGATTCTAAGACGAAAAGTTCATATAAACATTGGTCCGGAAATGCATAGTTTCACAGTTTTTTTATCAGTTTTTGGTTGATATCGTGAAAATTCACCACCAAATTGTTTCGACATTTTGCAGTGTTAATTTAATTATTGAGGAGATAATATAGCCATAATCAGATTTGCAAAAAACCGTTTTTCATTTAAAGAAGTTTGACACCCGAGCACCCTATATACACTAGATTTTTTACTTTGGGGGTACCTCAAATCCATAGTCTACACCTGTAGAAGCTGTAGAGGATTTAACTGCTAGAATTTTAGCAGTAAGCATGGTGCTCCAGAATAAAAGAGGCATCTTCCAAAACGTGCGACAGTTCATGATCAGAAGATGTCAGTCATGTATTGAACAAAATGGAGGTCCGTTTGAACATTTTGCTTCGAATTTAATTCTTGTATTTCCTTTTGAGCATAAATATTCTATCCGCCAAATAATCTATTAAAATAATTAATTTTGTTAGTGTTTGACATATTAAAAACGTTGCCATGGTTACCCTTAATTGAAAACTGTTGTTTTAATAGTTTGATTGTTCTGACAAATTCAAGTTTTTTGCAAATATCTACATTTAGGCATGCAGAATGTTATTACTTTTAGATTGAGTATTGATTATTCTAACTGATGTCATTCACTAATTTGATAATTCATCTATCTAAGAAAAATTTTGAAGGAAAATGTAAATGTGGCGACATACGACCCTTATACTACGCCACTTGTTGACGAAATTTGAAGATGAAAACTCTCTGTGATTACTCTGAATAATCTGGGTTGATATACCAAAATTTTATTGCTACAGAGGTTTTGGATATATTTGGAGAATTCTTTTTTTAGTACTTTCGACTTTATCAAAGAATGCGAATTCTTAATGTATTGCTTCATATAAATATATATACATTTTTGTATGTCCATAATTTATCTACGAATATTCCGTTTCAAAAACCTATTATTGTTCCAACCGTAACTATGGTACGGAATGAATAAATATTTTGCATCAGAGCTAAATAATTATGTTTCAAAAAGTTTTTTTTCAGTGGTTCATTCTCGTCATATTAAATCCTTGAATTTTCATTTTTTCAGGTCCTGATTATTTCCTGAGTTATTTTTTAATTTTTGAATAGTTCTTTGCGCCTGCTAATACGAAAAATACATCTGATGTACGGATATGGAAAAGTCGTTTCGTAACTTAAAATTTCAACAAAATTTTGATAAACATTTCTATATATCAATGAGTGCCAAATCGCTTCCTCATTGATAAGAACAACATATCATCTCTTCCCACATATACGGTCAGGGTATAGCAAAATAAGGTCAAATGAAACAAGGAGAGGAATTCAATTTTTATGAATATGAAATGACAATAATGAGAGTTCGTAAAAGAGTTCAATGCCTCAACGTAGGTAATTTTTTGCAAAAAAATAAGATAAGAGTAGAATTTAATTGATAATCAGTGACACCTTGATTGAAAAATGTTCACTTTATAAGTTATTCAAAATAGACTCCATTGCTTTGTGAACACAAGTATAGTACCTAAAGCCGATATTCCAGAGACCTTCCAATAGGTCCGCAAACAGTTCGAATACTAGAATTCATTTATTTATTGTAGAAGAAATACAAACAGGGCCTAGATTTCTCTTTCTCACAGCTAGAAACTAAATCTAAGGAATAAAGATATATAAATTTATACATAGCGATAAATTTATAGATAGATAGGTAGATAATTTATTGATCTTTTAGATGTACAGAGGTAATACAAATAAGACAAGTCAAATTTCAAGAAAAGTATTGAAAAAGTTGCACAAATACAGACATATTAAAAAAAATATTCAAAATATATGTAAATTCCCTACTTAATAAAAAATAAAACAAGATAGTTAGAAAAATTAAGAGAACAAACTCAAAGTCTCGCTCCAAGTGAATTTAATCAAATCATATGTGCTACATGTTTCGACATATGATTTGATTAAATTTACTTGGAGCGAGACTTTGAGTTTGTTCTCTTAATTTCTCATCACCTCCAATTTGAGCATGGACTACTACCAGAGATTTTTCAAGATAGATAGTATCATCATTGAGCACAAGACCTCAGGGCAGCCATATATTCTTCTATGGAGTGGAGGGCATTCGAGATTAAGAAATCTTTCGAATGTTTTTTAAAGTTGTATGGATTGAGATTTTTTACACATACAGGAAGTGCATTGTAGAGATTCACATCCAGAGGATTTTCGCTAGATTTATGCAATCTGAATTTGATTGGCCTGATTAATTGACAGCTCCTGGTGGGATAATCGTGAAAGTCAGAATTTTTTCCGTAATCTTCTTTTTTTTTATGAATATCCAACAAAAGTTGGTATAAGTAAATAGATGGTAGCGTCATGATTTGTAGGGATTTAAAGAATGGTTTACATGAATCAGCGTATAGCCAGCACCAGCGATAATTCTTATTGTTTTCTTTTGAAGAATAAATATTTATTTGGAAATAATCTAAATGTCATCAGTGGCATCGAAAATTTGGGAGGAAAAGTTATCACAACCCTCTGTAGTGCACCTCTGGGTGAAATTCTCGAAATGTCTTTCTGGTCAAAATATTAACCCATTGAAAGACGAAACCATATACCGAATTTGAATGCATTATATTAAATTTTTCTTGAGAAAATTGCGAAAAACCTATTAAAATTTCTATCTCAGTGATTATGAAATCACGAGGGCAATCACCAGTCAAGCGTTGTCGGTCGAATTTCGCAACACCCTGTATATAACATGATCTAGTCATATGACGCGTGGTGTGGGTTGATAAACAATAAGAGGAGTCTCATCAACTGTTATACCAGTTTGTGTATAACTGAGAAAATAAATTAGATCAAAATCAGGAAGTGAAATATTACATAGATATTCCAAACGATGTAACAGATCAACGAAGAGGTTTCGAGAAATTTGCAATTCGTCTGCCGATCGGTTTTTTGTGCAGATTCGATACAGGATATTTACAATCAGTTTAACAGTACATGTAACAGATTGTATTTTTAGGTTTTATGGGAATTCCATTTGATAATCCGGCTGAAACTGCAGATGGCCAACATAAATTGAAAAAATATTCACACTCCATAAATACTAGTCAGGTGGTCTTCTATGGAAGTTTCGTTTGGAATCATTGATGGGATCATGTTATTTATACAGGATGAGTCAGAAAGAAATGAAAAAACTATGTTTCCAGACACCATTTACTTCAATTTGTGTTTAAAGTATGTTGTACCTACCTATCAATGGTGACTGTACTATACAATTATAATTTAATTTTTTTCTTGAAAACCAATGAATATATCGAATCCTGGTATACCATTCTAGTTGATTCTAAGAACCAGGTGCTATAACAGGATATCTATAGCCAGCTATAGCGTATCTCACTTTGAACGCCCCTATTCTATATCTCAGCTATATGAAATAAAAAAGGGGAGATTTTTATGAAATCATTCAAGATTTTTTTTTTGCAACAAAACTAACCTCACATTATTGTTCCTCAAGCTTTCGAACCCCCATTTGCAAGGAATCACCTCATTCTGAATCAACAGGCTCCATTTTTTTTCATTTTCTACCGGTAGGTAGATAATCATGAATTGAAAGAAAAGACAATAATAGTAGATTGAATACCGTCAGTAGGTTAATCGAGACGGTGGTACATTCATTATTACAGATTTTTTGGGATTTTCTCTCGTTTCTATAAAATAAAAATATGAATATTATTTCAATATACGTATTTTAGTAGGGACAAATCATCAGATGATTTGCCCCAAAATGTCACTGCGTTTAAAGAATTTTCCTATCATAGAGCCTAAGAGAGAAATTCACTAGCTTGTCAGTGACAATTTGTATTGAAAAGGTTTGCAGAAGAGAAATAAAGGTATATAGAAAATATCAAATTTTTACTTAGCTTTGGACGTTTCGGGAACGAATCTGCTACCGTTTTCAACATAAAAAATGGATTTTTTTGTATCGCAAAATCGTACTTGTCCTGTCACTTTTCAGTTCTCAGTGACAATTGGTGACTTCCAACTTCGATCAACTTGGGCTCGTTTGAAAGATAATTTCACACTTATTCGAAAACTGACTTCGTTTATGGTCGCTAGTTATACCTCTCATAGAGGGCGTCGTTTACCGACTATTGGAATTTTTCGGATTTTCTCGAAAAATTCAAATGATGATGATTCATAATGCCCTCCATAACGCCCTGGAGCGAATTTCACAAACTATACTACTACTTATTATGACAAAACACTTCGACCAAATTTTTATTCTACCTCAGGACAGAATGCTATATTTTTCGCTAGGTGCATTGTATCACACCTTGGAAAAAATCTTGCATTTCTGTCCCTTGATGTATAATATACTATTTGTCTATTTTATCGTTCAGCTGCCAACTACCTCGAAACACAGTCTAGGAAATCTTAAAGCCTAAAGATTTCATCCCGAGTCTGATTAAAATACTTTAGTTGAATAGCCAGTGCCGAGCTGAGTAAAATAAATTGTGAAAGTGCATGTAGACACTAAACTTTTGAGTTTGTGAACTGAATTTCCAAGATTTATTGGTTCTTGTCATTTGAGTATTTTAGGTATAGGTTCTCCTCGATATATTTAGTAAGGTAGTAATTTAAAAACTGGGGTCCAGTTTTCTCGGAGGGGTCATGTCACGAGTAGAACATACGGTATATTAGAAATTTCGAACCATGAGGGTTTTATAAACATAAAGTTAATCAAATCATCCGTTGAAATTGAATTATGAAAACTGACCAAGGAACTCTCATGAGAAACGTGCAAATCTAATAAAATTCTGTATAAAAATATTGGATGTGAGGGTTCCAGAGTTAGTCTGGTCTGGGGCTACTCTTGACTTGACAAGAGCTCGTCGTATGGTCATTATAATGTAAGTTGTTATTAGGTCTTTATATTCATTGTTGTTTATTTATATTTATCATCACTTCACCCATTATGTTTCATGCTATAATAAATATTGTTATATTTGAATATAGTGTCGTAGTCGTACTTTCAGCTACCCCTAAACTATTAGTGCCTATTTGAATATTACCTCTCGCAAACTTTCATATCTTGACATGGTGGAAACAACCCTCACTATATCGTGACACTATTTCATTTTAAAATGAAAAAAGGGATCTGAAAACGAAGGTATTCCGATTCAACTGGTGCATTGGTACTTGCGATGTAAATATCAGGAGTCAAAATTGAAAATTCGTAAAAATTATCAAGAAATCCACATCGCATACCCACAAACCAGATCATTTTTCATCAAAATGTGTCTCACATGTCCGATTCATTTCTTTGTCGTGGTCAAATTGAATATTCTCATTGCATAATGAGTATTAATTATGTATCCATATATTAATATTCGCAGAACAAGTATCACGATAAAATTTCATGAATTGAATAATTTATTATTGTACGAAGTTTGGCGGAAGTTGGAAAAAAGAGGAAGTCGTTTTATCTAGTGGCACATCCTCCGCACTCCTACGAGCCCGTGTAATTAATCATTTTCTGATTTTATACCCTATCTCGGAAATACATTCCTGAAAACGACCTAAATACGCGTCATTGGTGCTGGCATCCTCTTAGATAATTGTTCCCATTGATTTCGCACCGTATTTCACCACATCCAAATGAGAAGCTAAAACTTGAATGGTCAATAAGCCAATGGCGGCTCGTCAGGGTGGGTGAGATAGACAACGACTACACCCGCATCTCGGAAATACATTCCTGAAATCAACCTGAATTCACATCATTAGCAATATTCTTTTCACCTTGTTACATTCTCACTACTGAGATCAATTGAGTTAGAAGGAGGTGATACGGATCTGAGTTGTCGATTGAATAAGAAGAACACGTTTTTATCAGTCAGGAAAGGCAAGGGAAGAAAACATAACCCAAAATAATTCAACCAAAATGTAAAATGGCTGAGGACATTCATGAGGAGCATATAAATATTATTGTAGTGAGTATTCAGAGGATTTAACCTGTGGAGTGAAACTTCAAAGCTGAAAGCATGTCAAAATGAAAATATAACCTCACAATTTTCAGCACAGAACCACATAATTACTAGAATTAATCCAGTCTCACCTTTTTCCCACTACAACACCAGATGAATAGCAAGCTCAGTTGGGGTGAGGGGAAAGAGATAGTCTCAATAAGTTCTTAAGACAACTCACATCAGACTAAGATAAATGAAACTCGATAATACAACTGAGCTATTGAGCTGCACAGAGAATCTTGGTTAATCTCAGTCAAAGTTGGTAGAAAGAATATAACTATTGGTGCTGGCATCCTCTTAGATAATTGTTTTCATTGATTTCGCACCGTATTTCACCACATCCAAATGAGAAGCTGAAACTTGAATGGTCAATAAGCCAATGGCAGCTCGTCAGGGTAGGCAAGATAGACAACGACTGTACCCGCATAAAATTAAAACAAGGAGAAACCTTTTTTTGAGCTATGCCCAATATTGAATTTTTTTCAACTTTTCGAGATTATAAGTTCTTGGGAATTCTGCTCTGTTTGGCAAAAAATTTGAAACCTTTACGGTCTATGGTTGAACGAGTCTTGGTAAAGAGTTGTTCGACATATTTCGAGGTTGACGACAAAAAGGTGTGCTGACTGGGCTTGTCGAGTACGTCTGAGTGATGGGAATAAAATAATGAGATTGCTACATGATGATTCCTACTCATATCACGTGGAATTTATAGAAAATTATCAAATTTTATTAGGTAGTCAAGCAAGAATGAAGAAATGTATCAGAGCAGATAATTGCGAGTGTACAATCCAGTTTTTTGACAATTTATTTGGACATTCCCCATTTTCCCTTGAATATTTGGACATATTTTTATTGTTTTCGATGACTTTTTCATTCAAATATGATTTTTATTGCTAGTTGTTCAACTTTATCGCTCATTATACTCCATTAAATGAATTCAGGTGCTTAGATTCAGTTTCCTCCAACTTCCAAAAAGTAAGGAGGTTGTAAACTTTGAAATTCGTTTTTCTCGAAACTTACTTTTGGTGACATTCTCCCTTTTTTCACTGAGGTCTTCACATATAAACAGAGTTATAAGCCATTATTCGAGAGAATTGAAAATCAGTTATTTATTATACAAGGGAAAAAAGTAGTAGATCTTAGCTCCAGGTTGTGTTGTCTCCCGACGCGTAGCGGAAGGAGTCAAAAAACCGTGAGCTATAAAATCTAATATTTTGCCCGTGTATAATACACTATTTTTTTCTGTGCCAGAAGAAAGGACGAATCAGTATTGAGAAGATATTACATTGTTTTGAAATCTGAAAATTATTATCGACGTGAAATGTCAAGTTTTTAACAGTAGAGACACCTGCGTTGTATTAGGCATCTTTATCGTTCTTTCAAAGTAATCAAATATCTGATGTCACTTCTGTCAGTCTAATTCTGTGATTTGATTTCAAAAAATTGCGAATTTAGTGGTTATTTAATAATTTACTTAATCGCGAAGTCGAATGGAAGATGAAAGGACTTGCAGTTCTTCCTCGGAGACGGTATTATTGATTCATTCTTCGGAACTATAGCAGAACAAAATCCATCAACAGTGTATATATATGTGATATATATTCGGAAAAAAAGTACTCACTTTTTTCCCACGGGAAAAAGTAATTTATGAAAAGTGACATTTCATAACCTGCCAACAGAGATGAAATGCCAAACTTATTTCCCGTCACAGAAAAAAGCTACTTTTTCGAATGTTTTTCGATCTCATTACAATTATCATTAATTTTCTTCTCCTGAATAGGTTCAAAACTGAAAATACAATGAGATCAATTCTAACTCAAACAAAACCGAAAAATGAAGAACAATCGTCAAAAAATTGTATTTACAGTATACCTTGTGTTTGTGGGAAGTTTTATACAGGTGAAACCAAGAGACTTCTTTCAGTAAGGACGAAGGAACATAAGTACAATATAAAGAAAAGAAACATCGATAAATCGAAACTAACTGAACATATCCCTACTGAAGACGGACAACATATATGGCAGAGTGGAATAATATCAAAAACATTGGAAAAGAAGATAACAACCAGAAGAGAATAATCAAGGAATCTGCTTGCATTCTTCTGAACGGAGACAATAGCATTGCTTCTTGTTCAGTTGATATAGACAGAACATGGTATTCACTACTAAAATCTGAATTCTGAACATGAAAATGGTAGGGTCCCTTGATGAAAATTGACGTTGAAGTCATCTCTTATGATGACTAACGTCAATTTCCATCAAGGGACCCTAGAAAATGGTAAATTCAAGATTAATTTATGAAAACATCCTGTAACTCATTTGATTGCCAACGTCACCAATTGTCAGTGAAAACTGAAAAGCTTCAAGACATATTATACGACTTCGCTATTGAAATAATCTCTTTTCATGTTGAAAACGGGAGCAGAACCGGTTCCGAAACGTCCAAAGATAAGTGAAAATTTGATATTTTTTCTATATACCTTTATTTCTCTTCTCAAAAATTTTTTCAATACAAATTGTCACTGACAAGCTAGTGAATTTTTCTTTTAGGCTCTCTGATAGGAAAATTCTTTAAACGCAGTGACATTTTGGGGCAAATCATCTGATTTGTCCTTACTACACGTATATTGAAATAATATTCATATTTTTATTTTATAGAAACGAGGAGAGAAAATCCCAAAAATTTGGAATAATGAATGTATTACCTCCTCGATTAACCTACAGACAGTATTCCTTTATTTTATAAAGAGTAAGGGGGGTTCTGGTGAAACCCAAACTACCATAATATTATTCTTATGCGACACGTTAAACACAGAGGTGTTATGAGAGTTGCCAACAGCATGAGTGGAAGGAGCACTGTGGGTTTCATATAGGAAACTGTAATAAAGCGTGTAGATTTATGGACCTAAACGAGTAACGATAATAAATGTTCACCAACTCAAACGCAGATGGCGATACGATGAATCATGGATAGCTGACAACTCTATTGTGACTCGTGACTCGTGAAACTCGTGAAAGAATATGTAAATGTAGAGGCACAGCTTACTCAAATGCCCTAACTGTCCTAGAGGGGTAGAGAGAGGTGAATGAAGGAATGATCGTCACCTGGAGTATAACGTGGTATAACAGACGTAGCGTCATCTGTACTGATTTTGTGACGGTAGAAAAACATCTATGGGCTCTCTCATGGACGTATAAACCTCTCTAGTACGTACTTACGTACTAGTACGTAGAGATATGCGTAGATGATACCACGGTCACCCGGTTTTGCCAGAAGCGTGGTGGTCATTAGGTAGTGACGGTAGTGTTCCTTCCTCGGAGCACTCCAGAAAATCTTTTTTTTGTTTTTGGGTGTATGATAAATTGATATTCATCATACAGGGCGTGAAAAGAAATTCTTAATTGAGACTCTATCACGAATCTGTGATTAGAGGTCTATAAAAATGACAATAAGTTTCCATCGTTCAAGTTTGAACCCCTTGATTGGGTATGAAAGTGTTGAAAAGGAATATTCTCAAATAACAAAAATGGACATATAAATATACATAAAGCAATACATTGAGAATTCGCATTCTCTATGTGATGAGAATATCAACTCTTTTTCATTTATTCAACAGAAAACAACTACTTTCCTGGCTATATGCCACGACGAGCATTGAATTATATCTATTGAACACACACGATAAGATTTTGAAAATAAAATATAAAATCTGAAACTGAGAATTTGCATTCTCCCTCAGACAAAAATATGTATATGCACACATCATTCTGAATATTCAACAAAAAACAACTACTTTCCTGGCTATTTGCCACGTCGAACATTGAATTATATCTGATGAACATCCAAAAGGAGAACATGAAAAATAAAAAATATAATTCTCCGGAATCGAGAATTGACATTCTTCCTCAAATCGAATGAATAATATGATGAATAATGATATAAAAATATAACTTACCAATATATTCAGCATTGAAATGAAAATTGGAATGTATAGGAGAAGTATACTGGCATAAACTATGATCTTGATGAGCTTGAAAACTTCCAAGAATAATCATTCATATCAGTGAAATGGAAAATATTATCTCTCACACACAGGTTATATGACTTTATTGCAATGAACTCATTTCGGATTTCTAAAACCTCATCAGTAACCATGATGTCCATACTCATTCTTACAGCCATTCTTCATAATATACACAATTTTCACCTCTCTATAATACAACTAAAACCGAGTAAAACTGTAACAAAATGACATCTGAGAAAATTTGTTGACATTCTATTCCTGTCATCCGGACGTTTTTGTTTTTGGGTGTATGATAAATTGATATTCATTATACAGGGCGTGGAAAGAAATTCTGAATTGATACTCTACCACAGATTCGTGATATTGAATCATTAGGAAATTGTATTATGTAACTCCCCCACATCACAAAATACGTGAACTATTTCAATGTAGTTATGAAGGATGAATTAGGCAATTGATTATGAACAAACATTTTATTCTTGAAATAATAAATACATACGAGCTTAAACACAGTGGATCTCAGATTTTTTTACAACTATATACACATTTTATGTCATTTCCATACATTCTATATACATTTATTTCAGTACATTCAATATTAAATTATATAAGGACTAGATCAGACTTTGATAATTATATCAATAATTTGTGATTTGTATATACATATACATAAACATCTGACTAGAATATAATGTATACAAGTTAAGTCAGACTAGAACATGAATTTCTTAAATATAAATATAACTTAAGACCTATTCTTTGTTACAATTTGACTAGAGACACTCGCTCTTATAGATTTTCAATCTATCTTAAAATACACAAATAAAAATTACATAAATCAATGACTATAGCTATAATACGTTATATTTATTCAGCTACGCAATATATATGTTTATGACTAGATTAATCTGTGACTAGATTCATATGACTACATAGACGGAATCTGACATTGTTTTATACTGGCATAATTTCATCCCATCTATATTTTTACATTGTTCATTATACATTTTCATATTAGGTCTTCACAAAAAATCATCACAAAAATCTAGAGAAATAATTTGGTCAGTTAGAAAATCAAGCATTTGTAGATATAGGTATGAATACATTTTTGGACTGAATATTCTAAATTGAATTCACAGAAAATACAACGAAATGAGTACATTTTCAGAGATATCTATATTATTTCCAGAATTTTGGGTCACCCTGTCTATGGAGTAATTATTGAGAATTATACACCGTGTCGGTAAAATATGGAATAAATTCGATATTCACTAAATTAAGAGGCTTTTTAAAAATATCTGGAACACTTCGATTTTCAATTTCAATGCTCTACAAATTATATATTCAACAGCAAAAATGCATTACACAGGGTGAAAAAACGTAGAATGATGACGTCATCACCTTGATGTGTATCACTCTGTGAAATGAAATTTGGTGGGAAAATTTGAAAAATTGAAATTGAAAATCGACGGCATAATTTCAGAACTATAATAAAGCCCCTGTATGTTATGAACCAATTGACAGAATATGATGGAATTTCGTATAGGTACCTAATGATCGAAAGTATTTGAGATTTTTATGGCATTTCATTCACGAAATTTAGGAAATTTTGTTTTTAGTGTGGTGAAAGCTGCCGCTTTGAGCGTATTGCAAACTTATTCCCCCGCCCGCACTTTTGTTTAAAGCTAAAAAACTCAAAAATATGCAATCTAATGATTCACTCCTCGCATGTGATTTTTTTTGCACATGCATGCTTGTTGAAAAGGAACTCGAATGATATAAGAATAGAGCAAATTTTTTGTGTTTGCCTATAAACTATTTATAATTGTTCCTAGAAGTGTTATACTTAATATTTTATATAAATTTTTTTTCTAAATTATTATCACAATGTTATATATAATTAAACTAAAAACAATATCAAATACAAAAATATACCCGAGCTACAATATTATTATTGAGAGAAGCTTATAAATGGAATCGTATATATATATCTGAAGCGGCAAGGAAACGTAGCTAATAAGATTTATGAAATCAATTGTAATGACTGACACATGAAATATATTGGAACAGCACGACGAATCATAGACACAAGATATGAAGAACATTTTGTTCACTTCAGATATATTCGATTTGATGAACCAAGTGCATGTTGCCCAATATATTATTTTAACTAATCACCTTATATCACTTTAGAAGATGATCAGTACTTCTTAAACATGTCACAAACAATAAGGCATTGGACAGTGTCGGAATTGAATCAACATTAGAGATCAGTTAATGTACCAAGATTTCAGTCTCATCCCTGATTATTGCCAACTTTCTAATTCATTTTGATATGTTCATCGAAGCAAAACCTTTTGGTTATATTTTTGTTTTTGATTATTTAACCAGTCTCCAAATCCTCACTCTATCTTAAAAAATAATATCTAGTACATGGGTACCTGCATTTTGAAATCAAGCTATACATAATTGATATAATTTAAATTCGAGAAAGACTTATAAGAGTAGTTGTTTTTGTTGGACTATATATATTTATTTACAAATACTTATAGAAATGACTAGAATTTAACTGGAATGGCTGAAGTACGAAGTAACTGACCATATATAGTGATACGATTTTGGAATAATTTCCATATTATATTATATCTGGCCTTCACAAGTCTAGATAAAATGAAAACTCATATAACATAATGACTAGAAATATGAACTAAAATGACTAGATTCTGACTAGAAACGTATTTTATTTAAAAAAATATATATAATATTTTTGGTATATACACTATCAGTTGACTTATTCAGAATTCAAATTGTCCAAATGATTTGCATAGCCTCTGATATAAATATATGTATATGTAGGAGTAGTTTTGGTACACTCTCTTTAAACTGATAGATAAAATTCAAATGACTAGAAATTACTATATGACTAGATCTTGACTAGAAGCATGAAATTAACTAAAAATAAATATTATATTTGGTCGATTCGCTGTATAGGCATCATAAAAAAATTATACAAAAAATATAGTACTTATACCTACATCAATAAGGAATAGAATACTTAATGACTAGTATTATGATAAAGATGACTAGAAATATGTATATAACACCTAAGGTAATGATTGGTAAGTACAAAAAATTCAATCAAATATAGGGAGTAAGGCAGTCAAACAGACTAGACTAGAAATTAATATATGAAAATGTATACCTGTTCAAATGATATACCTCAGCCATTTCGAGAAACAAAAATTCGAAAATTTCATAATCTTCAATTCGTTCAAGGAATCTTCAACTGAGAGAAACAAAAATTTAAAGTCACTTCCGGTTTGAGCGGTACAAGAATGTTTATTATTCGAAAAAAAGGATATTAGGACTCATTTTAAATAATTGTGTTTATCAGATTCAGAATCAGCATCCCCAAAAACCCCCAATTCATATTTTCAAAATATCAAGAAAAATTCAAAATTCCGCTTTTCATGGCTATACGCCCCAAAATCTCAATTATTAATGATGCGATATTTCTTTAACATACAATCACTATCAAAATTTCAAGAAAGTCGCATCGTTGATATGAGATTTAAGGGTGTTGTCATGAAAAGCGGGTTTTTGAAATATTTTATTTTAGCTCTTGGGATTTGGAAAATTTGAATTGGGGGATTTTTGGAGATGTTGATTATGAATCTGATAAAAAATAGTTATTTGAAATGAGTCCTATTCCTATTCCCAAATAAAGGCCTTTTTGTACCCCTCAACATCGCACGCCAATGGTGAATGAAACTGTTCATTCTGCTAAATAATTCCTTATTCTGACAAACAATCACTACAAAAATTTCAAGAGAATCGCACCATTAACAACTGAAATATCAGGGTGTATTCATGAAAAGTGGGACACACTGTATATAAAGATAGGTATATAGAGCTCATGAATATGATATGGAAAATTCATTTAGCCATGGCTTGAAGTCCAATAATGAATTAATATGGGGATTATCAATCTGATGATGTTTTGTTATTTCTACTTTTTCTATTATTGAGTTTGTGTTCTTACCAATCGTTGAGGTCTTCGAGACAAATGGTTAGGTAGAGTAATACTGATGAAACTTATATCCTAGTGAGATCATTACAAAGCTTTATATTTGCATTCTCAGCATGTATATACACAATAAATTCTTTGAAAACTGATTTTTACATTTTAATTTTTCCATAATTACGTATCATTATACGTCATGATGGGATCCAAGGTACTGACGATTTTAGAATAACTGAGGCTAGATGTATTAATCATTATATTGAGTAGTTCACCTTCGACAGCAGTTTGGCCCTTTCCTTCCTCATGCTATATACAGGGTAACCCACATTTCGTTGTTCCACTAATGCTATAGCAATAGTTGGACAACGAAATGTGGACCACCCTGTATACGGGCTTGAAAACCTGACTAAAACGTCCCGAAAACATCACATGTGTCGAAAAAAACGTGAGAAGAACGTACGAAAGCATTAGGCATGCGTCAAAACGTCGAATAACATCAAAAAAAGTCTTTTTTTCGACAGTGTCTTAATGTACGGGCATGCGCGACCTTTTTCACTAGTTTTTCCGACGCTTCTTGATTTTTTGACGCTTCACGCTTTTGTTTTGCGTTTTTGTGCTCGTATATTTAGCATGGTGCATATATAGTTGTCGGAATATTCTGTTTTTTATTAGGTGTACTACTTAATTTAATCCTATCATCTACTCGTATACCGAGAGCTTCGGTGTACCTGATGTTTCAATGAAATATCTCATTCATTGCAGAAAATAAAATTTGTAAATTTTAACATTTTGATATATCACAAGGATCTTCCATCTGAGAAAAATTTTATTATTTCTAATGAAACTTTGTATATTTTATTTTCGTCTTTCCATTTTACTCAAAATTACCTTACTAAAGCTGAATTCTACTATCAAGATGATGAAAACATCACTTGAAATTTTGAATTAAAGCATTGTAGTAATCTATAAAATATGGTGTATATAAACTTGATTTTCACTTCAATTGTCCTAGGTATACTCTAATTTTCAAAATTTGGGTAGATGTTGAAGTATTATCAGCTTGAATGTAAAATACGAAGTGTGTAATAACATTCATAACGTAGTATTTTGGTGGTTATAAATACACCAATTTATATTTTGGCGAAAGAACCGCACTTTTGCCAAAAAATTTCAGCACTTTCGCCAAATTTTGAAGACGAACAAGTAAATAAAAATAACTAGTATATAATAAAATAAATGCTATAATAACATGGAAGGAGATGAATTGGATGAATTTATATAGATTCTGAGGTTCTTTTCATAAAATGTAGTTGTTGCATCAAATAATTATCATAATTGAAAAAAGTACATTGTACAATTTAATTTTCGCTATACCTTTTTCTTTTGGAATTTATAATTTGAAAAAATATATTTGTCGTTTGAAATTAAAATTTAGAGCTAGTTCCAGTTGAAACGATTTTCAATTTGTTTCCTTTGTGTTTATATCAGAATGTGAGAATTTTTTTATTTCATCTGAAATGAGCTACACTGATGGAACAAAAATATACCGGAACACTGGGTGTACAGTTGTGTGCATAAAGAAGTCATACAGCAGTTATAGGCTCAATCTTGGTTAATCTCCTTATCGACTTTTACATGTAGTGTCAAAATTCAAACTATTTTTGTTAGTAACGCGCGAATCTGAACGTGTAGTACTTTTTTATGAAATCTGAAACATCATAGGCAGGTTTACACCATACAAACCTTTTAAGACTTGTTTATACATACAACTGTACATATCTTGAACTCTGATAACGACGTATACGAGGGTCTGATGTTCAAAGCTGATTGTGCAGGGTATTTCGAAAAACATGTAATAAATTTTCAGGCACAAATTTATATTTGTCAATATAACACGAAGTCGATTATCTTGACATTGTTGACAATAAAGTCTCGCTGTTCTCGAAATAAACAAAAAATTCCAGGATACACAAGGACATTCCACTGGTAAGTCCGAAAATTACGAATTTCCTGGACTGATGTTGAAATATATTGAACACATTTTATATTGTGTGATGGACCCTTCAACCTCCGTAGCACATTTTTCCAAACACCCTGTAGGTATAGTTTATAATTACATTATTTACACGACATTTATATAACCATCCTATACAGAGTGAGTCAAAAATGTGTACCGAGGTTTCTGGAGGTGATAGTACGGTAAAAAATATGATTCACTTATATGGCTCCTAATGCATATCAAGGCAGATATTATATCTTTCCAAAGTTGATAAAATAACTATTCTTATTTTTATAACTTATAAACAATGAAAGTCACCAGATTGAAATTGTCTTCATAATAATGTGTGTTGTTAAAATTCCTCTTTTCTGATACACCTCTACATTTATGATATCGTTATAAAGGATGTTTTCAGAGGGTGGGTCATGATTTTCTGGGGACAACTTATTTTCTCGTATTCATTTTGGTAAAAAAATAGGAGCATTTGACAGAGTGAAGATGAATACATAAAAAAGGTAAAATATGAAGCATTGAACAGTTTTCTAGATATTCGAGTATTCATTCGTACATCATAACAGCAGATTAATTCAGCGGTAACAAAATTTTTTATATTCTAAAAAGAATACCATTTATATTATGTATTATTTGTTGCTCTATCAAGTGCTTCTATTTTTTCACCAGAAAGAATACATGGAAGAAAGTTGACTTCAAAAATCAAGACTCCCCCTCTAAAAATACCCTTTATTAAAATATCAGAAATGTAGAAGTGTATCAGGAAAATGTATTTCAACAACACAGAATTATGCAGGAAATTACAATCTGGTGGCTTCTACCATTTTGAAGCTATGCGGAAAATAGCTATTTATATATCAAGGGAGCAAAGGTATCTATTTCCTCCCGTGTGTGAAATAACACACATGTGAGGAAATGAACCTCTGCTCCCAAGATATATATTTTATGATTTTATCCACGAAAACGTATATTTGAGAGCGTCGTTCTCAAGATTGTACTTCAAGAGGTATATCTTTCGAGTCTCGATCCAAAACAATTTGTTACAAAAGTGTTTTATGCCATGGACAATATTGGCAGTATTTGAATCTGAACAAAAATAAATTTGACACTCCTGTCACATTGAATTTGTTTATTGTGTAATTGCATTTCAAAGTTTCGATTGAGTGAGTTTGGAATATGAGGAAGTTTGTGTTCTTGAATGAGGGAGCAAAGGCTTACTTTTGATGCAGTGAGTAGAAAACATATATTAATTCAATTAACATTGGAGTGGGATATAATATAATATCCCTCCAATGTACATTCTGATCAAACAATAGTTATTTCAATGTACTATCACCTCCAGAGAGCTCGGTACACATTTTCGACTCCCCCTGAATATTATCTTCACAGAACTACTTACATAATGTACAAGACCGCCTTCGCCTTCCGGCTTCAAAAAGGATTCAACCACGTGGCGGCGGGCAACAAGTACCGATGCGCCGCCCCAGCGAAGGCCGCCTCCTGCGCGGGTGACAGCTGGGCCGGCACAGGCGGCGGCAAGGGGGGCGGCCTCCAGAGGCGGGGCGGCATCCGGGCGACCGGCCGGACGGGCACGAGCCTTTGTCATTCGAGCTGATGGACGGCTTGGTGCTTGCGTAGGTACGCGAGTCTGCGGAAGCGTTTGCCGCATTCGGGGCAGGGGAACTGCTCGCCGCCACTGTCTGCTAGAATCACAAGGATTAATAGTTATTTATGCAACAAGTGCAAAAAGTGCAATAAACAATTTTTGCACGAGTTGCATACAACATTTTTTCTACGTTCATGCAAAATGCAAAAAATGATTCATTGAGGTGCGGCACTAGGTGTAGGAAAATGAAAAACGCAACTTGAATACTTTATTATTAATATCAATTTGCATTGAAACAGGAACTAATACGTTACGAACAATTTAACTCAAACTTTATTTTTACCCTCAATGTTGAATGTGAATGAACAATTGGTGCAATTTTCAATATGAATATTTCGTATAGTGAAGTACTTTTTAAATCCACTTCTTGATTTGTTACTGCTGTAATCGTACTAGTACTTGGTAACTGTACATCGTTATTTCCTTCAGGCTGAAATATTTGTTTTGCAACATTGATGACAGCACGTTGAAGTAGAATGACAGATGAGTGCAATAAAAACTTTATTGCACTAAGTGCAATAAAGAACTGCTTTTTCCACTAAATATAGTTCAATAAAGTTCTGCTTTTTGCATGAATGTGGAAAAATAATATTAAACTTCTATGTAGATAGTGCCTAGAGAGAAATATGACGAGAACATAACAGTGAGACGCCAACGCAATTTTTATGCATTTATGTTATGTTACATGTTTTCCAATAAACGTGTGAGAACAGTAAAATGAAATAGCGGCAGCACTGCAAGATATGTGCAGGTGAAACTTGACAGCTATTCATTATTCCAGATTTTTTGGGATTTTCTCTCCTCGTTTCTATAAAATAAAAATATGAATATTATTTCAATACACTTGTAGTAAGGACAAACCAGGTGATTTGCCCCAAAATGTCACTGCGTTTAAAGAATTTTTCAATCAGAGAGCCTAAAAGAAAAAGATTCACCAGTTTGTCAGTGACAATTTTTATTGAAAAAAGTTTGGAGAAGACAAATAAAGGTATATAGAAAAAATATCAAATTTTTACTTAGCATTGGACGCTTCGGGAATGAATCTGCTCCCGTTTTCAACATAAAAAATGGATTCTTTGTATCGCAAATTCGTATGCGTCCAGACACTTTTCATTTCTCAGTGACAATTGGTGACGTTGGCAATCAAATGAGATACAGGATGTTTTCATAAATTAATCTTGAATTTACCATTTTCATTTTCAGATTTCAATAGTGAATACCATGTTCTATCTATATCAACTGAACAGGAAGCATCTATCAATTTTTCTATATATCTATATTTCTTTTCTTCAAACATTTTTTCAAACAAAGTCTCACTGACAAGCTATACAGCATTTTTTTTTAGGCTCCCTGAAAGGAAAATTTGTTAAACGCAGTGACATTTTGGGGCACATCATTTGATTTGTCCCACTACAAATATATTGAAATGATGAGAATATTTTTATTTTATAGAAACGAGGAGAAAAAATCCCAAAAAATCTGGAATAATGAATGTATGTACCACCTGCTCGATTAACCTACAGACAGCATTTGACAGCTACATTTGTCAGTAGTAGGCAATTAGTCATGGAGAAGTATACAGTTCAATGCCACATGCCACATCTCATGAAACCATTGCGTTATTTCACGAAAGATTTCCTGGACGTATCATTTCGAGAAATGCTGACGTAAACTGGCCAGCAAGATGGCCCGATCTTACACCCCTCGACTTTTTTCTGTGGAGGTTATGTTAAATCTGTAGTCTACATAAATAAGCCTCGTACAATTCAATAAGGCCTTAATCAACACATTCGACGCATTCTGGAACACATTTCACATTTCACGTGATATGTGTCAAAAAGTAGTTGAAAATTGGACCACGAGGATTCAGGAAACTAGTTGAGGTGGATAAGCAACATTATTTTAGGAACATAATGTCTCAGGCTCGGTCTTAAAAAAAAAAAAGTGTTTAAAAGTGTTTTTAACCGCCAGCTTAGTTGCAAAGCAACCCTCGAAAGTCAGAGACTTGTGTGAGTTAAGAAGAGAGAGAGTTAGGTAGCTCTTATTCAAAATAATAAAAAAATTACAGTATTATCACTTATTGTTTTCGTTGTGTGAAATTTTCATGTTCTGACACACTTATTATAGGAAAATCCATTAAATTAGACATCAGGGCAGTAAACAAAATTTAACTTTTTTCGATTTAACTGAAAAACTAGCTAGTCCGTGCCTGATCACAATAAGACTGTGGAGAGCAGTGACGAAGGTTTCATTATATTGCATGAAATTGAATAATATAATAAATAAAATATATGTGCTCGAACTCTTCCTCATCCTGTGTATGGCCAATTTTATAATATTCAAATTGATTTTTGATTTTAGTCTAGGATCGAGCATTTTATCGAAGTCAAACGAGAGTATACTTTTTGATGGAAAAACACACAATTTTCAATTTCTGTTGTAAAACCGCAAAAATATTTGCAATAACAAAAAAGTGGGAACTAGAAGTAGTTACTAAGCCAACCCTGTTCAATACACTGCTGAATTAAAATTCCAAATTTCGTTCACATTTTATTTTCCAGCTTGAGATTTTAGATGAATTTCATTATTTCGAGTAAAACCGTTTCGGAAATACAAAACCATCTTCAGAAGAGCGTTTCGGCTATTATTTTAGATTTCATTCAAGTAAATTTGAATTTGTTTCCTATTTTTAGTCGTAAAAACTACTGCCAAGGTAATGCACTACATTTATGGGGCACCCTCTATACATATGATTTCATTAATGAGCATATATTTATATTTTTTAAGTACCATTCTTGAAATCCTATAATCAGTATACCTATAATATATATTATTTTGCAAAGGTGTAGGTATCTATTATAGTAGAGTAGGTACTCCTTGTGAAATTAATGTAATTTTCTAGTGAACAGAGAAACATTTAGTTCCATATTTTTTATCATCAGTCTCTTTCCGAATCCTCCCATATTTATTATATGTTACACCTACATCATGAACAATAAATTCCCCAAAATATTCACGAACATATCCCATTTTATATGATTGGCACTTCCTTGATATGATTGGAGAAAATTTGAATATACCATTCGATCGATATGATTGATGAATTTAAATAAAAGATGATCTTCCAAGATGGAAAAATGTCAGTTTAGTTTTATCCTCAAGACTACGAATTTCACTATCTGTGAATTCCAGAAATAGATATTGATTCTGATATACCTAATACTTAGATCAAAAGTCAAAATAATCAAATTTCAATGGGCAGATTCTTTGGAAAATTGAGACATATTAGAACAAAATACAATATAGAGAACTTGATTATCATGGTTTTTCCTGCATTTACAACGATTAGTCAAATAAGTATTTCTTGTTCTCAATTTCTATGAAGACCCAAATTCTCAACCATCAGTATATATATAAAATTCAACGAAAATTATCTCAATACGGAAGACTCATCGTCTCAATCTCCAAAAAAAAACACCTACCTGATGCATCTCCCTGCTCCACACCATCCTCCACCTTGCAATCCTTGGGCGGTCTCGGCTTGTGCCACCTTCTATGCGACGCCAGATTAGCAGGACAATTAAAAACCTTATCGCACTCCGGACATCTGTACTCCACGTGTACGATCCTGGAACACCTGTGCTGCGCCAACCCAAACGCATCCTCATACAGCTCCTTGCAAAGCCTACAAACATACTCCCCAATCACGTTCTCGATCTTGGCAATCTCCGCCTTAGCCTCCTCAGTAACCTCCACCACGTTAAACGCAGGATCAATGTCCCCCTTGCGCACCACCAAGTGCTCATCTGGCCCCAGCTCCCGGATTATCGTTCCCGACACCGGAGAGCTGTTGTCCTCATCGAAATTGAGCTTCCTGGTAGCTTTGGTCTTCTTCTGAGGCGTTATCGCCGCAGCTGTTTTGATTTTCTTAGCCGGCTGCTCGGGAGTGGGCGAGCGATAGCTCTTCTTGCTCCCAGGCGACGGTGTGCACGGAGGAGTGATGGGAGCCTCCTGGTGGTGGTGCTTCAAGCTGAGGTCCAACGGATAGGCTGTGGCGAGCTCCAGAGGCTCGGCATACCTGAACAGATGCTGCTGCAGGTGGAAAAACTCCGGCAGGCTGAACTGGTGCCGGAACGGGACGAACTCGAGGTCATGGGGGTATTGCACGCGAGGCATGCCTCACTGGGTGTCGCAGCCAACTGATCGACGCCGAGTTACATTTCGGTGTTTGTCCTGCGGCCGGGCAGCGTGGGTTTTAAGCCCCAATGGGAGCTTCACCCCGCCTCGAAGGCGAAGGGCTCGTGCTCGGTGGGGGTACATCGCTACCCTTATTGGTCGGGCGCCGGCGTATGGGCTAGGGCGAAATCACGGCGGTGTTCAGTTGTTCGTAACGGATTTTGGTTCACGATGGATTTTTCGTAACGGTTTTTAGGCAATTATTGTCGTGTAACGAATCATTAGAGGGATTCCCTTGCAGATGGCGATTTTGTACACCCCCTCGTGTGTATAGATAGGAGAGAGGTTATTGGAAGCCCTTCGGGTGATTCTTTTTGCGTTTTTAATTAGGTGGAATGGGTTTTCTATCTGTACGATTTCCGTGAGTTTATTTGTTGTGCTTCCTGTTTGATTTTCGAAATTTGGCCGTTATAATTCATTAGCGATTTGTGTTGAATCATTTCCGGTCGAAACGAATTATATGGGAGTCGGAATTGGTCTGGACATTTATTGGCTTCACCAAATTAAACTGTTTTGGTTACAGTGTAGAGGTATAATAGGTGAGTGGATGGGTAAGTATATAGCAGAGCCTTCTATTCGCAATTTGCCGAAAATCCTTCAATCAAAACTTGTCGATGAGCATTGTTTTCGTCCTTGTATTATAGTACATCCTCAGATTCTACCTATATCTTCTGGTCTAATATAGTACAGGGTGACATTGGAATAAATTCAAATATTTCAAACCCAAAGCTCGACGTATAATATCGAATGACATCAACCAATAAAAAAATTTTTGGAAGCAAATTAAAGTTTGGGATGAGGGGAAGACCCCATTTTCCACCCAAAGTTCTGCACCGTGGAAATTCTGTCGTCACATTTGTACGAATTTCTGTGAGAAAGACACAATTACGCAGAATTCAATTATTATTCAAATTGTCTTGAAGTGGCATACCTGCTTGATTTTTTTTCCATTTTTTCAATCGATAAATCGCCCTGTATCTCCGTTATGAAGACTCTAAGGCCTATCAAATATGGTAATTTCAGAACCACCTTGGTAACCCCTATCTACCATTGAAATATTTCCCTTTACCTATGAAACACCCTGTATAAATATACCCTTTAATTGATCTGATGTGGGAAACAATTGTTGTCATGTCAATCAAAACACAAATTAGTTAGTATAATTCTCAGAGTGACAGACAGAGCGTTATACTGTCATTTTCGATTCAGTGGAATTGCGATGAAAAACTTCCACAGCTACAGATGCGATACTACGAAGGCCTGGAAGGGACACATAAAATAAAAAAAATAAAAACTCTGGAATTTTACATCAGAATTCCGACTTAGGTATATCTCGGAATTTTAAAATTCCGTGTTATAACTCGGAATATTGGATGTAAAATTCCGAGTTATAACTCGAAATTTCAAAAATCCGTGTTATAACTCAGAATATTGGATGTAAAATACATACATATAGGTACCTATAGTACCTACTGCACATCATCTACGATTGACTTGCCACGATTATAAATAAGTTATATATATTAAAACGCTGCTGTCTTGAATCCTGTCTGAAATTGCGCTCTCGCCTTATTTCTTACTTCTATTTTAATTCATTTTCTATTATTTTCAACTTTTATGTATGAATTCTAGATTATAGGTGATTATATTGTAATAACTGTGTGAATTTTGTATTTGTATAATGTAATACCACGTACTACAAGTCATTGATGTTGTCGTCAATGACTTGTGTGAGTTATTTAAATGTTTATTGAATAGTTAGGTACAATCATTGTTAACTTCCATGTAATCAGTTATTTCTGCCAATAAACATTCATTCATTCATTCATTCAAAATTCCGACTTATATCTCGGAATTTTAAAATTCCGAGTTATAAGTCGGAATTTTGATGTAAAGCACGAGAAGCACTATATACCTACACGGGATTTATTGAATGGAGCTATAGTAAAAAAGTGAAAACACCAAATAAAGAAGAAGTATTTTTGGCTCATTTCCTAGAAATGTGTGAAACCTAGAAAAGAATATATCACTATTGTTATAGTTGTTCCTATTTGCAGGAATAATTGATTGAACAAATCAATCAATTTCCTATACGCTTGTAGAAAAAATATTGTTCATAACTCATGCGGAAAGTATCTTTCCCGCACTCGACTGCTTGCTCGAACTCCGCTTCGTGTCGGTCGGGTCAACGGCATTGACGTGCGGTAAAGTATCACTTTCCGCACTTGTTTGAAAAATTACTTTTTTCGACTATCAACACTGATATTTCAACCAATCAAGAACGTGTTTTTTTTTTAATGAATGGAATAATCAAACAGATTTATCTCTGAATCGCAGTCAATGCATTCACCGCTCCTCGAAGGGGCAACAGGTGTTACACAAAACGCGATTCCATCGAATCTGGCTACAATAAGACGTCAGACATCCCTTAAGGTGGATGCCTTTCAGCTCTACCTACACCCCGAAGCATAGATTAAATACCCCAAGTGTAAGTCTGAAAGGACCTCTCCTTCCTCGTTATGACATACAATGTGGCACCTGACTTGGCTTCTCGAGGCAAGGGAAGACTTTTCTAAAGATTTGCACCGTGCATTCAAATGGGACAAGGAGGAGGGTAGTTTTCTTAGGGGTATAGATGATGGAAGAACAAGTGTTTTATTGTTGGTGTATTAGGCAAGGTGAGTGTATAGAAATAGCAGCAATGACTGTTCAAGGTTATTTTCGAATGACTGTGAAAATGTGAAAGCAACAATTTTTTTTTGTTTTGTTAAAGATAAAAATAGAAACATGTTTTTAGGAAAACTGCAATTTTATCTATAGATATATTTTTATTCCCCTCCAAAATTAACAATTCAGTACGAACAAGATTATGGAATAATGAGAGTTTATGCAATGAAATAATTTTTGTTTAATGCTTCGGTAGACAGTTTTTTATTCCGCTGTATTCAGAAATTTTCCAACGCCTGCTCATTTCAAGTACATTTATAGAAAAGAAGAAACAGAATCATTGGTCCACTGGTGTGAAATTATATAATATACCTGAAAACTGTTTCGTCAGTCGACCACTTTAATACCATCATATACAAGAGTATATATGTATATGCCCATCAATAAATGGTATTTGCTACTGAATCGCCCTGTATATGAACATAAAATCAAATTACACGACATAATCAGTAGAATATTCATAGACATTTTTGTTTGCACAATGCCACAAAATATTGGGCTATATCGAGATTGAAATTCCTGAAACCTAGATATTATTTATATATATAGAGCCATTATCGCTAAATTAGATATCGCGCCCCAACGACTACTATGGGTCGTAAAATAAATGGCTCGAAAATATCTCAACAAATTGAGTTGTCCGCAGCGAAATTCCTATCGATATTGACAAATATTTCCCCGACATATTGAAAAACGACATTATCTGTAATATGATACTCCAATAATTCTAATCCCGAAGTTCAGTGTGGTATAGTGTGGTTGTCTTGAAATCTTCAAATCTCATCATTGAAACTAGACCAAATCCCAAAATATCCATACAAAATATAGGTATTTAAATGTTTTTTACAATCATTAAGAGGTTAGTCATAATATTTTTCTGCAACCGACACAAAAGTCGTCCATTTTGATACCAAAATTAGCTCTTAAATTGACGTTTCTATTGCTGACAACACAAAAATAGGTAGGTTGCTAGGCAACATATTTAGTTCCTAGGAGCTAAAGTTGAATTTTAGTTCCTAGGAGCTAAAGTTGAACTTTAGCTCCAAGGAACTAAAAAGGAAGTACTGGACGTCATCAAGAATGAACAACATTGTGACGGTTGGTTATTTGGGTTGAGACGCCTACCTGATTTGTTTCCGATTTCAGCAGATTTGGAATTTCATACCCATGCTGAAGATATAAATACACCTTATTATAGTTTAGTATTGGAATTATAAACATCTCAGTTAAGTATTTCTGTTTTGATCAGGAAAGCCTTCAAGATTCAAATACTACTTGCTTGATCTGTATTTCATTCGTTATTCTCGGGATGGATAACTTGTTTTTGAATAATCACGACAAGCAATAGTTTTTTGTCTCAAACAACGATATTGTTCAGCTTCATTTGATTATTAAGCGAAAAACATTGGATTATAGAGAGGAGTAAATAATCGCCATTATCATTGTTGATATGCCCATTAACCTAACATTTTCCACGTCTTGCTCCTATAGCTGGCACTGGCGCGGTATTTGCTATTAGAGCACCTGGTCCATACACAAATATGTCACTCTGTGATTGTACTTATATTGAAACTACAATTCGAACATCCTTGAAAATTGAATGAACCTGCTGTTGATGCAGGTAGAATGTTCTCACTACACGGATTATTTGTCAATATTTGTTGCATTGCATACATATGGCACGGCATTGGTGGTAACTTCACATATTTATTTGAGTTAATTGTTTCGGTTGCAGAAAAAATAGCATGTTTCATTCGGATCAAAAGTGACTTTATTCGACTCGAAAATTTTGCTTTCGCTCGGCTTCGCTAAACGCTCCGCCTCGCAAATGCAAAATTCGCTTGTCAAACAAAGTGTCACTTTTGATCCTAATAAAACAATCTACTATTATCTGGCTTTGTGATAAATATATAATGGAAAAATAATAGACTGGAAACTATTCACAAAATAAATATTGCCCGTACGAACCACTTACCAAATGGACAACAATAATTCCAAAACAGGCTCATAAAACAATGAATTTTATCGGGACTACAGAGTTATCGAATGAAACAAAGGTTTCTATAGGACGAATATCAAATACAAAAAAGAAAGGGGCAAATAACAGGCCCCGGGGAACGGACTAACTGAAATTTATGCTTATTAAACGGGAATATATAGGGAATATTAAAGGTTTCTGCTTCTGCTAAGTGAATTGCTTTCGAATTATAGAACATTCATTTGGCATGCTAATTCGTCGGGTCACGTGATGAATTCTTAGAGCATTGTAATCCCTAGAGCGTTCGTCATAGCCTAAATATCCCCAATTTTTGCACTTGGGAGAAGCACTACATATATATATTTGTTTTATGTTCTGGTTCCCACGAAAAGGGATATCCTGTATATAATGTTCAGAGAACATGGTAGGAATTGGTGTTCTTCTTGAACTTCTGGAGGTTAGGTATATGCCTCGGGGAACGTCTCCCTTGACGATGTGTTCCAGAGCCTCGCTGATGTTCTTTGGATGAACGAGTCTTTGGAAAGAGATGTTCTGCAGGTCTCCAAAGTGACCACGAAGGGGTGCGAAGCCTCAACTCGACGGGTTATAATCTCGCGGGTACTGCCAAGGGAGGAACAATTGTTCATATATTTCAGAAGAGCATCGTCCATAAAAATATCTATAAAATAGAGCCAGACCGCCAACTTTTCTACGGTGTTCCAGAGAAGTGAGTGATTTTTTGAGCGAGGCAACACCCACCAGACGAATTTCCCTTTTTTGGACAGAATCCAACAGTTTCAGGGTATGTTTGGGTGCTGCACTCCAAATATGGGAACTGTATTCCAGGACAGGTCGGATCTGTGCCTCATAGATCATAAGCAGCTGACTGGAAGTGAAATAGCTACTGGCTCGAAATAGAAAACCAAGTTTTTGGGATGCACTTTTAGCAATTGATCTCGCACGTGATTTCACGCTGATAGTAATACGTTTAATCTATGGTAATACCAAGCATCGAAATGGATGTCTTCAAAGGTATATTGATACTGAAGCCAATTTGAAATATTTCTCCTAACCCCTAGGAACCCGCCAACTTCAAAATTTCAAACAGAGCTGCCTCACTGCCAATAACACATCATTTTGAAGTTCTCCCTTTTTGAGAATTTTATTTCTTGGTGTTTCATCATAGGGTGAACTCTAAAATGTCAACTAATATTGAAGAGATAAGTTAATTTTTTCGATTATTCCAGATTTTTTGGCATTTTCTCTCCTCGTTTCTATGAAATAAAAATATGAATATTATTTCAATATACGTAAATTCCATCCAGCCATATCGACGGTCATCTCACGTAGTGACGTATCTGAGTTTTCCTAATTTCACAGCAGAGCAGTTCAAAGATTTTCAACATCTTAATTAGCACATATTTCAGAGGGTTGTTCATGAAAGATCATATTTTTTCATTTATCAGTGAATGAACTGGAACTAGTTGTCATGATATGGTGAGATTTCGAAAAAGCATCCCCAAAAACGAAAAAAAAAAGTTATGAGATACGTCACTACGTGAGATCATGTTTGTTAATGGAGCCTCAGATACACCCATGGATATCGAGTGAATTCAAATGAATAACAGATCTGAATATTCATTTTTATTGATAAAAACACAGAAATTCATTCCACTTGTACAATCCTCCTTTCAGTACCTTGATATACGTCACCCAAGACATTTTGATTTCCGCGACAAACCCTATGTGAGATACGTCACTTTCGAAATTTTCAACACATAATGAAAATATATCTCACGCGTACTGACGTAACTCCTATAGTTAGGTCACTTCGTGAGATTCGGTAGTCCAATAATTTGAGATAGGCTAGGTATTAGATTTTCAATTGCACGAAAACCATTGAATATTGAGTTACGCCACTTTGTGAGATCATGAAGTTCAAGAATATAAATCATTTGACGAAGTATCTCAGATTCCGATTTTTATGAGATACGTCATCACGTGAGATGACCCACGATATGTTGTCCATCTTCACTCTTCAGTAAGGATATGTTCAGCTAGTTTGGATTTGTCGATGTGTCTTTTCTTTATATTGTACTTGTGTTCCTTCGTCCTTACTGAAAGAAGTCTCTTGTTTTCACCTGTATAAAACTTTCCATAAACACAAGGTATACTGTAAATACAATTTTTTGGTGATTGTTCTTCATTTTTCAGCTTCGTTTGAGTTAGAATTGATCTCACTGTATGAGAGTTATGAGACAACATAATAATATGGCAGAATGGAATAATATTAAAATCATTGGAAAATAAGATAACAACCAGCAAAAAAAATCAAGGAATCTGCTTGCATTCTTCTGAACGGAGACAATAGCATTGCTTTCTGTTCAGTTGATATAGATAGAACATATGGTATTCACTACTGAAATCTGAAAATGAAAATAGTGAATTCAAGATTAATTGATTGCCAACGTCTCCAATTGTCACTGAGAACTGAAAAGACACATACGCATTTGCTATTCAAATATCCATTTTTCATGTTGAAAAAAAAATCTGGAATAATGACTACACCACCTCCTTGATTAACCTACAGACAGTATTTAATTTTTTTGGTTTTTGGTTTCAACACATCACCAAACATAGTAAGATTCCTGATTGACCATATAACTTTCATCAGTGATAAAAAATGATCAATCAAAGAATGATAATTTCACAAATTCAACAAGATTTTGTCGGATTTTATTTTAGATACATTTTAGTTGTTGTTCAGTGATGTTGAGGTTGACTTAGGTCAATTTGAGGATCGACCTTTTAATATTGTAATGAACAAAATAATTATTTCCAAGATATGCATCAACAGTGAGCAGTGAGTCACTTATTTATTACCTGTAGGGTTACTATCCATGCAGCGCGTGCAATTTTCGGGGTGCATTCACGGCCACGTGCGAAAAGTAATTCTCGTACGCGTGCCTTTTTCCTACTCAATTTTCTACCTTCAGATTGTTGACTATAATCCCAGTCGGCTACCCTCCAGGGCACATGAGTCTGGTGAAAATATGACCTATTATATTTCTTGATGGAATGACGGAATGAAGCGAAATCATAGTTGCATCTGTCTAGAGGGGTGCAAGATTTCGAAGGGTTGATTTTCGACATCCTTTCAGATGAATGCTGCATTAGTAAAATGAATTTATGCAGGACAAGTAAACATCCTTATAAAAGGTTTGGGTCGCATCTAGATCTATGATTTGATAATATAGACTGTTCCAAATTAAGGGGCACTATTGCTATAACTCTTGATGTTATTGTAAGATATTATCGGTTGAATGGTCAGTGTATTTTCTATACTAAAGTGTGCCCTTTTTGTGTAATTTGTTTACATTCTACGAATAATGCTATTTTTCTGAATTTTGTGATTTATCTTTACATACAGGGTGTTATTCAAGTACGTGGCCAAACTTTGTGGAGTTTGTGGAGTGATTCTTTGAGTGGTTCTGAGACGGAAAGTTCATGCAAACATATGACCGAAAATAAGGGTGTCAAACTTTTTCGAAAAAATCGGATTTTCATAAATCTAATCATGGCTAAATTAATGTTTCATTACTACAAAAATGTCTGCTAAATTTAAACAGAGCAGTGGATTAAGAATTTCCACAATATTTACAAAAAAAAAAAACGATTCATCAAAGGAATTTTGTCAGTAGTACGATGAACATCAGGGCGTGGAAAAAACTCTGAATTGAGAAAACCAAATCAAGAATCTGCGATTAGAGTTCTGTGGAGGCAAATTTTCATCGTTCAAGTCTGATACCCTTCATTGGGCATGGAAGTATCGAAAAGGAATACCCTCAGAAATATACCGGGTGGTCCAGACTTTTCATACAGCCAATGCTTGGAAAAAAAAATAAAAAATTACACGTATGTCAAACCCAAATGACTTTGAAGCAATTGTGTCAAAGTCAACTTCTGGGAACTACCCCTAAAAACCACCCCTAAACTTCATTTTTCCAAGTTACACCCTATATACATTTTTTTTGTTGATTGGTGAAGTGCAATCAATTCTAACTTCAACGATGTATCACACTTGTTATTTTGACATTACGTATGTTCTTCCAAAATTACAAAATTCGAAGGAAGCAATATCAGATGTAGATCATTTCTTTTGTTGTTTTTTTTTGACATTTGTTCGTGCACGAGACTTTTGATCAGTTTGTAGGAATACATTCAACTAAGACAATGCCTTTTACGTTCACATTAAATAAGTATGCTGTCAATTGAAAATCAGTCAAATTATCGAGTGTGATATGCGACATCGTTGAAGTTAGAATTGATTGCACTTCACATATCAACAAGAAATAATAATAATAATAATGTGTATTCAATCACAGTTACAGTCACTTAGCTTTGGACGTTTCGCGAACGAATCTGACATTTTTTCTAATACCTTTATTTCTCTTCTCCAAACCTTTCTCAATAGAAATGACAAGCTAGTGAATTTTTCTTTTAGGCTGTCTAATAGGAAAATTCTTTGAACGCAGTGACATTTTGGGGCAAATCATCTGATTCATATTTTTATTTTATATAGAAACGAGGAGAAAATCCCAAAAAATCTGGAATAATGAATATTTTTTTTACTCGAACGAAGCATTTTTGGACCCAGGTTCATATAGACTTGTTTTATATTTTGCTGAGAAAAATCTTCTCTAGGCTTCTGTCACCATAACTCTGAAACACCCTGTATAATCTCATCCGGAATATTCAAAAGAAAACAACTACTTTCTTAGCTATTTGCCCCACCGAGCATGCACTGAATTACAGTTTTTGAACAACCAAGATGAGAATATGAATATATAAAAAAAATCTCCTAGAACTGATGAGAATTGACCTTCTCTTTCAGATCGGGAAATATAACTTACGAAACGTATAGGAGAAGTTACGAAGGCGTTGAAGGCTTCAACGCCTTCGTTACTTCTTCTTTGAAGGGCCACCTCAATTATTTTTCATAATACCGGCTTATTTTGTCGAAATTCCGCGATTTAGTATCTCGGAATTATTCAATTCCGACTTAGTATCTCGGAATTCCGACTTATTACCTTGGAAATTTCGACTTATTAAGTCGGAATTCTGAGAGACTGAGTTGGAACTCCGACCTATATAAAAAGTCGGAATTGAATAATTCCGAGATACTAAGTCGGATTTCCGACATAATTATAGTCGGCATTATGTAATTCCGAGATAATAAGTCAGAATTCCGAGATAATAAGTCGGAATTCCGATCGACATAATAAGTTTGAATTAGATAATTCCAAGATACTAAGTCGGAATTATGAAAAATAATTGCGGTGTCCCTTCAACGCCTTCGTAAGAAGTTTACAGGGTGTTTCAGACTTAAATGTACATACGATACCTGTAGATAGAGGACACCTCGGTGGTTCCAAATCACCCCCCATCGATATTTCTACCGTCTTTGATAACTGAGATACAGGACGTTATCTTGATATTGGTATAATCTTCATCTGGTTATAACTTCTGAACCACTTTGTATAATCTATCCATACTTGGTGGAAATATTTCACTTATATTACCCATGAAAACCAAATGAAAATCTGGATCAGAATCCAGGTCCATCTTGAGGAAAAACAGAAAACTTCTTTTATCTCAAAAAACAACACTCTGTATGGCAAAATTTTATTGATCGGTTTTGATATTTGGAAAGAGCGGAAAAAAACGAATGAAGTGACCTACTTTTTACGAGTGCGCATCCAATTTGAAAGATGGTTTATTATCATGTTTTGAAATATTCAGCTCCATTTCGAGGCATTTTTATTGAACTCATAATTCAAAACCCAATTTTTATACAGAAAAATAACAGTCTCCAAAGTTCAACGTCATTAGAGTCAAATTAGGTGAACTATCGATAAATTTGTTTGTTTGACAGAATAATTTGTCGATGATTTTAAAAACTTTCGAGGACTCATTTTATACTTTACTATTTATTCATAAGCTGCGGTAAAGTAGGCTGTGAAGAAAAAATTAAAATTCTGACAGTTCATAATCCACTAATTATGAACACTTTGAAATGTAACAACCCAATACAAGCACCAGAAATAATTATCTCAACATTACCAATAACATCACACTAGTGATTATGACCTGTCAGAATATCAGATTTTTTTGCACAGCCTACTAAACCTTAATTTGACTCTAATGATGTTGAACTGTGAAGACTGTTATTTTTTTATATTAAAATTGAATTTTGGATTATAAGTTCAATAAAAATGCCTCGAAATGGAGCTGAATATCTCAAAACTTGATAATAAACCATCTGTCAAATTAGATGCGCACTCGTGAAAAGTAGGTCACTTATTTCATTTTTTCCCGCTCTTTCCAAATATCAAAACTGACCTACAAAATTTTGCCATACAAGGTGTTGTTTTTGAGATAAAAGAAGTTTTCTGTTTTTCCTCAAGACGGACCTGGATTCTGATCCGGATTTTTATATGGTTTTGATGGGTAATATAGGTGGAATATTTCTACCAAGTATGGATAAATTATACAAAGTGGTTCAAAAGTTATAGCCAGATGAAGGTTTTGCCAAAATAAAGATAACGTCCTGTATCTCAGTTATAAAAGACGGTAGACATATCAATTGGTGGTGAGGAACCACCACAGGTATCATTTGTACATTTAAATCTGAAACACCCTGTATAGTTGTACAAACTTTGATCTTGATGAATTTGAAGATATACCATATATCATTCGTACCAATGATACGAAGCTTCAAGTACAAAAAGATCATAGTTTGTGCGTAATGCCCCATAGGCGATAAATTGCACAGCGGTACTTGTTGCTATAAATCAAATACCTTCACTCTCTCCCTGCACCACCCCTCTCAAACTTGCCAAAATTCCTTCCAGCCAAGCTATTCGGAGCTGCATCTGTGCATTGTCGAAATCCGCGGAACAAAGGGCCCGATTTGCATACTGGCGACAATAGGCGCACCTCGACCTCGACGACTCACATACGCTCGCATACGTCACGGCATGTGTGATGTGTGTGCGCCCTAATGGCCGGTTCTCCGATGGGGTGCCACCCCACAGGGACAGCTGCCGGTAGGTACGCGTGTTCGGTCCCCTCGACGCATAGCGCACCTGGCCGATAGAAGCGGCCCTGCTACAACAATGGCCCTGTGATTACGTATTTTCGATCCGCTGACGCGATTGCTCTTGGTATGTACCTGCATCGATGGCTATAATATGCTAGAGTTCCTAAATGTACTTGCCACTGCTGTTTTGACGTTTTTTTGTATATTAGAGTACGGACACTGGACAAGCAGTGACAATCAAACATAACCACAAACGATTTTGAAGCAAATCATATGTTTTGCCAGACAAGAACAAGAATATGTTATTCGCTTAGATCCTCGCATCTTCCGTCCTCCACAAGTCTTGGGAAGAGTACATCCATATATCTTTCTCTGTCTTTGATTTTTGTATGAGAGTGCATACCGTCTCCTCAAGTTGGTAAAAGGGTACGATAAATTGATAAGAAAATTATTTCTTCTCGAAATATAGAATGATAAGGCTGAAGGACCTCAATGGAGGTCGATAGTCGATATCAAGTTAGTAGGTACATACCTAATATATATCACCCAAATACATATAGTATTCCTATGAAATTAGTCTCTTATATATATTCGTTCAGTTGAATATTTGTTTATCACAAAACATCAGAATTGGGTAAAAACTGATACATTTCAAGAAACATACTTTTATTTAGTATGGAACAATTTCACTTGTACAAGAGTGGTAGGTAATAAGTAATTAATGAATAAACAAATGAATGATGTGGCAACAATGACAGTTGATTTCAGTTAGGATATATAAATAATATAGGTTCTCCAAGACATACGGAAGTAGGTATAAATGGACACGTTCTGAAGAAGAAAGAAGGGACATTATTCAGTTTTATATTTTTTACATTCGGTGAACGGGTATACATTGTGAATTTTGAATTATTTGGCGGCGGCGCGGCGGCATCTTAATGGTTAGCACCCAGCGTAAGTGAGTATAAATCCGGCACTGTATATTGTCACGATAGGAACCAAGAATATTTTATCATATCATAGGTATTTAAAATTATATTGATTCAAGAAGAGATTCCATTATTAAATTTATTTTCTCCACCACTTGCTGTAGAACCTATATACCATTGCTTTCATATATATTATGTCATGTGGCTATTATTTTGATTAGAATTGAAGAGGGGCGCATTCATAGTAACAATAGGTCCATATTTCAGTTTCACAGAACGATAATGATTGAAATATATTGCATGTGGCGAAAAAAATTTAATATACCGGGTGACACAGGAGACATGTAGCAGCCTGTAGTTTTTTTATTTGAAGAGATAAAATTTTGAAATTCACAGGGGGTATATAATAAATGGTAGCGCACTTTACGAACTAAACGACAATTGTTTTCAACCACCTGTTTGACCGGAAGTGACCCCAACTTTTTTTATATATATCACCTTGTACATTTCTTCAGTCTATCTTTTTCGCCTTGAAATTCTCTATCCAACCATGTATCACAAAGTGGCATTTATTTCTTAATTCGCTGTTGAATTGCTTTTTATTCAAAAAGAACTAGTTGGCTGTGATCTGAATTCGATGATATATCGACACTACCAGCTTTGAAATTTGAAGATCATTAGTAAACCGATATTATTCAAAATGTTTTGATATTCTGATCAATGTCTGCAGGTTGTCAATAGCTTGTTTGAGTCAAGATGAAAACCTTCGAAAATGATATTGAGGAATCTAAGATAGGAACATATTTTTTCGAATTCAGCTAACTCGTACAGAAACTATCTGTCTTTTATTTTCGCCATGTACCTATCACATGATCTTTCCATTTGGAATAATAAAACTAAAATTGTTCCCCTTATACGATGATCCACAGGGCTATCAGTCTATTTTTTCATAATTATTTCACTTATTAGGCGGTGTACCTATACACAAAATGTTTTATGTGTTTGACAGTTAATCGATTGCATCAATAGTTTTTCTTTTTCATTTGTGTGTTGATTAAAATTGCATATTATCATTAGAGACGGAAAATGTATTCAAGAAACGAAATAGTCTATATGTTGTGCACACTAGTGCGGCAAAGAAACTTTTCCGCACGATTTTTTCTACAATTCCACTCAAATAGATATAGGAACAGAAATTCACGTCACCATAGCAACGCCAGCATTTACTGTTCATTTAACAAGGTGGTGGGTGATGCCACACTCACTAATCATTTGACATCATTGGAACACCGTAGAAAAGTAAGCGACCTTTCACTTTTCCCTAGATACTTCCACATCAAGAAATATTCTTCATTCCATATCACTAAGCGATACCCTTTGACGCAACCTTGAGATTTTTTTGAACCACTCTATAACAATAATCGTCCATCCATGCATGAAACATAGAACACAAATTTGTAAAATTCCCTGCCAAAATCTCAAAAATGATATGTTACCTATTATTTGTTTATTATACCTATACGATACGCCATCTGTATAGTCTCATCTCTTAGAAATTCATCCAATATTCCTAATTTTTTCTTTGATCATATAAATTATCACGATGAAAATTGAAAAGCAGAAACACTAGACACAGTCAAGTCGTTTTAATAAATCACCCATTCTCACTATAATTTTTCCTCGCGGAAATATGGGCGTTTTAACAGTTTTCCTCCAAGATTACAGTTCACCTCTCTCTAATGTTTTATGAGAAGGGACACGGAAAACGTGTGCGATAATTTTATGTTACACGTAAAAAGAGCACTTCAGCAGTTAATTGTTGAAAAATAGGAAAATTATTAATGACTTCATGTCTTCAAAGAGATTATTTCCTGAGCAACGTGAAGCTTCTACTTTGTAAAATTATGAAAATTGTATGCAGTGTTTTCATAAGTGTTGCATACATGCATTATTAATTTGGAAAAAAAATACAAGGTACGACATAACTGATTTTTTCAAATTGAGGTTTCTTATTAGGACCGATGCTGAATCAAATCGGTGCGGAATCAAATTCTTCTCCATTTAGTGAAAAAAAAAATGGTATTTTCTCCAAATTTCAACTGCCTTCGCAGAAAAAGTTTGTTGCTATGCAACGTTACAAGTAATGATTTGAATAAAATTAAGGTAATGAAAATTGACAATGACATTGTTTTTTTTATGTTCTGGTTCCCACGAAAAAGAATATCCTGTAATGTTCAGAGAACATCGTGAGAACCAAGGGAAATAAGGTAGGAATTGGTGTTCTACTTAAATTTCTGGAGGTTATATGGCTTGGGGAACACCTCCTTTGGCAATGTGTTCCAGAGCCTCGCTTTTCGTTGGATGAACGAGTCGTTGTCGATGTTCTGCAGGTCTCCAAAGTGACCACGAAGGGGTGCGAAGCCTCAACTCGACGGGCTAGTCTCGCGGGGATTGCTAAGGGAGGAACAATTGTTGATATTTCAGAAGACCATCGTCCATGAAAATATCTATAAAATAGAGCCAGATCACCAACTTTTCTACGGTGTTCCGGAGAAGTGAATGAGTTTGTGAGCGAGGCATCCCCACGAGATGAATTGCCCTTTTTTGGACAGAATCCAACAGTTTCAGGGTATGAATAGTATTGCAGGATAGGTCGGATCTGTGCCTAATAGATCATAAGCAGCTGACTGATAGTAATACCAAGCATCGAAATGGATGTCTTCAAAGGTATGGTTACTCCTGACAAGCTTATGTTGTACACAGTGAGATAGACTTTTCTAGAGAAAAGGATGCTTGTGTTTTGTTTACATTGGAATCTACCAAGTTATTGGATCCCCATTCGAGAATTGTTACCAAGTCCATATTTATGTTGTCAACATCGCTCGTTTGTTTCTGATTTGCCTGGCTGGTATTGGAGCCCTGGAAGAGAAGACGGTATGGAAGGTACTATCATCCGCGAAGCTGTGTACTGGAGATGAAGTTGCTTCCAACAAATTGTTGATATGGAGTAGAAATAGTATTGGTGCTAAGATTGATCCTTGCGGATCACCAGCATTTATGATGAGAGAGTCAGATGAAACTCCGTCGACCACTACATGCATGGAGAGACCTGTTTGAGAGAAAACTAGCTAGCAGAGAACATAGATGGGAAGGCAAGCCATAAAATGGAAGCTTGGCGAGGAGTCCGTGGTGCCAGACTCGATCGAATGCCTTGGAGATATCAAGTGCCACGGCTAAGGTTTCACCATATTTTTCAATAGATTGCTGTCATATATGTGAGACGTAAGCGAGCAGGTCACCAGTTGATCTCTGATGAGGGAAGCCATATTGCCTATCGTTGATAATACCTGAATGTTCTGGAGAAGTAATGAAAAATATCGCCTATTATTAGCCAGTACAAACGAAACCATCCTTGATATAATAATATCTGCAAGTCTCAATGGATTGTGATATATGATGCCTTGAAGGAGTGAGGAAGTATGATTTCATTTGTGAATTGAAGATTCTCGATCAAAATGGGCATTGTATTTTCAACGGGAATGAATTGGCAGATAGAAAATGCAATGACGTTTCAACTCTCTATCACTTGGGTGTAAGTGATAAATCAAAATAATAATACAAAAGTATAACCATTTAGATAAATATGATCTCCACTCATCCGTCTTTTCATCGTCAGATATCATTCGCAGCACAAAGAGGAAGCAACAGTATGTTCGAAAATAATGTTAATAAATCAGATTGATGATCGGAGCGTAATTAAGTGGCCATATGGACCTTCGTTCCCCCATCAAAAATGATCATCCGATGCCGAAACCATGCTCATAGAGTGTAGAGTGGAGTTCCTATGCTCCATTAATTCGTGTGCAAATATTGGGGCGGCGCGATATTTTTCGTTTGATATTATATTTGATTAACCCATTAGTGCATAATGTGTCTTATAATGGACGCTCCTTGTCTAATTTTTTGTGACGACAATCATGCAGGAATTGAATGTCTCATGCGCCAGAACTATAAGTGTAGTTCAACAACAAACAGCTATCGCTTCTATTTCATGAATTTGTATCTCGACAATATTCTGCACGTGATCAAATGGATAACAATTTGTATTGCACCCGACAAGGAGGGTAAGTATTTATTATAACGGAGTATAATGAATTTCAGAATTTCCTATCCCTCAAGATCTCATTATATGCATGTGTTTATGAACCTATAAGGTAATTCGAATAATTATTTTTTTTGTAAGACACTCAAAATATTGCTTTTGTGTTGTGTCCATTATAATGGACTCTATGCATATCGGTCATCAAGATTTTTTTGTAGATCATTCTTGCAACACCTCTTAGACATATGGGAAATGGCTCAGATATCGATCAACCAACAGATAATCATATATTATATTGCCTCCAGAAGAAAAGTTGGCAGAAATGCAGTTATTCGAATTTAGAAACTGCGAATCCATAATAAATCATATTTCTAAAGGAATTATCAAACAGCCGTGCGACTTTCGTTATTCTGATCCTGATTTTGATGAAATTGAAAATAATATACATCTTTGCATTATGAAAAGGAATATTATAGCATCAAATGATTGTACTTTATACTGCAGCACGTCAACTATAGACACGACTTCATCCACTCGTTCAACTCCTCTTTTTCTTCAACGGGTTCACATTTCCTTCCACTGAATCGTGTGAGGAGCACCGAAAAAAGGTCTGGAAGTATCATCCCAAATAATTTCTTGATATGATGCATTTCCATATACCCATCAGCTGAATTCCATTCAGTAGAGTATACAAAATTGCAATTTCATATGTAAAATAGTACTGCATCTGAGAGATGCTTCAAAATGTATCAAGTCATCATGATGTATAATTTTCATTATTATTATCATTATTATCATTATTGATAATATTGTGATTGAAGTTATTGAGTTTTTCATGTTCTGGATATGTACTTGAATAAAAATGAATACTGAAATTCCCTACTGATCACTTTCATCAATGAACCAATTTGCATAGAGTCCATTAAAATGGACGTGTCATATAAAAAAAATCTGTTGTAAAAAAAAATTATTCGTCATGAGTTATCATTCTTTGGGTATATTCGAATGAGTAAACATCTTCAGAATATAGAGATTTGAAAAAAAGTAACTTCATGCACTAATGGGTTAATACTCACTGTGTTTTCAGTTATCTCGCGATATGGATGTCATACCGAAACGAAATAAAATATCTACAGTTGATCTAGAAATATGGATAACCATTCCACAAAGTATCCATGAATATTTCAGGAACATATTGATTAATTTTTTTGTCGACCTCTACAATATACTTATTTGAAAAAACCAATACATAAGTAGTGTTGAGCTTGAAACACCTTAATAATTTCAACTTTATTAGCATGAGAATTTGTCCAATAGTTCCTGATGATCGATATTTTTGGTGTATTGGAAAATATTGGAACGACTTAAGGACTTCATTCTCATAAATTTTCTCTTTGGGGGGACTCGTTCATGATTCCCGCCCCCTCCCCTAACTTCGCCACTGTCTACAATTCTTCGTTACAAATAAATATTGAGTGACTGTTCAGCGATGAGTGTACATATTCTTGAATACCTGAATAGATATGAAAATGTCATGGCATTCATGCATGACAGCCTGCTGTTAGTTAGTTATTTTGTTTTATTCTCCATCAAACTACCAATGAGGATGCGAAATATCTAAATCGACACACATCTTGTAAATGTGATGGAATAATCAACAGTAATATCATGAGTTTTTTTTTTATTTATTTAATTTTTTTTATCGCTTGGAGCGCACGAAAGGGAATCCCTATTATGTTCAAAGAACATCGTGCGTTCCTAGGGAGGATAGGGATAGGAGGTAGGTACTGGATTTTTTTTGAACTTCTGGAGATTATATGTTGATGGGAATACTTTCTCAGGCAATGAATTCCAGAGCCTAGCCTTTCTATGGATGAAGGAGTTTTGATAAAGTGCTGTTCGACATCTTTCGAGGTTGACAACGGAAGAATGTGCTGACTGGGCTTGTCTAGTTTGTCTGACTGGTATTGCTAGTGAAGGGATAATAGCAGAGATTTCCGAAGAACATTTCTCGTGGAAGTATCGATAGCAAAGTGAAAGGTCGCCGACCTTTCTACGGTGTTCCAATGATGTCAAAGAGTGAGTGAGTGTAGCGTCACCCACCAGGCGGATGACTCTTCTCTGGATGGAATCTAAGAGCATCAGCGTATGTTTTGGTGCTGAACCCCATATGTGGGAACAGTATTCTAGAACAGGCCGTATCTGCGCTTTGTAGATCATGAGGAGCTGTTGAGGTGTAAAGTAGCTTTTCGCACGGAACAAGAATCCGAGTTTTCGTGTAGCAGCTTTTACGATGGATCTGACATGAAAGAGTGTTGCTGATGGAAATACCGAGCATAGATATGGTGGGCTTGGTGGGGATAGTGGTGCCAGACATTACAATGTCGGGCATACTGAGTTCCGCCTTTCTAGAGAAAATACCAGGCTTGAGTTTTGGTGGCGTTGAATTCAACTAGGTTGTTGGTTCCCCAGGCTGTGATTTCAGCAAGGTCTTCATCGACAGCATTGACCTGCCTGCGCCATGAGTTTTTATTTTCCTGGGAAGAAATGGGAATTCTGGAAGAGAACGCAGTATGGAGGGTACTATCATCTGCAAAGCTTTGGATATGGCAAGCTGTTACTCCCAACACATCATTGATATGAAGCAGGAATAATGTTGGTGCCAAAATTGATCCTTGTGGAACGCCGGAATTGATGCCAATGGTATCAGACGATACACCGTCCACCACCACGTGAAGCGATCTACCTGAAAGAAAACTCGATAAGAGATGGCATAGCTGAGGTGGTAAGCCGTATGATGGTAGTTTGTGGAGGAGTCCTTCGTGCCAAACACGGTCGAATGCTTTCGATATGTCCAACGCGACAGCTAGAGTTTCCCCGTGTTTTTCTAATGAAGCTTGCCATAAATGGGTGACGTAGGCAAGTAGATCTCCAGTAGATCTTCGGCTATGAATATTCGAGATAATTCATGGTTCATTTATGGTTCTCGAAGTTGTTTTTCAGGATAGTAACAGTGTGAAAAAGTCTTGAGATTCCATAACGACATATGTACCCATCGGAATTTCACTTTTCCATTTTTTATCAATTCTTCTGGTCTGGGAAAAGATGTCATATATTTTCCGGGTAATCCGCAGCCAAAATTGAGGTGCTTCACGAATTTATACCAATTTTGGCTCTAATATGTACCCTTTTGGAAAAAAAATCCAAATTCAAATTATAGATGATGAAGCAAATCATAAAACTGTACAAAAAAAAGAGATTTTCTACTTACCGAGATTTGAGAAAGCGTTACGATTTGGCACTTGAATTTCTTTTCTAAAAATAACGTTCTACACTCTACACTGTATCACAGTTCATCAGGAAAGAAACTTATTTTTTCTACAAGCGTGAGTGATTCACCTTATACCCGCAAGCAATTTAGTTTGGGAAGTGTCATTTTCCCGCAACATTGCGGGGGAATTTTTCCCACATCAGTGCGGGAAATGTTTTCCCGCACTAGTGCGGGAAAAACAAAGATATGATAATATGGCAACATATAAGTGGTAGGTGATGGAATATGAGAGTTTAAGTTTGTTTGTTGCAGTATTAAGTATGTATGTTCAGAATCATCCATCAAATTGAACTATTTATTGTGAGAACTAAGAAATATTGAAAAATAAAAATTGATTATTATAAAAATCCCCCTATAGATTTGGATTGATCTGATGGGAAACGATTATTGTTGTCATTCCAATCAAACCTCTAATGAGTTAGTAATTGTCGAAGTTACAGACACAGCGTTACTGTCATCTTCGATTCAGTGGAATTGCCACAATGTGCGATACAGATGCGTTATTCGTTTCATTGAATGGTGCAACAATAAAGAAATGAAAATACCGAATAAGGAAGAAGTATTTTTGGCTCATTTTCTAGACGTGTCTGAAACCTAGAGACCATACACCTTATGGGCCTGCTGGCTTCCGCAATGAACCTATACATAATGCGTCAAACTGTAAGTTCGATCACAATAGCTATTACTAATAATCAGTAGATAGAGAATATATTTCTCTTGTTAGTTGTTCCTATTTGCATGAATAATTAATTGAACGAATCAATCAATTTCCTACGCTTGTAGAAAAAATATTGTTCCTAACTCATGCGGAAAGTATGTCTTTCCCGCACTCGACTGCTTGCCCGAACTCCGCTTCGCGTCGTTCGTGTCAACGGCAGTCGCGTGCGGGAAAGAATTACTTTCCACACTTGTTAGGAAAATTACTATTCCTAAACTGTGACTGTATCGTGATCATTAATCAAAGTCAAAGTGACTACACCTTTTCCAATTTCAGTTCATGTCAATTGAATGCTCCAATGAATGTTCAATTGAATTTCCAAATTGTCATTTGGATTCCAAAACGCATCATTTATATTTCAAATTAGTCAATTTAATTTCAAAAAGTATCAAATGATGTATTTCGAAATTATCAATTCAATTTCAAAATGCTTCAATTGTTTCATACTTAGTCATTTTAATTTCAAAAAACATCAATTGTATTTCAAAATTATCGAATTAATTTCAAAAACTAACACTTCAAATTCCAAAATAGTCTTTAATATTTCAAAATATATCAAATGTATTTCATAATGCATCATTTGAATTTCAAAACTGAAAAAGAACCGGCTAAGGTTAGATGGATGTTAAGTGATACTTTCATTCACCTTGTTATTGGAACGGTGCTGGCTTCTGGTTCCTGTCATTGTGGCATCATCAATAAAAATGAACAGTTTGGAAATTGAAATGATGGATTTTGAAATCAAAATGGCATTTTTTGAAATTAAAATGACTAATTTGAAATAAAATTGACGCATTTTGGAATCGAATTGATGATTTTGGAATACATTTGATACTTTTTGAAATTAAAATGACCGATTTGAAATACAAATGACGCATTTACAAATTGGATTGATAATTTTGAAATACATTTGATACTTTTTTAAATTGAAATGACTGATTTAAAATTCAACTGATACTTTTTGAAATCAACTTGATGCTTTTTGAACTAAAATTGAAAAAGGTGTACATAGTTACTTTAAAGGAATATTCTTTTCAAACCTAGTGTGACAATGAATACAATTATCTAGAACAGGTCGATTTCTGATGTCCTCATATATAATCTTCTCAGAGGGGGAAGGTGACACAACTGAACATGTGACGCTCGAAGAATTCCATTCATTACATAATGTCTACTTCCTGATAAATTCCCCTTCGATTTACTATAAAAATGCTACACTTGTTTCTCTGCCTGTTCTACGACCTTCTTGAGAAGCAGTGCCACGTATAAGTACAAAGACTCCTCTGTAAACACCGGAACACCGTAAACAGGTCTAGCAGATAAGGCAACCCCTCGTTTTTACGCTAGAATGACGTCACCAGTTCATTCAAGGAGTTTCGCTCAAGACGTACGCATACAACACGATACAACACCTGGTTGAACCATTGTCAGAGTCCGACGAGTTTCAAGGTCATTTATTGGTATTCCAAATAAAACAAAAAACCCTGATGCAATAATATACAATAAGTCACATTGAATAACATATTACGGCATAATTATTATTTCAATAAATAAAGCAGAGAATCTTTATTTATAAAATGAGTTATAAACTCTAAGTTTCGTAGCCTCGGCCGGAGATAATAATAATAATAATAATAATAATAATAATAATACGTCTTTATTATTTTCAATTAACAAAAAAAACTACAATTTGTATCCATAATGGTTTAAACAAAATAAAAGGCGAAGTTCAGCTTTCATTTAGCAGAACTAAACGAAAGCTGAATGATGATGATTCCGAACGATTCGTTGTTGCGTTCCAATTAACAGTGCTGCTCCTAAGGTGGCGTATGAAGTTGGTAACAAAGCCTACACAGAACATACATAGGCTGAAGGACCTCTCGTAAGATGGATGGCCAGTTGGTATGTACATATACATACCAATGAAGTACATAATAATATACTACTACTACTATACTCTTGTGGTAGCCTTGTCAAAATCCCAGGACACCTGCATAAGACAGAAAGTGAGAGGGGGGGGACACGTCAGCATGTCAAACTTACAGAGAATAATGAAAAAAGAGAGAACTAAGGAATAAGTTGTATATTCCATCCATCACATGATAATTGGTGAATCTAATTTGATTTCACTAATAGCAGGTTGTTTCAACAAGTTGTACATCATAATATAATCCTGTATTTTCCCATGCCCCAACTTCTATATATTTTCATTAAATCGCTTTGATTTCTCGATAAGTAACCAAAATGCATAACGTTCGATCCTCGTAATTTACCGATCTACTTCTTATTCTTCATAAATATATGTGTTACTTCTTGTCAGAGAGAAGAAAAAGAGATTTTGCGGAAAAAGAAGTGAGAACGACGCGAAATGCGGCATTAGATTTTTACCGCTGCTTTCGATCGCATATACATACGCATACCAAAACCGGAAAGACTTTACAACACTGTTAACAACGCTGTTTGTTTGTTGAAAAACCTTATTTGTGTTTGTGAGTGTGAAAGAACCATTCTGAATCAAGACAGTTATCCAGAATCCAGTCTAATTACCCGGAGGGCCCTCCCGATCAGAGACGTTGAGCTCCAACAGCATTCGAGAATAATCAAGAAAATATATATGAAGATATACCCTCCAGGTAAGTCGAATTCGTGACCTATTCGCCATAATACTTTATTGCATATTCTAATTGGTTACCTATAGATGACAAAAGTTTCATGAGAATTCAGTACATTTCAAAGCAATCCACCTAAGTGAGCTTTTGAGAAGATCCATGGTCCTTCGAGCCGGATAGTAAGGCCCTTTTGGCATTTTAATTTTTTTTCGTTGTGGAAATTTCAAAAGTCAAAATTTGGAATCTTTCAAAACTCGATATGTAAATGTACCTAGTGAATCATGATTCATGAACAAACAGAAAACAGTGAAAATTAAAAAGGCGAATAAGAAGATTGTGTATGACGCATTGTAATATCTCGGATAAGAATAATCCATTTAAAAAAATGTTAAATCAACTCGTTGATGATAGGTACGTGATGTGGAAGGAACTTTTCATCTTTTTGTCGTAATCGATATTCTATAGGTAGATTTAAATAAAAAAGTCACTAATCATTATTCGAACATCAACTTTTACAAGGCCATTTAACAAAATCGAACAGATGGTTTCGTGAAAAAATCTCAAATCGAATCACGAATCCAGTCGAGTAGGTCGATATACATTCTAAAACCTGAAAGCATGAATCCGTAACCAATACATTTTTCACCCACGCCAACCAGAAAAAAACACCCCTAATCGAGTTGCATCGATGTTATTTCCGCTAAAACTATTAAGCAGTTTCATTGGGGTAGATGTGGGAGCCGCTCTTCTGTGTCTAATAAGGCCACTCGAAAGTTCTTTATTATGCTTCCGATGTCGACAGAGCGGTACAACAAAATTATGCATATTAATTTCCATGCATACTAAACAATGTTGAATATTTTCATTGAAAGCTTTTCGATGCACAAAGGGGGTGAAAAACACTTATTTTCAGCACTGAAGAAGAACTGATGAGGTTTCAATCATCAATTGTTCAATCAGTTTATTTCTCAATGTTTGGAAAACATGTAGGAATAATTGTCATCAGAAATATACGAATGAAGTAAGGTGGCTATAATAGCCACCTTAGAATGAAGAGTAAATATAGTGCACTGTCTAACGAACACGTAATGTGATAACAGTAAAGTCATTTACTACGAGCATCTACGAGTATGAAGTTTGCATCAGGTTATGAAATGAGCTTGAAGAAATTACAATTTATAGGCACCTAATTGTTTCATCCAAAACTGATGAGGAAGAACAGTTTTGTGTCAAAGTTGTATTATCATTATTTTGTATTATGAATTATCTCCTATTCTTTTTATTGAAGGCTTCTAGAATCACAAATTCTGTATATACCGGGTGACACAGGAGACATGTAGCAGCCTGTAGTTTTTTTATTTGAAGAGATAAAATTTTGAAATGCACAGGGGGTATATAATAAATGGTAGTGCACTTTACGAACTTAACGAATTTTTTTTTCAACCACCTGTTTGACCGGAAGTGACCCCGACTTTTTTTTTAAATGTCACCCTGTACATTTCTTCAGTCTATCTTTTTCGCCTCAAAATTCTCTATCCAACCATGTATCACAAAGTGGCATTTATTTCTTAATTTGCTGTTGAATTGCTTTTTATTCAAAAAGAATAAGTTGGCTGTGACAATGAATTCGATGATATATCGACACTTGGTAGGCTTTGAAATTTAAAGATCATTAGTAAACCGATATTATTCAAAATGTTCTGATATTCTGATCAATGTCGGCAGGTTGTCAACAGCTTGTTTGAGTCAAGATGAAAAACTTCGAAAATAACTAACTAATAATGATATTGAAACATATTTTTTCGAATTCAGCTACTTGTACAGAAACTATCTGTCTTTTAATTTCACCATGTACATACCTATCACATGATCTTCCTATTTGAAATAATAAAACTATAAAATTGTTCCTCACATACGATGATCCACAGGGCTATCAGTCTATTTTTTCATAATTATTTCACTTAGTAGACGGTGTACCAACACAAAATGTTTTGTGTTTGACAGTTAATCGATTGCATCAATAATGTTTCTTCTTCATTTGTGTGTTGATTGAAATTGCATATTAACAACATATCGACTTTTTCGTTTCTTGAATACATTTTCTGTCTCTATATATTGATAATTTCAATCAACACACAAATGAAGAAGAAAAATTATTGATGCAATCGATTAACTGTCAAACACATGAAACATTTTGTGTAGGTACACCGCCTACTAAGTGAAATAATTATGAAAACATAGACTGATAGCCCTGTGGATCATCGTATAAGAGGAACAATTTTCTCAAACTCAAACAAGCTATTGACAACAATGACAACCTGCAGACATTGATCAGAATATCAAAACATTTTGAATAATATCGGTTTACAAATGATCTTTAAGTGTCGATATATCATCAAATTCATGTCACAGCCAACTTATTCTTTTTGAATAAAAAGCAATTCAACAGCGAATTAAGAAATGAATGCCACTTTGTGATACATGGTTGGATAGAGAATTTTAAGGCAACTAAGATAGACTGAAGAAATGTACAGGGTGACATTTAAAAAAAAAGTTGGGGTTACTTCTGGTCAAACAGGTGGTTGAAAAAAATTGTCGTTAAGTTCGTAAGGAGCGCTACCATTTATTATATACCCCCTGTGAATTTCAAAATTTTATATCTCCAAATAAAAAAACTACAGGCTGCTACATGTCCCCTGCGTCACCCTTTATAACACAGATAAAAGAAACTGATGTGTATATAGCAAACACTGATCCAGCAGCGATTCATTCATTCATTCATCGATCAGTTCAGTTGTTATTGGGAAAAACACAGTATATTCAGTATATATTGAATGGAGTTTGGTAGTATAATATCTTTGTAACCTAGGCAAGTAATAGCTCAGTCAGAATACTATATCCATGTTTTCATATAACGTTTAAAAAAGTATGTGATGGAGTTGGTAATTTGGAAATGTGGAATCCGCTGGTAACGATGAAGAAAAAAATGGGTCCTCCTGACTGAAATAGATGGTTGAATGATAATAACATGTCACAAATACGTTTCACCATGATACAATCGCATAATGCAATAATGCTGTTTCATCGGTGACAAAGGCATTTCATAAAAATTTGGACATGTTGCGTAAGTAAAATTCGTAAATATCACACACCTTTATAGCAGTTTTTACTCAGTTTATAAAAAGGCCTGATGGTTTCTATCCGATTGTATACATATAGTATATAACTATTGATTATAAAGGACGCGATTTTTTTTATTTTCCGACAACAAAAACACCCTCCACGTCCCACGGTGCCAGATCATACACTATGACTGTACACACATCCTGACACACTCCTAAAATCAAACACCAACAAAAACTCCGAGAATCAATAAGAGGCTCTTCGATGATGTATCGAGGGGCTTCCCCTCCGGCACAGAAGAAAGGAAAAAATGGTCTCGGTGCAAGAACGAATCCGAGGTGCAGCTGCAAAAATGTAGGGATAGTTGCCTTGAAGGTGAAGGGGTTGAATGTAATGTAACAACAAATACCTCAAAAGTTGTCCCCCTTGATATATATATAAATTGATGTGTTTCGCCAAATTTTCATAATGTCATCAGTTGAAGAAATATTTAGTGCTGCTCGTTTTCGAATTGTCACTGTTGGAGAAGAATGTATTTTAATTTGAAGATTGTTTTATCGTTTATTCACTTTGTATATTTCATTTTGCATAGTTTTGAAAAAAAAAGTTGTTGATTTTGATGATGAAAAATGCTTCGAACACTACAACTCCTTTTTGCATCTTGATACACCATTAGCTGTATAGAGACGATACAAATGATACTTTAACATTATTTCGTCCAGAGAATCCATTCTGCGAAGAAAATTGAATCAAATGAAGAAATGATGAAATATATATTTTTTTCTGTGACGGGAAAAAAGTTTGGCATTTCATCTCTGTTGGCAGGTTATAAAATGTCACTTTTCATAAATTACTTTTTTCCCGTGGGAAAAAAGTGTGTACTTCTTTCCCGGATATATATCACATATATATACTCTGTTAATGGCTTTTGTTGTGCTATAGTTCCGAAAAATAAGTCAATAATACCGTCTCCGAGAAAGAACTGCAAGTCTTTTTATCTTCCATTCGACTTCGCGGTTTCGTATATTACTAAACAACTACTGAATTCGCAATTTTTTGAAATCAAATCACAGAATTGAACTCACAGAAGTGACATCAGATATTTGATTACTTCAAAAGAATGATGAAGATGTCTATAAAACGCAGGTGTCCCTACTGTTAAAAACTTGAAATTTCACGTCGATAATTTTCAGATTTCGAAATAATGTAATATCTTCCCAATATTGATTCGTCCTTCCTTCTGTCACAGAAAAAAATAGTGTATTATACACGGGAAAAATATTAGATTTTAGCTCACGGTTTTTTGTCTCCCTCCGCTACGCGTCGGGAGACAACACAACCTGGAGCTAAAATCTACTACTTTTTTCCCTTGTATAATAAATAACTATATAATGTTGTACTTACCTGTAGTATAGTCTCTAGTCTCATATTTTTTCGGCCTCTGTTGTCCGCTCCCCAATTTTTATATCAAAATAACAACCCATTTTGTGACTACTGTGTGGTTATGATTCCATCCGAATTAGTAGAAAAGTTCAAATATTTCAACTTCATTGCGAATCTATGATTGCGATATGCGCAGTCGCCATTTTATTCCCATTAATTTTGCGGAATTCGTACAAGCATGAACAACCTGGTGCATACAATAAATAAAAATGTTTTGCCAGCAAAAAGAACCAACCCTCTTCGCTACACGGTGCTGGATCGTATACACCATTACCATCGTCCACCAATATTCTGGTGGACGCAGTGGCGCAACCAGGGCCACTTTCTAGGGGGGGGGGCACAAACGTTTTCAATGTGCCTTCATACAAACCATAAATAAGTGGAAATAAACAAATATTCATTTTTATTATAAATCATTCACATTGCCACGAGAAAAGCTGAAAGAAAACAAAATGAAATATTGATTCTTATAGTAATATCACAATACTATCAGGAATACATAAAATGAAATACAAAATAACAATCCATTTCGAATGGGATATTATATAAATTATCTAAAATTGTCTTACAGACATTATAAACTTCACAAAACAAAATAAATTCTCCGTGATGATGTTGGAAGTGTTCTACAGCTTTTTTCCAGTTTCTATATTGATAAATAACAAGCTGACCCACATTCTGTGATGAAACATTTCCGACTTGTTTAGGAGAAAATAGAAAACAGTATTTACAGTAAGCTCCATCTTCAGTTTTAGAATATACCAGCCAAGTAAAAGTTTCTAGCCAGCTGTGGTTGAATTTCCTCATCCTATTTCCAAATTTTGTACCAGGAAAATCAAAATGTTTATCTGGAACCCACAAGTTTTTTGAAATATCTTCTTTATCAGCATTAGTACAGTTAAGCATTTTAAATATACAAATATCTTTATGTTCTGTAAAGCTGTCAGAGGTGCTCGAACTGCTTAAAGATGCAGATGTGGCTTTTAAACCCGTCGATTCTGCATGATAATGGTTATCATCTGATGTTGAGTAAGATTCTGATAATGGAGGTTTTGTTTTCGAAAAAATTCAATGAAGTCATTGCCTTTCTTTTTCGCTGCTCACTCATTGTAACAACTATAACCAGTCTGCAAACGATGTAACTACTAATCAAATTTTGTTCTAAAATTTGTTCTATCCGTCATTCGGTTGCCCCCTTACGAGCAACCCTCAAAAGTCTTCGAAAGTCTTGTGCGAGCAAGGAATGACGGGGGCCTTACCTTTTAACGTGTGATCCCAAACACTTTCTTGGGCCATCAGAAAAATTTCTGCAGTCGACGGGGATCGAACCCACGACCGGCAAGCGAATGCGAATTAGAATATAGACACTCTGTCCGCACGGCTACCTGGCCACCCAGGGAAAGGGATTAAAAATTATTCTATTATGACTTATATGTATAACTACCTTCAACTTTGGAAGATAACCACTATATGAACGACTGAACGAGACAGAGAAAATAGGTAATGAAAATGATTTGAGAATTGTGTACTTCACAGTGAACTCACTAGTCAAGACTAATCCATATTTACGTTACGATCACCTACTAGGCCTACGTCTACGAGACTATTAAATCATTATTACAGACATGCAGTAACTTGCGCTTGCAGGGCGTTCGAGCGTTGTCATTTGTGGTAAGATGTAAGATGAAAATATGAAAACGTTTTTTTCGGTAGTTAGTCAGTGTGAAGAAAATGGAACAATATCGATTGCTCTGGGGGGGGGGGCACTGGCCTCTGGTGCCCCTTCCTTGGTTGCGCCTCTGGGTGAACGATGCCATTACTGTACACACATCCTGACACACTCCTAAAATCAAACGCCAACAAAAACTCCGAAAATCAATAAGAGGCTCTTCGATGATGCATCGAGGGGCTTCCCCTCCGGCACAGAAGAAAGGAAAAAATGGTCCCGGTGCAAGAACGCATCCGAGGTGCAGCTGGCGGCCGCTTTGTTCGACCCCGGCGAAAGGTAAAGGGTGGAAGGGCACGTGACTGGTCGCCCTTTTCTCTTTTTCGGTCGCGAGACTCTCGTTTTGGTTATTGGGTCTTACCTGTCGCGGATGAGCACTGAATGGGTGCTTTGAGGCGCAACCGGGCGCACTCAGGGGGAGGCCGAGAGGCTCGATATACTCCTCCAAAAACATGCTGTTTCGAATCAAGATAAATTCTCCAGGAAAGTGATTGTAGTAAAATATCAGCTGATGTTTCACCGCACGATTTTTGGAAGGATCACTGAGACGACTACTATGTCGAGACAATTCACTATATACTTGCGTTTTATTTATCCCATTCCGACACCGGAAACACTTGAATGTGTCGTTTTATTGGCAACCTTACCGATGCTACTTTTCATTCCGTCTCACTACAAGGAATGACGTGGAATGACTGTTGACAGTTGTCAAAAAACGGAATGAGATTGATGAACATTGAAACTTTCTGAAACAGAAGACATTTTTATCGTGCATGAGATTCACAAGTTTATGATTCTTTCAAGTAAGACATGTTTCATATCTTCATTCCCAGATAGAATATGATTCATTATATCTTTAGTTGCGTTTTATTTATCCGATTCCGCCACCGGAATCACTTCAATGTGTCGTTTTAGGCTATATTCCGAATTCAACTGGTCAGTACTGTCAGTAGATCCACTGACTCTGCTGAAAAGCTGTGTTCCGAAATATGAAATCAAAAATACAGTGCTGTAATTTGGAACACGTTTTCATCAGTAATCAGCAGCAGTTGATCAGCTGTGGAATTTGTCAGTTGTTATTGATCTGGCAGATTCTCCTGCTTGGGCTAAATAAATAACAGGCATTTTCTGATATCAAAATGATATTATTAATGTATTATTGATAAGCCAAGACTTAATGTTTGAAAAACAACGGAAATGAATGTGTCAATCCTTTCTCCTCAGAAATAATGACAGTTCACTGAAGCCACACTACCTTTAGATAGTCATCATTTTCAGCAGAATGTTGAGTCGAAATATTTGGAATGAATAGTATATCTGCTCACGAGTATCTGTCACTTTCAGTCAATTTTTTTGATTTCGGAATGAAAATCAAGCAGATTTAGTACTGTCAGTTGAATTCGGAATATAGCCTCTATCGTTTTATTTGCAACTTCCGATTCCGGTTGCTACTCTATTCTGTCTCACTACAAGGAATGACATGTAATGACTGTTGACATCATTTATTATATTGACGAAAAAATGAACTTTTTGAAAGTAGAAGACATATCTTAGAGAACCTTCTTCAAACACCACAATCACTGCTCCAAATGTAGGACGCGCGCACAATGACCGATGATGGAGCTAAAATATTGAAACACAACCTCACTTTTCTATAAATCATTGAAACACAACCTCACTTTTTTATTTGTTTGCAGAGGAATAAAAAGATTGAAATAGTTTTACACAATATCTTGGCATACGAATCGTATTTTTTGCGCTATCCATTAATTCAAGCATGACTTCTCATTGTGCTGTTGTATAATGCACAAAAAATGGCGCGAGAGGAAGGAATATGATTTTTCAGGTGAATAATAATCTCACATAGTTTTCATTATGAAATTTCGTCATTTCTTATCAAAATTTCTTCTGCCAGTTCTGCAATAGCAGCTGATACTGCATATAGATTGAAAATGTCTACAACACACACGATTATATTTCGTCAGTATGTCAGACCAGCCCTCCCGTTTGATTGCATGAATCCAATCTTCTTGCATTCTTTTAGGAACACGTGTATTTCTATAAGCTCCTATTGCACAAGGAGTTCCGATGAGGAATCAGAAAAATTACCAAATTTCAAAATGAAAACTATATGTGATAAAATCGATACGAGTCTCGAAAGAAAGGACATTATACAAAAAACAGTCGGTATACAGTTGTCATGTGACTTCCAAAAATAGGTAAATATTAAATAATACGAAGTAAATGAAATTAGATAACTTTTCTGGTGACAACTTGATCAGAAAATAATAAAAAATTAATATTAGTAATATACTTATGACAAAAGAGCATAAGACTTATTCTAAGTGAAGACGGAACACATATCTAAAGAAGTGTTTCTTTGAAGAATACTTACATTAAAATTTGGAGTCAAATTGACTTTTTATCCTATCCTCAGAGCTAAAAGAGATACAAAAGTGACAAAAGGAACAAGAAAGTTGTGTGTTCAGTTTTTCAATCTAATAAGAATATGAAACTCAGGAAAATCAGTGGCATACAATGATATTCATTATTAATATTGATAAGGTCACCTAGTGCGACGACACTAGAATTAAACGTCCAAATATCATTACATTACATTACATTACAAAAAAAGAGTTTTATCGACGTTGACGAAGAAACATTCTATAAATGAGATCAAAAATAAAATGATCAAGAAATGAACATAAAAAAATATGTCATCTCGTCCCAAAATACTAAATAAACGAGAGACCAAATTCTCTCGCCTCGGTGGCATCTGTAACACCGAAAATTATGAAATATTACATTCTGAAAATTCGTTCAAGGTTGAAAATACGTGCAGAAGTTCAAATCACCATACTAATATGTTTTATGTATTATTTCTCTATTCACCCGTCATATCTAACGTACGCCTATGGTAAAATACATCGATTATTAATGAAGTCACTCGGCTACCGACTCTTGGCCCATTTAATTAGCCATCGGGACTTTTAATTCAATGTGTTCGGCCATTTGGAAAGCTGATTGCAGTATTACCCTACATTATTGATGTTGATCCTAATACAAATGAGAATAAGAGGGTGTGTTTCAGCTTTCCATCAGTTCTGATAAGTTTAAGGTTGTTGATGGTAACATCACCACAAGAGATGAAAATGTTCCCAAAATGACCATTTGCAAATCAAAAACTTGTTTTCTTCATAGAGATCATTTTAAGTTTTTACCGGAATAAGTTTCTAGAAAAGTGGATAAATCTTGTTGGATTCGAAGACATCTGATTTCTGATTTGCATCCAAGTTTCTTCATTTTCGTTTACTTCGTTGATATTGCGGATCATTATTTGTTTTGACCCATTGGTAATTTTTGAAATTCTCTTCCCTTATTTGAATTTAGGAACTGCTGAACGTGATATGTGATTCAACATTTGAAAATTAGATCTTTGTATAAAGGATAAGAATAATGGAGAAATAAATGAAATTTTTCCCATAGAGAGGAAATGAATAATAAAAATCATATTGCTCTAGAATAAGTTTTATTTGGAAATATTTGAAAAATACAAGTCGTATATGCGAGATACAACGCGTTCAAGTTGAAAATTTGAATGGAATTTTCTTATGTACACCCCGTAAACCATATTATTCCTAAATTATATATCCATCATGGTTATCGACTAATATGAATGGAAAAATCGTGCACCAACATCAAATTTTAGAGTCTAATTTGGTTATTCCGCTTTCTTTGAAATATAATTGACAGATTTCAATAGGTGATCAGATGACGTTGTGATGACATTTATGGATAAGAAAAACATGGCTGACTTTCAATATACACCAAGAGTTAGAAATGTTTTCTTCATTGCCTAAGGTCATCGCAATTTCCTTAAAACTTGCCAATATTTGTTCATTATTCGTTCCCTTTTTCTACAACATTGCATGTCCTTTCACATCTCCGGAAAAAAGTTTCATCGTTTTCCATAATTTTTTTGCAAAATCACACATCAATCTTTCTATATAATTTCGGAACACCCTGTATAAACTTTGAACTCGTCTCACGGACAAACGGTACATTTTTTATGTAACTAAGTTGGGTCCAATCAACTTATTTTCTACTGTATTACACGTGGTAGCTCCATGTCCCAGCAATTTTGGAACACCCTTTATATTGACGGCAGTAGGACAGTTCAGTCGCATATTATAGTGTAGCGTAGTTGCGATAAAATTATTATTAATAATGAATTAGTTGACGTGCCATCTGTATTAAGCATAGATTACATAATAGATACAATCAGTCATAAAATATGCTTCACCTTGTATTTACACCAAGAGCATTTGGAAAATGAAATTATCAATTTGCCTGAATAATCCATCCACATCCAAAGAGTTCGAACAAACATGATAATTTGCCAGTTAAAGAGGTTAATTTATTAACTGGAGGTGTCGACGAGAACAGGAAGTTTCGTTCTCTCTACAACGAAAGGCTCAACGGCTGCAATTACAAACCTATTGAGTCAAATTAATTGATAAATCTGATTAGAGATATATATGGATGAGAATTTGTAATCGAGTTATACCGGTATCAAAAGACATACAACCGTCTACAGTCTATAGGAATAGGAAATCTCCATCAATATGGAATACGAAAATTCTGTAAATTCACTGTGACTGTGACTGAAATATGCCTTTTGAAGAGTTTCAGGTACATACACAGTTGAACTGTGAAAAATGTTGCTTTTTCGGAGCTGACTAAATGATTTTCAACGTGTATCGGTACAGTCAAAATTAGTTGTCCAGGAATGGTTCCATTTATGATGTGGATCACCAAAGCGCCAGTTTTTCTGTGTGACATAAGTTTGGCAATTGGCTTTGCAAAAAATCCAGATACATAGGGCCATTGAATTCCCTTCGAAAAAGTATCTGCCTAAAAACCCTTGGATTGTGATCGGAGTAATAATGGAAGTTGTGACGATACACAAATGCATTCTTATGGAAGGTGGCCTCATTAGAAAACAAAACCCTATCAAAAAAGTCGAAATTTACTCCAATTCTACCTTGCGCCCAGTTGCAGAATTCGACACGTTTTTCAAAAAATTGTTCAAATAGTTCTTGATGAAACTGAATATGATAGGCATGGAAACGGTTGTCTTTTAAAATTTGTTGAACAGTTCTTTCGCTCACATCCAGGGCATCTGCGATTGCTTGCTGGCTAATGGAAGGGTTTGCCGTAACAGATAACAGTACAGCCAATTGATTTTCTTCATTCCGAACCGGTCTATCTCTAATTGGTTTTGTATATTTTACATTTCCGGTTCGAACAAACCTATCCAATAAGTTCTGCAGACTTCTTTTGTCTGGACATGTCTGAATTACGTCGTTCCGGATAACGTTGTGCATAAACTCGACTTGCCAAAAAATAATTCTTCCTACATCTCTTAATATATATTAAAATCATATCTACGAGCTTTTCTTGGTTGTACTCCATGACAAAAAACAACATTTTGTTATAAACAGCTCAAAGCATTCATAATAATGAGCGTGCAATGTATTGAATTTGAATTACTTGAGCCCAAATAGACTCCTGACAGTCCTGATACTTCGTTAGAGTTAAATGTCAATAATTTACTTCTCAAAGCCACCTTCGTTTTTCATTCATTCAAATGATTATCAGAATAGTTGATGAAACGAGTTTTTGGCAAATGACTTTTGATACGATGAGAATTTCGATGGGGTTGAAATGAAGAAAAAGTTTTTTTTCTGCAACCGACACAAAAGTCGTCCATTTTGATACCGAAATTAGCTCTTAAATTGACGTTTCTATTACTGTCACAAAAATAGGTATGTTGCTAGGCAACATATTTAGTTCCTAGGAGCTAAAGTTGAATTTTAGTTCCTAGGAGCTAAAGTTGAACTTCAGCTCCTAGGAACTAAAAATGATGTACTGGAAGTCATCAAGAATAAACAACATTGTGACGGTTGGTTATCTGGGTTGAGACGCATACCTGATTTGTTTCCGATTTCAGCAGATTTGGCATTTCATTCCCATGCTGGAAATATAAATACACCTTATCATAGTTTAGTATTGGAATTATAAACATCTCAGTTAAGTATTTTCGTTTTGATCAGGGAAGCCTTCAAGATTCAAATACTTGCTTGATCTGTATTTCATTCTGTCACGGCTAATTTATATTTTAGTTAATTCTGAACACATTGTATTTAGGGGATTTTGACAGAAAAAGTGATTGAGTCAAAAATATATGATTGTAATGGTCAGATTCGATACGAAATAAAGTAAAAAGGTTTTCTGAAAGTTGAAATCTTTATATTAGCGATAATATTGTGGTCCTTCGAGAAAAACTTGAAACAGCTATGGACGGACAAGATTCCAGGAAGGAGAAAAGGTGTGTTAGGAGTAATGCAGGTGTGAACAGAAAATTGTCCTGCGACTTTCTGTGGCCCAGAGGGTTTGGAGAAGGACACGATATACATCCTTCATCCATGACAGAACTCAATGGTGCTCCTCAGAGTAGTGTTCCTCAGACTCTACAGAATGAAACTCAGAGTTTGAATTCACCAGGTATTTCGAAAAACGTCAATAATAGTGACATGTCTATCAGAAAAAGTCATGATGATACGGGGCGTTCTGAACAACGTTCTATGAAAAGTGCATCATGCAAATCTAGATCTAGATCACAAGCATCTCTTTGTTTATCTAAAAAACGTCTTGCAATTCAGACAGAAAGGGAAAGACAAGAATTAGAAAAGCAACGGAGGGAAATCGAAGATAAGATGAAGATTCTTGAAATGGAGCATCAATTGAAAGAAGCTGAGATGGAAGCAGTGGACATTGAAGATAGTGAATGCTGTAGTAAAGAAGACCAACGGAATTACGTTCATTCTGTAACCTCTGTTGCTCAATGGGTAAACAACATTGATGTAGATGATCCTAGAAAAGAAGAAAGCATTCATGAACCAGACAATCCAAAGAAAAATAAGGATTATACAGCTCCGACAGACATTCAACTGCTGTGTGAAACTCTTTCCAGTGTCTTGAAATCGGTTTCTCCAGCTAGACACGACACGTTGTTAGCAAGGAATGTAGTGGACAAGGATTTTCCAGTTTTTGATGGAAATCCAGAGAATTGGCCTTTGTTCCTTCAAAGATATCAGCAAATAGTGAAAATGTGTCAATATAGTAATGATGAAATACTAATCAAACTACAAAAATGTTTGAGGGGGGATGCGAAGAATTCTGTAGCCGGCATGCTGCTCACCTCTAATAACGTAGATTTGATCATGGACACCCTGAAAATGCGCTTTGGGAGAACGGAACAAGTCATTGAGGTAATGATCTCACGAATCAAAGCTATTCCATATTTTAGAGATACCAATGCTGATAAGCTGATTCATTTATCACATGAGGTGAGAAATCTCATATCTACCATGAAAGCTTTAGTGTCTTTGGATCATCTCAACAACCCTCAGCTGCTGAAAGACCTGGTTGGAAAATTACCCGAGATAATCAAGCTGAAATGGGGCGAGCTTCTGGTGAAAAAAGAAGGCAAAGCGACTTTAGAAGATTTTTCTATTTGGCTGGCAGAAATTGCGAATGCTGCTTGTTACATTAGTTCTCCGAAAATCCCTAACATTACTGAAAATAAATATAATTCGAGAAGTTCGGCATGGCAACAGAAAAATGAGAGGGTATTGGCAACAAAAGAAATATCAAGAAAACAAATCTGCTTCTATTGTGAGAATAAACATGTAGAAGGTTCCTGTCCAAGAATGAACGATGATGACGTTGATAGTAGGTGGAAAACAATCACCGATAAAAAATTGTGTTTTTCATGTCTACAGAAAGGTCATCAGAAATTCAGATGCAAGAAGCGACAGGAATGTGGAAAAGATGGATGCAAGTATTTCCATCACCCTTTGTTGCACAAAACGAATATTTCCTCGGCTGATAGTCAACAATCGAACCCATCAACATGTAGCAACAATAGCCAGAACGAGACAGTATGTTCAATTAGACACGCAAATGCGAAAATTCTGCTTAGAATGATTCCGGTTTCCATATTTGGGCCAAATGGTGTACTGAATGTCTTAGCGTTATGCGATGAAGCATCAACTGTCACATTAGTTGAGGAAAGTATTGTTAGGGAAATAGGATTGCGTGGAGAGAACGAGCCACTTTGTATCCAGTGGACTAATGGTATAACCTCAAACATGGACAAATCTGAAAGATTGAATTTCAAGATATCTGGAGTGAAAGAAAATTCCAGAAGATATTCTTTGGAAAATGTCAGGACCGTGAAGGGGCTTTCTCTCCCAGAACAAACTGTAAATATGGACGATTGGATAGCTTATGAGTACTTGAACGACCTTCCAATTGAGAGTTTTGCCAATGAAAGACCAATGATATTGATTGGTCAAGACAATATTAATTTGATATTACCCAGACAGTTTCGAAATGGTCCAGATAACTTACCTGTTGCTACCAAATGCAAACTAGGTTGGTCATTGCATGGTCTTAGTCCTGGTTCAGGTAGCATGCATGCACAGATCTTCCATATTTGTGATAATGAAGTTCGTCTGGAAGAATTGATGAGGAATTCCTTTTCGACAGAAGCATTTGGTGTAGCTATGGTTTCAAATGTTTTGGGTAAAGAAAATGCACGAGCTATGGAACTTATGAATGAAACAGCTAGAAAAGTAGGTGATCGATTTGAAATAGGTCTTCTTTGGAAATCCGAAAATGTTACACTTCCAGAGAGTAAGACCGTCGCTCTACAAAGACTGAGTTGTTTAGAGAAAAAGTTCCGGAAAAATGACAAGTTCGCCTTGGAGTATTGTAAGAAGATTGATAGCTACCTAGAAAAAGGATACGCGAAGAAAGTTCCATCTGATGAAGCGAATATTGAAACATCAAGAACCTGGTATTTACCTCATTTTGCAACTGTGAATGAAAACAAGCCTGGAAAAATCCGATTGGTTTTCGATGCTTCAGCGAAATCTAACGGGGAGAGCTTGAATGATAACCTAATGTCCGGGCCAGATTTACTTCAGTCCCTCACTTCGGTTTTATGGAAGTTCAGGCAGCGAAGATATGGCATATGTGGTGACATACGCGAGATGTTTCACCAGGTAAAAATCCGTGAAGTCGATCGATGTGCTCAGCGTTTTCTGTGGAGAGGATTGAACTTCGAAATACCACCAGAAGTTTTTGAGATGCAGGTGATGACGTTTGGTGCAGCATGTTCACCGGTTTGCGCACAATTCATCAAGAATTTGAACGCCAAACAAGAAGCTCCTTCAGAAAAAGTTTTGAAAGCCATAACTGAGAAATTTTATGTAGATGATTATTTGGATTCGTTAGATACAGAAGAAGAAGCACTTCAAATGATACAGGATGTTTTTCATGTTCATAAGCTTGGAGGCTTCGAGGTTGTCAATTGGATATCAAATTCGAATTTGGTGAGAAACACTCTGTCTGAAGACATGTTGATGATGAAAACATTCGAAAACGATGCTTGTTCACCTGAAAGAGTGCTTGGGATATGGTGGCAGTCAACCACGGATGAACTTTTATTCAAAATAAATGCTAATGTCTTGAAAGCTGCTGACTCGTCTAAGAGTTTCACAAAAAGACAAATATTGAAAAATATTATGTCGGTTTATGACCCTCTAGGCCTGCTAGCTTGCTTCACAGTTAGGGCGAAAATACTCATGCAAGATGTATGGCGGTTAGGTATAAGCTGGGATGACCATGTTCCCAGAAGTATCGAAGAAAGATGGTTGAAATGGCTTGATGATCTTAAGGAAATTGAAAAAGTTAAAATTCCGAGATGTTATTCCACTAATATTCCTACCGCAAAAAGACTCGAATTACATACATTCTGTGATAGCAGTGAAAAAGCGTTCTCCAGTGTAACCTATCTTCGCATTGTCGGGGAAGGTTTCATCGATGTAGCTATGATATCAGCAAAGACTAGGGTAGCCCCACTGAAACCTTTGTCGATTCCCAGGCTTGAACTTCAAGCTGCAGTGATGGCCAGTAGATTATCGCGCACAATATGTGATGAATTGGAGATAGAAATTTGTCAAAAATACTTCTGGTCGGACTCCAAATGTGTCATACAGTGGATACGAAGCGATGGAAGAGATTTCAAACAATTTGTGGCACATCGAATAGGTGAAATTCAAGAATCGACATCGGTTGAAGAATGGCGGTGGGTACCCACGAATGAAAATGTTGCAGATTATGCCACTAGAATTAAATTAAATGATTCAATCGAAACTATATTGCAAAACTGGTTTCATGGTCCACAATTTCTGAGAAATTCTGAAGAATATTGGCCTTCAGAAAATGAGATTACATGTACAAAGTGTCCAGAGTATTCTTCAGAGATGAAAGCAGAATTTGTAGCAGTATCTACTGAAAAAGAAGAGGATATATTCAAGATTGAAAGATTTTCCAAATGGATTCGCTTGATCCGAACTACTTCTTGGGTAAAAAGATACATAAACAAGTTATTAAGGAAAGTAAGAAAAGAAGATATTCACATCCCAAAAGATCTGACAGTGCAAGAAATGAATGCAGCCGAAAAATATTGGATAGGAGAATCTCAACAGCAAAGCTTCTGGGATGATATCTGTACCCTGAAAAAAGATACAGCTTTAGACCGGAGAAGTCGTCTTAAACAATTGTGTCCCGCGCTTGATGAAGATGGGTTGTTAATTGTAGATGGTAGACTGAATTTGGCTACTCATATGGAATACCGAACAAAGAAACCATATATTCTAAGTCCAAAGCATCCATACACGAAGCTCATGTTGCAATACTATCATGAGAAATTCCGACACCAAGGTATAGAAACAATTCTGAATGACGTGAGGCAACGATTTTGGATCATCGATGGGAGAGCTGCAGTGAAGTCAACATTCTCCAGTTGTCTTATATGCAGAAAATCGAAAGCGAAACCTGTGGTGCCAAAAATGGGACAACTACCAGAAGTACGGTTGACTCCAGATGTTCGAGCCTTCGTGAATGTGGGTATGGATTATTTTGGACCCCTGCAAGTTTGCGTTGGCCGTCGTCAAGAGAAGAGATGGGGTGTTCTGTTCACTTGCATGGCAGTTCGGGCTATTCATCTAGAGGTTGCGCATACTTTAACCACCGATTCCGCTATCATGGCCATCAGGAGGATGATAGCACGACGAGGAAAACCATCAAAGATCTTCAGCGATAATGGAACAAATCTCCGTGGAGCCGCTGAAGAGTTGAAAAAATGTCTAGCAGAAATGAATACGTCTGCTTTGCATGATACAATGGCTTCAGAAGGTATTGACTTTCATTTTTTACCACCTGCAGCGCCACACATGGCCGGCGTCTGGGAGCGGCTGATTGGTTCTGTTAAGAAGACCATTGGAGTTGCTTTATATAACCAATCTCTCAGAGATGAAACTCTTCTGACACTATTAGCAGAGGCGGAAAACATAGTAAATTCACGTCCACTAACCTATGTTTCTGTTGATGCTGCTGATCCTGAGGCGTTGACTCCCAATCATTTCTTGATTGGATACGGGAATCAGAACGGACCAGTATGTATCAGCGAATCAAACTCATCATTGCGTAAACAGTGGAAGAAATCCCAGATGTTAACAGATATATTTTGGCGTCGATGGGTCAAAGAGTATTTACCACGGCTAAATAAACGATCTAAGTGGACAGATGATAACCAAGAGATCAGAGTTGGAGATATTGTATTAATAGCAGATGACAACATACGAAGAAATGCTTGGACAATGGGAAAGATAGAAAAAGTATTTCCAGGGCCCGATGGAAGAATAAGAGTTGCCGAAGTGAAAACTAGTACCTCTACTTTCCGGAGGCCAGTCAAGAAATTATGCCGTTTAGAAATAAGTAGTGAAGAAAAAGAAGTTCCTTCACCGCGGGGAGAATGTCACGGCTAATTTATATTTTAGTTAATTCTGAACACATTGTATTTAGGGGATTTTGACAGAAAAAGTGATTGAGTCAAAAATATATGATTGTAATGGTCAGATTCGATACGAAATAAAGTAAAAAGGTTTTCTGAAAGTTGAAATCTTTATATTAGCGATAATACATTCGTTATTCTCGGGATGGATAACTTGTTTTTGAATAATCACGGCAAGGCCAAGCAATAGTTTTTTTGTCTCGAACAACCATATTGTTTAGCTTCATTGTTGATATGCTCACTAACCCAAAATTTTCCACGTCTTGTTCCTATAGCTGGCTCTAGCGCGGTGTTTGTCATTAAAGCACCTGGTCCATACACAAATATGTCACTCTGTGGTGGTATTTATATTGAAACTTCAATTCGAACATCCTAGAAAACCTAACCTGCTGTTAATGCAGGTGGAATATACTTACCACATGGATTGTTTGTCAATATATTTGTTGCATTGCACACAATCATATGGCACGGCATTGGTGGTTACTTCACATGTTTATTGTTTCGGTTGCAGAAAAAATAGCATGTTTCATTCGGATCAAAAGTGACTTTGTTCGACTCGCAAATTTTGCTTTCGCTCGGCTTCGCTAAACGCTCCGCCTCGCAAATGCAAAATTCGCTTGTCAAACAAAGTGTCACTTTTGATCCTAATAAAACAATCTACTATTTTTCATTCACGCATCGAAGAACATGAAAATATACAGGATCTCCAATATTAAGAAATAAAAATGTAGTGCTTCAAAAGTTTGCTACTAAATTTCGCACACCCTGTGATGATTCGTGTCAATCAAACTCGGTTAGCGATCTTCTTAGACCTCATTTGATATGTATCTCTTATGATTTCATTGAGCAAGCACTCTCTTTATTGTTTTTTTTGTTATATTTTTTTCACGTGAATGAATGAGTGATGAACCAATTCCAATGAAATATGCGAGGAGTATGTAGTTAACCACTAGAAGAACTCAAATTTGCAACAATATATATATAGCATGCCATTTAAAAAAATATATCATTATATGACGTCACACTTTTTTTGGGACACCCTGTATAATCGAAATTATGTTCCTGGTATGCGCCCTATGATACAATTGAAGTCTGCAAAGTATCAAAATCCTGACTCAACTGATAACTGAGCTATAGACGACGGGAGGGGAGATGCATCAGGACCAGGTATATTGGGGCAAGCGTCAAAATTTGCAAAATTTCGAAGGTAATCAACGCCATTATCATAGTCATAAAAATTCGTTCGCGTTAGACAATTGGCAGATCATCTTCCGGGAACCAAAGTGCCTGGCAGATTACGTCAATGTTTTGAGAATCAATGTGATAAGGTAATGTAATGTCTCGAAATCAACTGTGTATGTATTGATCATAATATTATCAAATCGTTCATAATTATGTTGAATACACTATACCTGAGTTTATATTTAATGAAAACAGAAAGTGATACATTACAATGTATTCATTCATTTTTACGAAACATCTGCCCTAGAGCCAACTTCCTTTGTTGAAACTGTTAGCAAACCAATTATCTGTGTACACGGGACAATGTACCCTTTATCGTGTCGTATGATTAAGCATTTTTTTCTCATTACCCGCATCATTTCACGAATATGGTTTCGATAGCAGTCGAATTTTTACACATGCCCATCCAGGGGTCTTTTCAACTATGAAAGGGATTGCAAATTGCTATAGTAAATTATCGTGCGTTTCAGATTGTGCATCTCTATATATGTATACAACGAATAGGCTTAGTCCATGGGCAAACGACCTCATTTTTATTTATCCCAATATTTATATCAGCTATGTTTCACTTCACCTCATTATTTATTAACAAACTGCTATGTACTTAGGGTGACAGCACTTACACAGGAAAATACACTTTTCTAAAAGTTTAGGAATTATGATAAATTGAAAATTCCGATTCTACCTATACAGAATCTACAAGAAATATAGCAATGCACCTAGCCTATGTATATAGTATATGAAGTGGAAGACTGATTAAATTCTTAAATCTCCGTTTGACTTTATGAAACTTGAAATGTTCCAGGAAAACACAAATAATATGTTTTCAATGAGCACCTTCACCAAAATTGAAAATCCAGACTGGAAACAACTCTTAATTTTGGTGAAGGAGCAAGACTTAGGGACTATCACCTTCTTTTTGCTGAAAATGCTAAATTTAATCCGGATTGTTGTAGAATACTATATTTACCAGGCTTACTTAGACTATTGCATTGTAACGTAAAGGAATATTCATTATATTCTGTTAAATGAAAAATCTGTACAGTACATAGGGAGTTCCATTTTATCATAATACTATGGATATCCAAAACAGTCCAAGGATATTCAGACATAAAATGGACATGATTTGGACGTCCATAAGATATTCGGTGTTGTATGGGTATATTTATTATAGATTCTGAATTCATTTGATTCGTATGTGGTTGATTTTCAAATTCATCAGATACTGTGCGTGCCTACAGGTAGTGAATAAACTGTGATAAAATCTCATTTGGACCAAATATGGTTGAGAATGAGTTGAAAAGTGATGCTCCTATCCACCCTGTATAGGTTCTACTATGGCACTTCATTTATCTCTCATTGACCTTCAGAGAACATAAAAACAGTTTTTTACAATGGGAGTGTTTATGGTGTTCTAGAGAAAAAATAAATGTCAGGAAATGTATACAATGTATCCACCTTAAGGACTTACCACCCCTGTAAAATCGTTATTATCCGACCAATTTCAAAAAACCTTTTTTCGTTGGATAGATATTTGAAATGCCCATCTAACGAGAGAGTGATCTAATTCTTGGACTGTTATCGTGGCCAACTGCGACAAATTTCAATGACCCATATTTCAGAAAGTACTATTAGGGATTTTTTTCCACGAAACTTGATGATGGATTCTGAATCAGTACCACTTGAAATATACCTGTTCCGCTTTTCATCATCATAAAACACAGGGCGTCCGAAAAAACGAATCATCCTTTTCTTCAAATAGGTGATCAGCAAATGAGGTTCTGTGGTTTTTCTAGAAAGAAATAATCACAAATTATCATTGAGGATTATTTCAAATATACCAATTTTCGTCATTTGAATATACAATGTGTCTGAGAAAAAAATTAAAAAGGATAAGTAAGCAATATTTTTCATCCTGATAATTCTTCACTCAAAATAAAAAGATGAATCAGGATCACTTGGAACATACCTGTACCGATTTTCATCATCATTAAACACAGGGTGTTCGAACAATCAAATTAATATTTTTTTTGCGCTGATGAAAAAATATTGCCTACTTTTTCTTTTTAATTGTTTTTCATACACATCGTATTTTTTAGCGATGAAAATCGGTACAGATATGTTCAAAGTGATCCTCAATAATAATGTGTCATCAATTCTTCTCAAAAATACCACAATACTACATTTTCTGATCACCTATTAAAAAAAAACATAATTCGTTTTTTCGGATACCCTGTGTTTTATGATGATAAAAATCAGTAAAGGTGTTTTCCAAGTGATCGTGATTCAGAATCCATCATTGTTTTTTGTGAAAAAAAAATCCCTAATAGTACTTCCTCAAATATGGGTCAATAAAGTTGGTCGCAGTTGGCCACGATTACAGTTCATGAGTAAAATCACTCTCTTGTTGGATGGACATTTCAAATACCTATCCAACAAAAAAAAGTTTTTTGAAATCGGATAATAACAATTTTACAGGGGTGGTAAGTCCTTGAGGTGGACACAATGTATGTAATATGTTCCTACTAGAAAAAAAAAACATTCTTTTCGTCCAGTGGCGAATAGGAAGAAAATCACATCAGGTACATCCCGGGAAAAAGTCCCAGTGTATCGAAATATAGATAACTTTTCATGAGAAAAAAATGAGGCATTGCAAATATTGACTTTTTCAATCTCTTGTTATATTTCCTACAATTCAATGAAATATTGCGACAGCTAATAAAAAAGACACTAGTATACATAGGCGCACAATGAGAATTGTTGCAATTGTGGAAAGGCTCTTAAGAATTCTAATTTTATTATTGATGTCATTTTCACCATTTTTTTCTATGAATAAAATTTGAAAAATGTATCTGTCGTTACCCTTTCTACCCTCATCTTAGAACCACCCTTGGTATGAGAGAAAGTATCTCCTTATATCCTGTCCCAATAACAGTTCTCGCACACCTCAGCCCATGTACTAAATCCCTCAACGTTCGGCTAACAATATGTCATTTTCTTATCGAGCAAGGACCCCTATTTCTATTATTCAAAACCAGGTCCTTAAGCCGAAACGATTCGCGTCGTCTTTATCCTTTGAATCGCAACAGAACAGGTGTTTTTTTTGTTGGAATATCGTTTTCAGACGCCCATAGAGAATAACCCGCACCACGTAATGATCTTGAACTTGTGCTTGAATGACCCCATGCAGGGAAATGCTGTATTTGATGGTTGTCTTTAGGCTGTGAAATAAGATGATTTGTGGTTGAGGTATAATAAAGTTCTCGATAAGGTTTTCGAGTGATACCAGCATATTGTATACATTATTTCATCGCAGCCGCTTGAATAACCGAATTGAAAAGCACCACTCTTGATCGTTGAGATCGTTGATGGATATTTATTTTCTTGATTATTCATGAATATTACATGATGATTCAGCTTCCATTCATTTCAGTGATTGTAGACACAGTATATTCATAATGAATTTCAATTGTTCCTCTTTGTGATTTTCCGTGATTATAAGAGTATAGCGCATATAATAGTTATTTATGTATCGAAGGCGTAAAATAGTTTTTTATGGACCATGTAGCGCGTAAGTAAGAGACACGCAAAATAAAGGTCCATAAAATTCCGAAATACATAGAACATGAATGTCCTGTATACGAAATGCTTATTACGAGTTACCTACTTATTATACGAAGGTCTTTAAAGTAGTCCGCGGGTCATCAGTTGCACTCGACTCCTAAATAATTGAATAATAGTGTATATACATGTATTCTGAGGAATATTTTTTCATCCGAATAAATGAGTCAGTAAATCATTGCTTTGTATTATTTGTATTACCTGATCTTCAGCTTAGTTTCTTGATAATAATGTCTAATTATCGTGTGCTCAAGTTAGTGGAATATCTATTTCATGAATTTTATGTGTATACACTTGGAAACATTATGAAGAATTTAATAATTTTCTCAGAGTTAATTTCACCTCGAAACACTTGAAAGAACTTTTCTAGACATTATTATATGCCGGGCAGCAGTTTATTAAAGCTGTGAAGTGTTTTCTTAATTCATATTGAAATATTTCGTGATAAAATTTATTTTATGGAAATCCCAGACCAAGTGAGAAGAAAACCATAGGAACGACCGTGTCCTCCAGACATCATTTTGTCGATTCCAGAATTTTATTAACACTCATAAGGGCTATTCGAGAATCAATCAGTCATCAGAGTGATGATAACCAGAATCATCGGCCAATTTCAAGGACATTTGTAAAAACTGATCAAGTAGTGACAATAATTTACGACCTGGTAAAGGTCAAAACCAATTTTTCACACTATAGATGAAAAAGTCTATATTGCTTTATATGTCAACTTTTATATAGGTAAACAAAACTCAATGACCAAGTTGGGTCATCTTCAGTGATATACACTGCTCGCTAACAGCCATGGAACTACCCCAATTTGCGAAAAATGATATTAGGAGTCAAAATGTGTTGAAAATCACTTCGGATTCGGAATCAGGACGCCAAATTGACTAACTATTCATAGTTTTCCAAAAAAATACAATTGTGTCTCGCACTTTTCATGGAAGCACCCCCGTTTCTCACGTAATTATTGAGGTAGGGTTCTGAAATTTGCAGGAGGAAGGGAAATCCAAAGATGAAGTCGATTACTATTGCTTGCCGTGATTATTCAAAAACAAGTTATCCATCCAGAGAATAACGAATGAAATACAGATCCAGCAAGTATTTGAATCTTGAAGGCTTCCCTGATCAAAACAGAAATACTTGACTGAGATGTTTATAATTCCAATTCTTAACTATAATGAGGTGTATTTATATCTCCAGCATGGGTATGAATTGCCAAATCTACCGAAATCGGAAACAAATCAGGTATGCGTCTCAACCCAAATAACCAACCGTAACAATGTTGTTTATTCTTGATGACGTTCAGTACTTCCTCTTTAGTTCCTAGGAGCTAAAGTCTAACTTTAGCTCCTAGGAACAAAAGTTCAACTTTAGCTCCTAGGAACAAAAGTTCAACTTTAGCTCCTAGGAAGTACATATGTTGCCTAGCAACATACCTATTTTTGTGTCAGTAATAGAAACGTCAATTTAAAAGCTAATTTTGGTATCAAAATGGACCACTGTGTGTCGGTTGCAGAAAAAGACAATTTATTTTACCTCCCACGGAAGGTGATATTTTTTTCCTCCCGTGAGAGTAAATTGGCAGGTTTGTGTCCTGAAATGAGGAAGCAAACACTACCTCTCGATTCAGTGAGTAGATAAAATACATTACTCAACTTTGAGAACACCCTGTATACGAATATAGTGGTTGCATTTCATGGAGAACGTGAACATAAATGTATCTATGTATATATGAACACCCTATACATTGGTATCAAAATTATTTGAAGGAATTTGTTATTGAAAGGCGATATCAGTGCTCCGGGTTGGAAATGCATTAAAATATCGTATATCTGAAATATCAACATTTGTAGAGGTTTGCTATCAACAAATCAGCCCTATATATATAGTTTTATTTGAAATTAATATTTTAATGTTGCCGGAGGCAAGTTCTATACATTTATAGGTACTTACTGAAAACTATCAATAACATGATGCAGAACGTGAATACAATAGGTATACCTCCCAATGGTTTCCATGCCTGATACAAACATCCAATAATATCTGAAAGAATTTGTCTTTTCTTCTGCAGACAGAAGTCGAGTTTTTTAGAGATTTTAGGACATTGATAACTTGTCTGAAATAAAAATAAGGAACTGATTTAAAAACAAAAATTGATCACAGTATTTTGAGATTAGCGAAATTCGCAAAAAAACTATTCTACACTTTCGTCCCAAAATTGAGCGAGCGCATTTGCTCTTCCTGTTTTGCCAGAGGGATAAGGTAACATCCTGTATAATAATAATAATGATAATAATAATATTCATTTGCCAAAAATTTTGAATTGAGTATATACAAAAAATATAATACGACGAATGGTAATGGCAAATGAAAGTAGACCCACAGAAGTAACACTTTGCGTGGGCGCATCAGGATAGTCAAATGTAGAAAATTTAACAATATAATAATATAACTAACATGAAGTAAAAAAATGAAGTAATAAGAACTCCTGAGTTATTTATTTATTTTTATTTATTTATTTATTTATTTGATATACATAATTACATAATTTTACAATATTCATTTTATGACAATTGACAATTTTTTTTTTTTTTTTTTTATGAAATGCGTAAAGCACCTAGACCTAGGGTCTGTATGTGCGAATAACAGAAGTTAATAATAAGTTCAATATAATAACACACATTTTGAGATGTTTTTCATCACAAACACATAAAATACAACACATAAATGAGTTTGGTGTGAATTATTCTAAACTACATATATACATACATGATATAAGATATTCAACTATAGCAATTCTAAATATGATGAATAATTTTGATAAACATGACATTTGCAAGCTTTAGAAAACTGTGTAATTTTTTTTATATTTCGAATCTCCAGTGGAAGAGTGTTGAGAATTTTTGGAGCTAATCTGGTTAGAAATCTTTTATTAGCATCTTTACGATAAAAGGGAACATGACTATGAAAGTTTGAGACTTGTCTAGTGCGATGACAATGGGAAATAGGATTTATCAATTTCTTATTCTTATATATGAACAGGCATATATTGTGAAAATATAACATTCTAACGTTGAGAATATCAGCATTATACAAATCAGCAGTGTGATATAGCCTATTTTTATTAAAAATAATTTTTAAAATATAATTTTGGATAACATTCAACGGAATTAATGCGTTGTTATATAAACCACCCCATATGATGATCCCATACTTTAATACCGATTCCACAAGCGCCTTGTAAACCATTAGCAAAATATTCTTTTTCATGAATTTCCGTATTCTATAAAATTTAGGGATTAGCCTTCTAACTCTGTTACACAAATATTATAATACATGATCATACCACTTCAGATTTTTGTCTATTGTGACACCTAGATATCTTGTGGAGAAACTCTCTTGAATTCTTAGGTCAGTATTTTGAAATTGCAAATTGGTAAAGAGTGGTCTGTTTGCATCAGTTAGATGATATATAATGTTAACGATACAATAAAAGTAATATTATTTTATTTCATTTCAATATTAATTTCTCTATAATACAATATTGTTTTTTCTGTGACGGGAAAAAAGTTTGGCATTTCATCTCTGTTGGCAAGTTATAAAATGTCACATTTCATAAATTACTTTTTTCCCGTGGGAAAAAAGTGAGTACTGTTTTCCCGGATATATATCACATATATATGCACTGTTGATGGCTTTTGGTGTGCTTTAGTTCCGAAAAATGAGTCAATAATACCGTCTCCGGGAAAGAACTGCAAGTCCTTTTATCTTCCATTCGACTTCGCGGTTATGTATACTACTAAACAACCACTAAATTCGCAGTTTTTTGAAATCAAATCACAGAATTAGACTGACAGAAGTGACATCAGAAATTTGATTACTTATTCAAAAAAATGATAAAGATGCCTACAACGCAGGTGTCCTACTGTTAAAATCTTAAAATTTCACGTCGATAATTTTCAGATTTCAAAATATTGTAATATCTGCTCAATATTGATTCGTCCAGAAAAAAATAGTGTATTATACACGGGAAAAATATTAGATTTTAGCTCACGCTTTTTTGTCTCCCTCCGCTACGCGTCGGGAGACAACACAACCTGGAGCTACAATCTACTACTTTTTTCCCTCGTATAATAAATAACTATTACCTTGTTCATTCATGAATTTTGATTTTTGATGCTTGTGAGATAGGTATGTTATATTGAGAAAATATGGGTATTTTATCACGTATTCAATTAGATTCAACAGGGAGGTAATAAACCAGTGAATTACTTTTCTGTCTAAATTGAATATATACGATTTGAGTGTTTTCCTTATTAAAGTAATAGAGTTGTTGTGAATGATGAGATCTTTTGTACTTCTAACTAAGAAGTTGAAAGGCCGAGGTGTAAGATAAGTATAATATCGTCCTACCGCTTTTTTTCAAAGATTTCGTACGAATATCAAGATTGCATTTTTGTCTTGTTGTGTATTTGTGTTCTATTGTTTTCAGTTCGCATTTGTTTCTGAATAGGTTAACAATAAGATACAATAAAAGAATGATTGTTACAAATCGAAGCATTTCGCTCCTTTGTATAGTTCGTCTGTAGGATATCTATACGGTCTCTTGAATATTATTTTAAGAAATCTTTTTTGCAGAAATTAAATTTTTTTCAGGTGGATATCAGCTATGCCACCCCATCCTATAAGTATTCCATATTGTATTCTTGATTCTATTATTGCGTGATACAGAACCTTCATATGGAGAATATGCGAAATTTTTACCAAATACCTACTTGAATTTTGGGAGCATGTGCCGTAAATGTTACTCAGATATAAAGTGTGGAAATCCTTTAGTGAGGACTTTCAGAGATTTCGTGTATCATCATCAGTAATATGCCTTTCCATAATAATTCCGTGTTCGTCTAGACTCTAGAGATATTGCACAGGTGTGACATGGTATAGGGGATTCATATGGATGATTCAGTCAACCCCATAGGAATATGATTCAGGAAAACCACCCGTGCGTAACTATGTTCGTGAACTAATGTGTGGAAAAATGCCATACACCCCTCTCATAAACATACCTGTGAATTTTTAAATTATTTCTCGAGATTATTACACAGGGTGTATCGAATTTGACCGATTCATGAAGGTTGGGATCGGAACACCAAGATCCTAGAGATTCAAGGTCGCCAGGGTGTTGAAATTCAATAATTGAAATCGGTGTTTCAGAATAACATAAGAACCGCTGTAGTATTTTTTTATGAACGCAGCTGTATCTTTGAATCGGATTTGTAATATGACTACCTCTTAGGAAAACTCAATTTTTGACGTTTCGGATTATTCTAGAGTGAAGGGATTGATATAATCAGAAGGAATTTGATTTCTATCTCATCCGAAAAAAACAATCATATTATACAGGGTGTATCTAAAAAATTCAAGGGGTGGTTCCTTGTGATATTTTAGGAAATAAAGTTTACATAAACATGTGTCCTAACTTGCTTCGTTTTCGAGATACAGGGTATTAATATTTCCATGAAAAATCTTTTTTGTATTCATTTCTCAATTGTCTTTTCGTCGATTTCAATAAAACGATGTGGTTTTGTTAATAGTAATATGAGGCTTCTTCTGGTGAAATTAGATTCGAAATAATATTTCCAGTGGCGTCATAGTGGGTAATTTATCAATATTCATGGTGAATGTCATTGTACGTCACCGGTTTTTTTGAGTTTCACATTTTTATCAGATTGAACTATTGAAATTACAACTTTTTTATCCTCTGTGTGATTCTTGTAAGCTTAGTTTTTGAGGAAACAATGAAAATTCGATTTGACTCCAAATTTTAATGTATATAGATGTTTTCTAGACTTCCATAGAGATTACTCAATAACCCCAATTAGAATCATTTTGAAATTTTGGGGTTTTTTCATTCTCCATTAATGCAATTTTGGCATCATGAAAGCTTATACTGGGGGGTTATGAATAAAAATATGATAAACAATGTTGGATCTAACTTTTATTAACAGGAAAAAAGTCGTGTAATCACATATCAGTCAATTTTACCAGGTATTATATGCCATTCCACTTTTCAGTTGTAAAATGAATCATACCTCAGACCTCAGAAATTTATTCGTCTGAGAATCATACTATTGCAAAGTATTCATTAACTTGCTTCCGCTGTAGCATTACCCCACCGCGATGATTAAATGTAGTACCCTGTCTCTAGACGCTAGTTATCAACAATGAAATTCCACATTTCTGGTTGGTTTGTACTAATCTATTCGAATAGCCCACACATAAGTGTGAGCCACTCTGCAACTGTCAAGTGTCAAGTACTATTTTATGGCTATGGTTACTCATGATGGTAGTCTCTGACGTCACTGTTGAGAATGAAAAACAGTGAATTCTCATTTTTCCGTGTATTTGTAGAATTAAGGTGGAAAAAACTATGAGAACCATGTAAGGTGAGTCTTTTGAATTTGCGTGTATTTCACAAACAGTAGTATAGTGGTATGCGTAACTAGAACTAGTAGAACGAATACCTACCTAGTTGAATCTGACAAGACGATGGGATGTCAGATTATTACGTTATCCTACTGTCATTATTACTGTTATTACTCGATTCATCACAATAATGTCTGTCATTAAATGTTGAAAATCGAATTAGCAATGTATGAATGACTCAAAAAACTTTTAATCACTTATTCCATAATCCTTATCTTTTTATTCGTTTTAGCCTTCTACATTTTTTTGTGTTAGTCTTCTTCATAGATATAATAATATGTACGTGCTCTGTATTTTTATACTTTGTTTATGTAAATTGCATAATTGGCTTGTCCGTTAATAAATAAATAAATAAATAAACATATATTGAAATAATCCTCATATTTTTATTAAATACAAACGAGGAGAGAAAATCCCAAATAATCAAGTAAAATGAACACCTCTATTTCATATAGTTATCAAAAGCAAGAGATATACACGTATATAAATGGGCATGGGCACCCCTATTTCGTTGGGGTCACCTGGCCAGCTGGTTCGGATCCCCGTGACGTCACTAGGCCGCCAGATGTGCCGCCGACACGGCTGGCCTCCCATAAGGGTGGCCCATGAAGGGTGCATGGTGTCACGTGGTGGTAGAGCCGGTGGCTATAGATAACGCCACGCGAATTTGTTTACACGGCTCGGTGGGTGCAATGATTTGCAAATTGTTGATTCGACATCGTATAAGGACGGTGGTATATAAGTGTTGGTCTGTTCCTCAGAAGACTGCTACAGTAGTAAACTTGAATAGCACTTGAATGATCGAGACCTATAAAAAATTGGTTATTCCGAAATGGGGAAGTTTTCAATACTGAAGTTTTCATCTCACTGTAAAGATTGTAGAAAATAAATATATACAGGGTGTCTGTTAAAGGTCTTTACAAAAACATACCACATATTCCTTAGACCAAAATAAGTCGATTTAAGTAAAATTACCTCAGTACAAAGTTGCATCGTTTGGGCTCCAGAGGAACTTGAAGTTGAAATTTTCAAATCGTTTTTCCCATATAAATTTAAAACAGCATATGCGATTTTGCTGAAATTTGGTATATCGATAGAGTTTTATGATGCAAAAAAAATGGTGTTAAAATGTTGTCCTATAATAGTACATAGGCGTAGAACTTGATTTTTTAAATAATTGCACCTTCAAAAATTCTACGCCAATGGAAGAAAAAGAGTTTGAGTATGAAATTCAGATTGCGCAACTCATTTACTTTGAAAAAGGTACTCTTGATAAAACTCGATTGCTCTCATGGTTTTGACGAAATTTGCAATTTAGTAATTTTAGAACATAAACAATAATTATTAAAATACAAACTTTGTCAAAACCATGAGAGTAAATCGAGTGTTATCAAGGGTACTTTTTTGTAGTAAATGAGTACCCAATCAAAATTTCATACTCAAACCCCTTTTCTGCCATTGGCGTAGATCTTGATTTTTTAAATAATTTCACCTTCAAAAATTCTAAACTGATAGTGAATCACTGACACAACACACACACCCTTTCTCGCACACACAATATTTCACAGTTTAAAAATAAAAAAATCAGCACTTAGTTGATTTTTCGCTCTCATAATCATCCTAATCAATAGATATACATTTCCACTATCTGTGTTTATTTACAGGAAGCAGGAAATTATGTATGGATTTCTAAAGAACATCCTATATATTATCTAACAGATTTTCCAAGAATATCTCATCATTCGATACGTCTGTATTTCTACGGCTATATCACAAAAGTGCTCTTGTTTTACTGTATTCGATACATCAATGAAGTACCTGATATCACAATGACTCCATTGTGTTATCATTCAATAAAAAAAATATCATCGTTCATGGAATGTCAAAATTCAAGAAATGACAGCTCTGTATGATAGATGAGCATTACTTGAGAGGAAATCAGATGGCTACATGGCGAAGAAATGATTGCAGCATTCGCCTACGATTCATACTGCAAACTTCATTCTCGTGGGAAATCACTATCATTCCGTGCTCGTTAAACAATATACTATTTTCTACGGCTATAACACAAAATTGCTCTTGTTTTACTGTGTTCGATACGTCAATGAGGTACTTGTATATCATCAATATTATTTCCGTATCTGATATCACAATGACTCCATTGTGTTATTATTTCAAAAAATCTCATCGCTCATGGAATGTCAAATGTGTAGCAATGACAGCTCTGTCTAATAGATGAGCATTACTTGACAGGAAATCAGATGGCTACAAGACGAAGAAATCAAAAATGCCTTTGTTATCTATTATAGCCGTAGAAAAATTATAAGGTATAACTTGTATAACTCGAATGATTGCAGCATTCGCCTATGGCTCATGCTGCAAACTTCATTCTCGTGGGAAATCACTATCATTCCGTGCTCGTTAAGCAATATACTATTTCCGTCTTCCTTGATATATTATGAGGTGTTATAATAGAAAAACTACGTATTATTCTTAAACTGCGGATGAAGGCTTATCCATTCTTCTTGATGTGAACAATATTTCTCTGGAAATCTATCGCACTTCGAATTTCAGAATGAAATCTTATCAAATTTCATTTAGAGATTCAAAATATGATATCATGCCATATTATCTCAAAAGATATGATAAACGCGCATGCTCACCACTCCGCTGATTCTGTCATGTTGATGTCCAATAAGGATACTGAACAACTAGTTACAAATAGTAACGCAGCTTCTGAAGAATTCAATAAGTATTGTTCTCAAAATGGACTTCAACTTAATGTTACAAAAACATTTTTCATGCGATTCATACCACGAAATTTATCACCAGATTATGACCTCTATTTACATATTCAAGGCAAATCAATTCAATCCACAGACACTATGAAGTTTTTGGGAATCACACTTGATCCAAAATTGACATGGGAGCCACATATAAGCAGAGTTTGTTCTAAACAAAGTACATGCTGCTATATAATTAGAAATTTAAGAGAAACAGTATCGTTTGATGTACTAAGACTGTTGTATTTTGGCCTGGTACAATCAACTTTACAATATGGACTGATATTTTGGGGATCATCAGCACACTTTGAGAAAGCTTTCATCGCTCAGAAAAAAATCATAAGAATCATGTTCAATGTTCATCCATCGACTACCTGTAATAATCTCTTCATTAGAGCACAAATAATGACTTTACCTAGCCTTGCTTGGTTATCTACATTCGAGCTAATGAGCATAAGTTTGAGAAGAATGAGGATATACACTCGCATAATACAAGATCAAAATGTGATATTCATCAAAGGTACTCAAGTCTACAAATATGTCAAAATTCACCTAATTATATAGGAATCAAAATATATAATAAGTTTAAACTTATATACAAAAATTATGAAAACTATAACATATCATTTGAGACTATACTTAAAAGATTCCTATACTTGAAAATGCATTCTATTCCATAGAGCATTTTCTTCAATTTTGAAATGGTTTTACTTATTTTTTAATTTTGTTGTGAACGTATTTATAATGATTACTTTGAAATGATTTTAACTTATATTTTAATCAATTTGTGAATGTATTTATATTGATTATTTGTTATCATTATGTTCGATTTTAAAACTACTATATACTTGAATCTTGACTAGGCTGATAAGTGTTGCATTTCACTTATGTACAACCTTTAATGCTGCAATAAATCATATCATATCATATGTAAACTTTTTCCATTCTATTGTGGGTTATAGTTCTGTGGTAAATTACCTGTCCATCTTGTGAATTCCATATTGCTAGCATAGATGACAATCAAATTGAATTTAATATCAACAAAAATCCAGAACAATCCCAGCGGAAGCAAAGCCCGAAAAAAGAATGTCAAAATATACACGCGCGAACATACACATCAAAGGAGCGATCTGATCGGCTTTGGGACCTGATAGATATTTCATATTATTTATTCATAGAATGAGTGCAGCAGTAATATGCCCCATAAGAGGCTTACGACTCTAGACACATTAAAATCGTATCAAATATGCATATCGTGAGCTGCATTTACCTGAGGATTTTCGTGGCAGATATACGACGACACGACTACTAGTCCCAATAGCGCTAACATTTTTGCATCATGAGAGAGGAAAAATGGAAAATTTCTGTCCCTACATTACTTTCATTTGGTGTATGAGTTATATGCAAAGGGATTTACGGGTGACAACAATTTGCGGTACTGTACTAAAGTGCTGCCGACTGGATATTTCAAGCAAACGAACATTGTTTTTTTCTGCAACCGACACAAAAGTCGTCCATTTTGATACCAAAATTAGCTCTTAAATTGACGTTTCTATTACTGACACAAAAATAGGTAGGTGAAGTTAAATTTTAGTTCCTAGGAGCTAAAGTTGAACTTTAGCTCCTAGGAACTAAAAAGGATCTACTGAACGTCATCAAGAATAAACAACATTGTGACGGTTGGTTATTTGGGTTGAGACGCATACCTGATTTGTTTCCGATTTCAGTAGATTTGGCATTTCATACCCATGCTGGAGATATAAATACACCTTATTATAGTTCAGTATTGGAATTATAAACATCTCAGTTGAGTATTTTTGTTTTGATCAGGGAAGCCTTCAAGATTCAAATACTTGCTTGATCTGTATTTCATTCGTTATTCTCGGGATGGATAACTTGTTTTTGAATAATCACGGCAAGCAATAGTTTTTTTGTCTCAAACAACGATATTGTTTAGCTTCATTTGATTATCAAGTCAAACACAAGAATATTCTCACCACATGGATTATTTGTCAATATTTTTTGCAATGCATACAAATGGCAATGTATTGGTGGTTACTTCACATGTTTATTTGAGTTAGGTAATTGTTTCGGTTGCAGAAAAAATAGCTTGTTTCATTCGGATCAAAAGTGACTTTGTTCGACTCGCAAATTTTGCTTTCGCTCGGCTTCGCTAAACGCTCCGCCTCGCAATTGCAAAATCCGCTTGTCAAACAAAGTGTCACTTTTGATCCTAATAAAACAATCTACTATTATTGCATTTCTCAATGACAGCTGAATATCTAAACTGTCTGACGATAACTCGTCATTTAGCCGTCATTGGCATATCTGGGGGTCTGTTGAATCTCACTTTATATTTTGTTTTTGTGTTTTGTTTCACTATGTATAAAAAAGTTGAATATATTGATCTGACAAAATTTGTCAGTCGTATTTTTATATAATCTGAATAAAGATCAACTTTCGAGAGGTTTATTTGTGCTTCGAATCTCCGAAAGTTACATAATATGGTCCTTCGAGCTACTTAAATCAGCGTTATGGATATCAGAAGTACTGCAAACACTGATATGGATGGAGCTACAATGTTGCGTAGGAGTATGAGGTGCACAAAAGGAGTATACCACCTCGAAGATATGCTGCAAGTGAAATTACGAATGCGGTTTCAACTAATAGAACTAGGGTGCCTGAAACCGTTTCTGATGCGCCCGCGATTTCCACTTCAGCACAAGGTGCCTTTTCTGTGATGGTTGCCTTTGAAGATGCGCTTCAGGCGAAATCTAAATCACAAATCCATTCTCGGAATGAATACAACAACTCTGAAGACAGAAGTCAGCAAATCCATGAAAAGTCTGTCATTTCTAGGATTTCGAATGCGTCGAAATTGAATCTAGAATTGGCAATAATAGAGGAGCAGGAAAAGCTGGATCAAGAAGAAGCTGAAGGGAGCTTGAGAACAATTGAGAAAAAGCGTGAGAACTTGAGGAAGAAGATGGGAATCAAGAAGAAAATCATAGACACAGAATCCGTACAGGATAAAATCTCCGAATATTCTGATGAAGAGAGGCTGTACAATGGTGATAATCGTCTTGGCATGTGGATTGATAATGCAAGAAAGTGTACTGCTGCAGAATCCATTATACAATTCGAGAATGAATATCAACCAAACTCTCTTTCGGCGAAGAGAAATTCCAATTCTGTGAGGAACAGCAACTGCAAAGCAAATGATTGTCTTGCAGATATAGCTAAGCAGTATGTGGAGAATTCGGCTGCTACCAATGCATTGCTATTTCGTCACAAACTTCGAGATCTAACTACATTTTCCGGAGAATTATATGAATGGCCAATATTCAGCAGTGAATACAACGAAATCATACAAACTCAGTGACGACGAAAACTTACTTCGATTGGACAGAGCCTTGAAGGGTAGGGCAAGGGAAACTGTTAAAGCCTTACTCACTTCTGCAGCTAATGTTCCTAGGATAGTCAAGAACCTCGATATGAATTTTGGTCGTCCTGAATGGAGTATCTTCTCGCTCATGGACAAGGTAAAGAAGCTTAGCCCAATTAAAGAAGACAAACTGAGAAGTAGCATGTCCTTCTTGAATGCCGTATCTAATATGGTAACAACAATGAAAACCGTTGGTTGCTATAATTATCTGGTCAATCCAGAGCTACTGTCTTCGTTGGTTGAAGAGTTGCCGCAAATTCAGAAGTACAACTGGGTGAAAGTCAAGTATCGACTCGAGAAGGAAGAACATCGATATTATATTTCACTTGAAGATTTCGTTGAGTGGTTTGAGGAGGAAGTTAACTCTGTCGCTTCAATTTCGAATCCGTTTCAGAAACCCTGCTCCAAGAAAGAAAATGTGTTGATTGCTAAGAAGTCTACGAAGAACGAACTGAATGCGGAGATTTTCTTGAAAAAACAACTACTGAAAGAAGAGCTGCTGTTTGGGAACGAAAACTCTGTTTTATTTGCGTAAAAGTTGGTCATATATCTACAAGATGCTTCAACCAGAAAATAATATGCAACGAGAATGGGTGTAGGGGTAGACACAATAAACTTTCACACCTGGAAAAACCTGCGACTGAATTAGCACAACCATCGACATCTTTGCCACATGGAAAACCAGATCAATTCTGTGCTTACCTGAACGATATGTGTGCAGGACAATCTGTATTGCTCAGAATCGCACGTTGAATGATTGACAATCGATACTCATTGTCAATGAATAACAAAGAAATAAACACGTGCTTTTCATTTAATTACATCGCTAGTATCATACCTTTTGTCATCAATCACAGTAGAGAAGAGAGTCCTACTCTCCACTCGTGCATCACATAGAATCGAAGTCCGATCAGAATGACACCGGACACCTATCTATGTATATACCTATATTATGAGCCAATACCTGTCAACAAATTGTCACGACGCCAATCAACAACGTTCGACGTATTCGGACCTCATAAAGGCGTCGATGAATTTGTCAGCTGTTTTAATATCAAAATGATTATGAAATTCCAGTTCGCTAGTGCGTGGAGTTCAGCACTCCTAATGACTCAAAGCTCGCGCTAATTGGCAAAGCATTTAGCACACCATTATAATATACCGGCATTGCTCAAATTGTACCAGGAATATTTTTCGCGTTATTGGGTGCGGGATGGGAACTTTGGAAGTTCGGGAAGTATTCGACCTTTCACCAGATTCGCCTGAAGTTCGAGTGAAGATATTAGGAGTAAGTGAAGGAGTATCAGCATTCATTTTATACTAGGTACACCCTATAAACACTGATTATGTAAAAAATATCAAAAATGGTATTAAAGTAGACGATAAAATCAAGAACAATTCAATGTCAACGTCTTCTGAATTGGGAATGTGAATACTTTTCGTGTTATAATTATAACAAAAGCAGTTTTTAATATCTAAATTGGATTATATTCCAACAAGAAAACATGTTGCTACTTTTTTTGTGTTTTCCATAATTGAAGGCCATCTTCCTTTGAAACTATTCTCGTGCCAACAGAATGTCCTATCTATTCAGGCATAGGGCAAAACGCGATTTTGCCAGAATTCAGAAGTAATGATGATCTAGTACTTCTACTCAACACCCATAACATTGTATAATAAAATGATGAATATTATGAAGTTACGAGCATTCATTATAAATGAATAATTTTTAAGCTACTAGGAATTGTTTTTGGTACTCTCTCGGTCATTATGCGTTAGGTAGGTAAATAACTTATATATGTAGGTATGTAGGGAATTTGTATAACCATTGTCGATCTAAATGAAAACCTAGTAGGCGCCGACCTAGTGCGAGTATATTATAGCTCCTGCCTACTAACTACCTAACTAGGTTGTCATCTAGAACGACAATGGTATAACTATGAAACAATGTTTCTTTTTTCTTTTCTATCTTCATTTTCTTTTTCTCTTCACTTCATTTATTTCACTCAGATCAGTCACTGTTACTGCATAATCATGATCGCATAACACAATAAAAAATCTAATCTATCTAATCCAACAGAATTCTAATTCTTCCAGTGTCACAGAAATTAGATGCAGAAAACTTAACGCAACCTTAAAAACTCCGTCACTGGCATCTGATGAAGTGTGAATTCGGGTTACCTTTTAAAAAATAATTTGTGTTAAATATGATCCAAAACATATCCCTAATTGAACTTATGCTCTCGAATCATGGAGAGTTGATATTTTAGTGGTATTCAATTTACACCGAGAAGTCGCCTCCATATCATACAGGGCGTGCAGGAATTATTATTATATCCGTTGTTCATACAAGTGGTCAAAAGTTTCATTTTTCAAATGAAACCCACTGTTTTTTACTCAATAAATTGAAAGACTAATAAAAATGCTACGAGATGACATAGCATGTCTTTATACCTAAATCATCAAGTTTTCTTAATATAATGCCGCTTTTTGTGAAAAATATAATTTTATGAAAAAGTTAATTTTAGATAGTCATCTCCTTCTGCACTAAGAATGGATGCTCCTGGATATGCATGAAAATATGCCAAAATGTCAACAATATTGTCTTCATTCGAAGTAACAGGTTTTGGTAATGTTGGAGGCGCTTTTAACTTTGAGCCATAGTTGATGAAATTATTTTGTAACCTAACAAACTTCCTCTTGTTCATTGGTGTCAATTCAGGATACATTTGGTTGAATTTTCTGCAAGTTCTGGCAATGATTTGATCACATTGTCCGTGTATAATAAATAACTTCATAAGAACTTCGTTTGAATAATCGATATTTACGTTCATTCTGGGAGATTTTTTGAAACACTGACAATAACAATTACTGAATTACTCATTAATGTCACCGAACTGTCATGAGTTTGATATTTCCATGGCTATCTGAAATTAACTTTTGCATAAAATTATATTTTTCACAAAAAGCGGCTTTATTAAGAAAACTTGATGATGTGGTTATAGGGACATGCTATGTCATCTTGTAGTATTTTTATTCGTCTTTCAATTAATTGAGTAAAAAACAGTGGGTTCCATTTGAAAAAATGAACTTTTGACCACTTGTATGAACAACGGATATAATAATAATTCCAGCACGCCCTGTATGATATGGAGGCGACTTCTCGGTGTAAATTGAATACATCAAGCCTCTTCAAACCACAACTAAAATATCAGCTCTTTATGATTCGAGAGCCCTGATTTACATAAGTTCAATTAGGGATATGTTTTGGATCATATTTAACACAAATTATTTTTTATCTCGAAAACCGATAGAGATAAATATAGAGATTTATCAACAAAAGAGTTTTGTAATGAAAGGGCAATTCTAAAAATTTGTTAATATACGGGGTGTTCCATTTAAAAAAATGAAGTTGCTAGGATTTTTTGATAGAAACGGCAACGTCGCAATTTCGAAAATATTTTAGATCGATAGAACAGGTGATAAAATGTAAGATGCAAAATTTTCAGAAAAATCCTGCGTTCTCCATAAACGTCTAACGTACCATCGACCGTGAGTTACCCTGTATATACCCTCTTTCTGTCTTCTATCATTCCAAAATTCACAAAATTGTAAGAATCACAGACTATTACCTCTTAGATGGAGCAACTTGTGGAGCGAACCTTTTTACACATCGAAATTGAATCATTCCAGTCTATTGTGGAAGCGTAAATCCAGAAATTGGATGTGAATTGAATTTTTCCATATAGAGACGCGAAAAGTGAGGAAGCTTCTTACTAAGCGGGATCCTATTTCCATGAGGGACACCCGCATGAGACGATTCAAAGTGGAAATACTCATAACCTCTTTTTCATCCCCACTTGCTATGAAATTAGTTTAGTATCTGAAAAAAACCGCTGCCGAACGAAATGATGCCTCGCTCTGTTTTGAGCGATTCGACTGACTTTTTATAATTCAGTATCTCAAACTAATATTTGTTTGGGTATCTCCCCTTCACAACAAAAATAAAACCCTATTCAGTATATTAATTACTAACCTAACAAAGATGTAGTAATTTGATTAGACTGAGGATGGACATATTATGTCAGGAACATGTACCAACTAATTTGATCTTTGCATCTTACTTAAATGTCGTGGAGAGGACTTTGAGTACTATTCAGTAGTTTCTACTGATTCAAGCAGGAACCACTTGAAACTGGAAATTAGTGAAACTGCCTATTTTCGAGATGGTAATATCATTCACATATACTTATTGGGATGTTTTTCATATTTTTCATGGAATTATCGGGTATGATCACTTTAGTGAACCATAATCTTCTATAATTTCACTTGAAAGAGCGTATAAAGCAAATATACAGGCTGCTCCTCAATGAAATGCTAGTATTCTTGCGATTCTAGGACCCATTCCAAAAATAAGACTTCATATGAACGTAAGATACGGGTATCAAAGTTGAAAATATGCATAGACAGGGGCGGACTGGCCCAGAGGGCGGGAGGGCTAAGCCCTCCGCGCCTTTGCCCAGTGGCGCCCCTACCCCTGGTATCCTAAGAATCCAAGACAGCAAAGAAAAAAAAAAGCGGCGATATCGCGCCTTACGAAGGCCAAGAAGTAACAATTTTTTTTTCATTTTCGAATGCAGACATTTTACTTTGAATAACGGCTTTTATACTTGGAATTCTGGACCACCTGGTATAAAATGTATGTGAGCTCTTTTACTTCTCCTCTTTCACCACACCTTGTTTCATCCCACAAGAACCATTTTCGTGTGATGAATTTGTGATTACCCAATCAATTTGGAAATGTACTGGGTGATACGTTATAAAATACCACTTCCTGTAGCTATTTCATTTTTTATATTTCGAAAATAAATAAAAAGTTGCCTCACGAAGAATTTTATGAATCTGAATTTTATAGAATGTGAGAGTTTTAAGTAGAACATCTTATATACAGGGTCCAACGATTCAATAGGGAAAGTATATTGCTATGTCCTGAACTCTAAACGGTTAGAGATAGAAAGTTGATCAGATTGAACAAAAGTTGCGTCAACCCCTTCCATATGACGTTTTACAATTTCAAAAAATGTCAGCCGTTCCTGAAATATTTTGAAAAAACTGAAAATCACTGATTTCGTTTTCATTCATTTTCTTAATTAATTTTTGAGATAAACTATTGAAATTTCATGCAAGCAAATGATTGATCATGATGAAGAAGTTATGATTGTCAGAAATATTTTTCAATATTTTCAGAGATTCAACATGCAACTCACGTTTTTTTATGAGCGCTATATTTGTTTTTTATATATCATTGAATGAAAATAGCGCTAAAGAAGAGTAAAAACATTTCCAAATGTGGTAGGCCGCATGAAAATAAGAAAACATATATTATCAGTCGTCATGACTCCAATATCAATACTCCTTAATAACCATGAATAACACGCTACATTATTACAAAAGGCACAGAAAAACTCAGAATATAAATGTTTCGTTGAATAATCAGAAGATACAGTTTTTCTGACTATTATTGAGGGTTTTGATTTAGTGTAAGACTTTGTCTTGACATAACTTCTATTTCAGTTATATTTTTATGATTTAATTCAAATTGGTGAATCTCTGGAAATAATAGATAGAATATTTCTGAGAATCCCAACCTGTTTACGCAAAATTTCAATATTTTCTCTCCAATATTAACCAAGAGAATAATTAGAAACGGAGTCAGTGATTTTTAGTCTCTTCAAAATTTTTCAGGAACGGCTGACATTTTTCGAAAGTGCATATCGTCATATTGAATAGGTTCAAATTGAGCAACGTTTGTCCTATCTAATCAACTTTCTATCTCTCACTGTAAAGGAAACATCATTCAATATAATCATCTTCCATATTTTTCAATTCATGACTATATATAAGACTAACAGAGTGTGATGGATTTTTGAAAGATTTTTGAAAGAAAACAATGAGAATGATTGCAAATGTGATCAGTAAAAAATAAAAATTTTATCATTGTCATGGCCTTTACTCTCAAACACCATTCAAAATCAATGCAACTCTGTTCGTTTCGAATCGTTTTAAAAGCCCATATTTATAGAGGAATACATGCAGAAGATGAATATATTGAGTAGGTATTTTTTCAGATAGTGAGAATGTATCTGTTCATCAATTCGAGAAGGAAATGATATCATATATCAATGATCGAAGTTGCCTTTAATTTTTTATGCAATATTCCAATATTGGGCCAAATCCGAGTTGAGATTCGAAATGAAAAAAAAAGGTGCACTTCTACGCCTCTGTATAAACACTCAGACAATCATTTCATGTTGCGCCCTTTGATCCACAAAGCCCTCTAGCTTTTTTCAACCCAGTCCGCCCCTGTGCATAGATTATTTTTTGTCCACCCTGTATAGCTTTTTGTGATGTCAAAATGCAGTCTGTCTGTGACTGAAACGGTGCAAAAATTTCAAAATCGTTTCATACTGTGGTTTTTCAGTAATGTATGTATATCAAAAAATGCACCTTGATGCCTTGAAGCTATTTTTCCATTAAGATATCTCAAAAGTTAAGACTTTTAGAACATGCCTTCATAGGATTTTTTTTTATTTGAATGATTCTAAGATTCATATCCCACCCTATGGAGTTCATTTTCATATTTTGGCGAAAGAGTCCTCATTTTTATAATAATTATTATTGAGAATTGCTCCTTCGCCAAAATATGGAAACGAAGAAGAGTTTTTGAACAGCAATTCTCTCCAATGAGCTTACTAATGTTTAAATGAAATAAGCTGACGTTATCTTCATAAATTCACTATTGCATCAATGGAATTCCTATGAAATATTTGAAATTGTCGTGTAGCTGTTTTAATCGATCATTTTCCATCTACCTGAAATATTTTCAGGCCTTCAACTACACTTTCTTATTTTGAATACAAACCTAAATTTTTTTCACCTGGTTTATTTGGCCTTCTGAATCTGATTTACTGAACTCATCAGGATTATTGTAGAAAATGGGTGCAATTTGAAATAATAAAATTGGTGGTGATGTCTTAGGGGTAGATAGATTTGAAAGAGGCTGTTTGAATCAGTTTAGTGTTCATATTATAAAAAGATGTACAATGCCCATTTATTCGAATCATGAATAATTCGGTAATTTAGCACTTGCGATGGGTTTTTTTTCGTAAATGTTTTATGTTGCCTAAGTATTTCTTCTGAAAAACACGAAATTGATAATGATAATGTGAACAAACCACTATACAGGGTATATCTAAATGAGGCCAAAAAATTTAAGGGGTGATTCCTTGTGAAAACATGTGTAAACATGTGTTGAAGTTGGAAGTATTAATTGTTTTTCTTTATAACCCTGCTAATTGAGCTTTCATGGTGCCAAAATTCAGTATGGTTGGAGACTGAGAAAGCCCCAAAATTTCAAAATGATTGAAATTGGGGTTATTAAGTATAATCTCAATGGATTTCTTGAAACCACCTACATTAAATTTGGAGTCAAATCGAATTTTTATTGTTTCCTCAAAAACGAAGCTAGATACAAAATTCAAACAGAGGATAACAAGTTGTTATTTCAATAGTCCAATCTAATAAAAATACGGACCGGTGGCGTACAATGACATTCACCATAAATATCGATAAATTTACCCGCTGTGACGCCACTGGAAATATTATTCTGCATCTGATTGCACTAGAAGAAGCTCCATATTACTATTAACAAAACCATAACGTTTTATTGGAATTGATGAAAAGACAATTGAGTATTGGATAAAAAAACGATTTTTCATAAAAATATGAATACCCTGTATGTCGAAAACGAAGCAAGTTAGGACACAGGTTCATTTGAACATTATTTCCTAAAATATCACAAGGATTCACTCCTCGAATTTTTTCGGTGTTATTTAGATACACCCTGTATATCGAGATATTTCAAGAAGTTCGAAATTTCGCCTTCTTTTTCCGTCTGTATTGGATGCATTTATGGATTTGGATGATTTCCTTATTTTGTCATTGAACTCTTTATATACTCATGATGTACATACTTCAATGGCACATTTTCATATCGAAAATTCAATATGAATTATGATTTTCATGGCGATTTTTTCATATTTAGTGAACAATCATACCAGATAACGGCCATTTGATCAATAATCAATCCAAATACGAGATGTCAAATGTCAACAGATTGCTTTTGAATGAAGTTACATATGCCATTATTTTAAATAGGAAATTATATTTTCCTCCGATTGGCATCAAATATTAATTTTGCTGACACATATCAATCAGCAAAGTATTACTTTTCCTGCCTAGGCAGCAAAGTGGGTACTTTGCTGCCTAGGCAGCAAAGTGGTTACTTTGCTGATTGATATGTATCAGCAAAATTAAAAATCAATAAATCGTTTATAATTTCCTTCATATTTCATCCGAGACTTCTCCGGCAACAAATTCAACTCTATATTTTTTGCCACCTCCCTTATTAATGGAGGTGTAAGTATACTTCCAGGTCGCTATCACTGTCCATTATATAATAATTTAAATATACCGATATTTTTTCGCACAACTGTCAGAAATTTCATGAATTGTCAAACCAACAAGTGCGATTTCTATCAAATTTTATTTTAATTGAACACTATTAAGGAAGCATAAAGAGATTGTGGGAATTGTATTAATTCGCAAATACAATATTCTCCCATATTATTATGAACAATCGGAGAAAAAATTATATGTTCAACTCGGCAGTCAATCTACTACTTTGCTGCCTAGTTAAACAAATAACTATTCCAGTTGACTTTTTATATATAAAAAGATGTGTATTTGAAGTACATCACTATACATAAATTGTCCAATGATGAAAAAAGAAAGGCAAATTGTTCTAAATGCGATCCAAAAAAAAAGGGAAAAGAAGGTGATGTTTATAACTTTATAATGAAATATCTCAATAAATAAAAAGAAAGTAACAAAAAACATTTTCAATAATTAGCATCAGTAGCTGAAAAAGGCCGACGTTAAAGATAATGCAAAATTACCGTTGATTGTTTCAACTTCTTCCGAAGAAATATCTCTGTTTATAGGGTTGCTACACCCTGTATTCCGATACCTGTAATAGCACCACAGTTACGTTATTCACTGTTATTTCGCCCCTTGTTAGTAACTCCCTATCTGCCTCATCGGTTTTGTACCTGGCGTCCGTCTACTGCTGGCGTCGTTGTGACTCATTAGAAGGACCCCCTCACGTCGAGACGCCTATAGCTAAATCACCTGCCCTGGATCTAAAAAGGAATTCTCAGTATTCTCACGAATGGAAATGCAATCGAGAAACGTTTTCTAACCAGACGTCTCGAAATATTCTTGTTTAACGTACCTACATATTTTTCTAATTTTGACATGTAACTTGACACTTTTCAAAATTGACTTAGTTTTTAAAAGTCTCACTTTTCGTAACCACTTGTGTAAAGTAAAATATTACATAACTGGTGATGAAATGTGCATTTCAACACCAGTTACAATATAAATATGGATGGACGAAGAGAATAATGCATTTTTAGCTGCTTCCTCGATATCACTTGGGAAATCTGAATCAGAAGCAGCCATTTTCCATTAATACAGTTGATGCTTTTTGAGACTCAATTGACTATTGTGGAATAAAGTTGTTGCTTTATGAAACTCAATTGACTATTATAGAATACAGTTCATTCTTTTCGAAATTCAATTGACTCTTCTAGAATACAATTTATGCTTTTTGAATGGAAATAACTATACTGAAATACAATTCATGACTTCAGAAATTGAATTTGCTATTCTCGAATTCAGTTGAAGCTTGCTGAAATTTGATTGATTTTTCTAGAATATCATTGACGCTTTCTAAATACGAGTGATTATGCTGAAATACAAGTGATGACATCCGAACTTTGATTGACTATTCTAGAATACAGTTGATGCTTTTCGAGACTCAATTATTGACCATCGTGGAATTGAGTTGTTACTTTATGAAATCCAATTAACTATTATAGAATACAGTTCATTCTTTTTGAAATTCAATTGATGCTTTTTGAATGAAAATAACTATTATGAAATACTATTCATGACTTCTGAGATTGAATTTGCTATTCTAGAATACAGTTGATGCTTTTTTAAATTCGATTGACTTTTATTCTGAAATACAACGAACTGATGACATCTGAACTTTAATTGACTATTCTAGAATACATTTTACTTGGTTCTTTGGGATTTTCTCTCCTCGTTTCTATAAAATAAAAGTATTCGTATTATTTCAATATATTTGTAGAGGGACAAATCAGATGATTTGCCCCAAAATGTCACTGCGTTTAACAAATTTTTCTATCAGGGAGTCTAAAAGAAAAATCCAGTAGCTTGTCAGTGACAATTTGTTTGAAAAAATTTTTGAAGGAAAGAAATATAGATATATTGAAAAAATATCGAATTTGTACTTATCTTCGGACGTTTCGGGACCGATTCTGCTCCCGTTCTCAACATGTAAATGCAAATAATTTTTTTCCTTACAAAAGAACACAAGTACAATATCAAGAAAAGACATATCGATAAATCGAAGCTAACTGAACATATCCTCACTGAAGATGGACAACATATGGCACAGTGAAAATAATATCAAAATCATAGGAAAGGAAGATAACAAACAAAAAAGAAAAATAAAGGAATCCGCTTGCATTCTTCTAAACGGAGACAATAGCATTGCTTCTTGTTCAGTTGATATTGATAGAACATGGTATTCACTACTGAAAACTGAACATGAAAATGGTAGATTCAAGATCAATCAATGAAAACATCCTGTAACTCATTTGTAGACTAAAATCACTCATTCATATGCCAACATCAGTATGACACTGAAAAGTGTCAAACTATATACGCAGCACAACTTTCAAAGAAAAATAATTTGCATTTACATGTTGAGAACGGGAGCAGAATCGGTCCCGAAACGTCCAAAGATAAGTACAAATTCGATATTTTTTCAATATATCTATATTTCTTTCCTTCAAAAATTTTTTCAAACAAATTGTCACTGACAAGCTACTGGATTTTTCTTTTAGACTCCCTGATAGAAAAATTTGTTAAACGCAGTGACATTTTGGGGCAAATCATCTGATTTGTCCCTCTACAAATATATTGAAATAATACGAATACTTTTATTTTATAGAAACGAGGAGAGAAAATCCCAAAGAACCAAGTAAAATGAATGTACCACCTCCTCGATTAACCTACAGACAGTATTTATTCTAGAATACAGTTGATGCTTCTTGAGATTGAATTGACTACTGTGGAATAAAGTTGTTGCTTTATGAAATTCAATTGCTATTATAGAAAACAGTTCATTCCTTTTAGATTCAATTGGCTCTTCTAGAATACAATTGAAGCTTTTTGAATGAAAATAGTTATTCTGGAATACAATTCATGACCTCTGAAATTGAATTTGCTATTCTAGAATTCAGTTGATGCTTGCTGAAATTTCATTGGCTTTTCTAGAATACAATTGACGCCTTCTAAATACGAGTGATTATTCTGAAATACAACTAATGACATCTGAATAAATTCAATTAACTATTAGAATACAGTTGATTCTATTTGAGGTTCATTTGACTATTGTGAAAATCAGTTGATTCTTTTTAAAATTCAATTGACTGTTCTGAAATGCAAATATTAATAACAATAATTTGTCTTTATTTTTCCTCAAAAAAAAAAATATATACAGAGGGCATCACCAGACGAGTCCAGTCAATTCCTACTCAACTTAACCCCATGACTATTCAGAAATACATAGATACCTTCTGAAATTTAGTTGACAGTGACAATTTTGGAATATAATTGATGTTTTTTAAAATCCTAGAATACAAATGGTGTTCTTGAAATTTGATTGAATATTCTAGAATACAATTGATACTTTCGGAATAAGAGTGATTATTCTGAAATACAATAAAAACATCTGAAATTTAATCGACTTTTCTAGAATAAATGAATAAAATTGATGCTTTTTGAAAAAATCTATTAACTCTACTGGAATACAAAAAAAACTTCCCGAAAATGATGAAATACAACTGTAAAATGTATTGATACCATCGAGCAGTACAAACTTCAGAAGTTTGCGCTAACTTTTCGAGGAAAGTGAAACCGGTGAAAGGGAAAAAAACTACCAGAAATAGCTCTGCCACGAGCCGACTACGATAATTATGCTAACGAGCCAACAACGCTAACATTACGAGCGATGTAGTGGCCGATATCAAGCTGGCTGGACGTCGGCATGAATGACGCCACACGCAAGTTGTTGCATTCCCTCGATCGCGTCGCGACGCCACGTCTGCAGCTACGCCTGTTCGGGAATACGCGGTCCGTCGCAACTTATACAGGATGATTCACTATATATTCCATTGATTTGTCTGAAAAGAGCTATGCGAAAATTGATAGCGTTTTTTTTATGTTCTGGTTCCCACGAAAAGGGATATGTTCAGAGAACATCGTGAGAGCCAAGGGAAATAAGGTGTTCTTCTTGAATTTATGGAGGTTATATGCCTCGGGGATCACCTCCCTTGGCAATGTGTTCCAGAGCCTCGCTGTTCGTTGGATAAACGAGTCTTTGGAAAGAGATGTTCTGCAGGTCTCTAAAGTGACCACGAAGGGGTGCGAAGCCTCAACTCGACGGGTTAATCTCGCGGAAACTGCCAAGGGAGGAACATTTGTTGATATTCCATGAAAATATCTATTAAATAGAGCCAGATCGCCAACTTTTCTGCGGTGTTAAAGAGAAGTGAGTGAGTTTGTGAGCGAGGCATCACCCACGAGACGAATTGCCCTTTTTTGGACAGAATCCAACAGTTTCAGGGTATGTTTGGGTGCTGCACTCCAAATATGGGAACAGTATTCCAGGACAGGTCGAATCTGTGCCTTATAGATCATAAGCTGCTGACTGGAAGTGAAATAGCTCCTGGTCCGAAACAAAAAACCAAGTTTTTGGGATGCGCTTTTAGCAATTGATCTCATGTGATTTTCCCAAGAGAGGTTATTGCCTGTAGTAATACCATCGAAATGGATGTTTTCAAAGGTATGGTTACTCCTGACAAGCTTATGTTGGGCACAGTGTGATCGGCATTCCTAGAGAAAAGGCATGCTTGTGTTTTGTTTGCATTGAAATCTACCAAGTTATTGAATCCCCATTCGAGAATTGTTGCCAAGTCCATATTTATGTTGTCAACATTTCTCCCTCGTTCGTTTCTAATTTGCCTGGCTGGTATTGAAGTCCTGGAAGAGAAGGCGGTATGGAGGGTACTATCATCCGCGAAGCTGTGTACCTACTGGACATGAAGTTGAAGCGTACCGAAGTTGTGTCATCTACAGTGTGACCCACTTAAAAGCGGGACCCTTCATTAACATTTTTACCGATCCACCGATTTCGACGTTTTTTTCATCTTTTGGAGCGCACGAAAGGAAATTCCTATAATGTTCGTGGAACATCGCGCATACCTAGGGAAGATAGGAAGCAGAGGTAGGTGTTGGATGTTTTTTTTTCAATTTTTTGAGGTTATACGTTCTTGGGACTACTTTCATTGGCAAAGAATTCGAAAGCCTTGCCGTTCTATAGACGAACGAGTTTTGGTAGAGTGTTGTTCGACATTTTTCAAGGTTAGCGACGAAGGGATGTCAATCAACTGCACCGAAGGGTAGGAGGGCGATCTAGCCCTAAGAGTCATCTAGAAGTAGATTGTTTAAACAACCATGCCTTGCGAGTATGTCGAATATAGACCCCTACGCCCATATCATTACAGAAAGGCAAAAATGCCAAAATTCTGCAGACTATTGAAACACCTGAAATTCCCACAGTGGTTTAATGTCCCACCGACAGTTGGTGAGGAACATAATCAGGGGTTAATATATCCCAACCCAATCGTCTGCTTTCGCCATGATCACGAGCACAGGGAGTATGAATGGTTTTTGCAATGTTGCCGGACGTTCAATAATAGTTGAAATGTTAGTTATGTGGAAGCGCGGATTTTTTGAATAATTTCCAAAACCATTTTTTCTTGTGATTTATCGTGGCGTTTCATAGAACACCCTATCCTATTTATTACCAAAATTTCGGAAACACCCTGTAGATAAGAATATGTTATAATTGTTGTACTAGAATTTAAAATTATATTCATTTCAGAACTACTAAATAAAATTATCAACAATAAATTTAGCCTTCAATGTACCTACCTGAAAAATCGGATTCCATCGTCTCTCGCTGCATTTTTTGTGCATTGTACAACAGCACAATGTATGGCATGCTCTGATTGATGAACAACCGCAAAACACGATTAGTATGCCAAAATAATTGTGAAAAACTATTTCAATCCTTTGTGAACAAAAAAAAAGAGAAGTGAGTTTGTGTTTCAATGTTTTACCTCCAAGGTCATCTGAAAGATCTTGCACCCAGTCGATTGACTGAGCCAGTTTTACACAACTTGAACTAGGATGACTAAGTACTCTTTTCAATACTTTTACGCTCTTTTATTGAATACAACTGTACATGGAAGTTGTCCATATTTCAAGGCAATGTGCTGATAACTTCAGGATATCACTGCAGTGATGCTGCATTCAACAAAAATCTTACTCAGAGATTACATACTTCCAAAATACTTGGAACTTGGTGTATAATTCGAGCAAGAAATCGACCATGTTTTTCCAATATTTTCCCACGATTCGATCCTAACCCCCTTCGACACATCCCTGTACGCTTTTCACAAATAAATAATAGTCTTCCCCCTAACGGTAACGGCAGTTTTGTGCGTGCGTATGTATCGCAGGAGTACGAGTGATTCACCAAGGGCACGGTATTTGACTAGCGTCTAGAGACAGGACGCAAGCATTGTTGCCAACTCAGATTTCCAAAAGTCGCAAAATTGCCACCTGAAAAACACCAAAAGACACCAAACCTGGCGGAATCGAAGAAGAATGCGCCGCAGGCGAGAATTTGTGCAAATCTAGTGATTTTCTGGTTGTTTTTACTTCAGTTTAGTTCACTAGATAACACCAGATGATGGAAGTCTTGCTGGTCAACGGATCTTGGCTTACCGATATACAGGGTATTTCCTAATTACGGTTCCCAACTGCAGAGGGTGATTTGTTAGGTCATTTCAAGAAGGAAAGTTCCTATGAACATATGTCCGGAGTTGCTTCGTTTCTAAGGTACAGGGCGTTGAAATTGAAGAAAAAAAACGGTAATTATATAATATCATGAATACAGGGTGGCCCACGGTCGATGGTACCTTAGACGTATACGGAAAACGGTACATTGGATTATCCTGAAAATTTGGTTACTCTAATAAGCGTTTGTGATCTAACGATTCAAAATATTTTCAGCGAAGCAGCGTTGCCACTTTTACCAAAAAGTAGCATCATCTTTGTTATTTCAAATGGAACACCCTGTATTTGATTGCGTTTATAGATTCTACTCGAAGAGCTGATTTCATCAATGCATCACACTTGGGGTCTAGCAGGAATTATGACAGAGATATAGGGTGTTCAAAATCGAGATTTTTCAACTTTAGGATTTCTTTGTGTCGAAACTATTCATCATTGGTCGAAACGGCTTACATGTCCCTATATTAATATATAGCATAATATTGATTAACTATCTACCGACATTTAATTGGAAAAAATACAGGATGGTCCAAAATTCTGAATTTTGATCAAAAAATTTTTAACATTAGCTTTTTTTAATGGAACAAGGAGAATTTTGGATGCAGGTCCTCAACCACCAGAATTTACGATTTATTTGAAAAAAATCACCAAAATAAACACCATCCACCGGTATACCGATGAGGGTGGTATATTCATCATTCCAGATTTTTCTGGATTTTTTCCCCTCGTTTCTATTAAATAAATATATGAGTATTATTTTAATATACGTGTAGTGAGTACAAATCAGATGATTTGAAGTCTGGGTTTCGTTCATCCGTTTTTTCTCTAAAACGAAGCGTTCTATCGAGTACAAACAGGAGGATTTTTTTTTTGTACATAATTTTGAATAGCCTTTTATAGCATTGTACGAAATTTGAAAACTTTCCGTCGTTGCTAACTTTTAACTAAAATATAAACAATACTATTCCCGTAACGGTGCCATCACTGGTAGAGAAAATGAACATTTTTGTACATCAGAAAATGCATCTTGATACATAAAAGACGTGTACCGAATTTCATGAAGATGTGTGTACAATGTTGTCTCAGGTATTATGGAAAAACTGAATATTTTCATGATCATAACACTTGCTACTGCAATTTGTTACAACCCAACTCTCACTCCACTAATCTTTATTTAAAGAGTTTTTTTGTCATCGGGTGCAAATTATATAATAAATGGGATAATGAAATCAAATCCGCACCCAATGTGAACATTTTCAAAAAACGATTTATAAAAGTTTTAATTAATTTTGAAATGCTGTTATTCACTAGACGAATTTTTTTGTTGAATTATTAGGTATACTTCATTTTGTATTGTTATTTATATGTCTCCATAGACATCGCCATATCTAGCATTTATTCATATGTTTTGTTTGATATTAAGTGTTTTTGACGTATTTGTTCATTTATATTCCACATTTGAATATTTTAAATTGAAAACAAATCTATCATGGATCATTTGTTGCATCCTGTCTGTAGCCGCTTGCCGCTGTTATTTGCTCCTCTTCACCCCTCGTTCCTGCGAATCGTGTATCGCTGCGGCGGCAGGAAATTTCATCACGGGACCCTTCACTGCCCTTATTCAACCTACCTTTGGTTGGTATTGCGTGACCTACAGTATATTATTCAATGGATACGCACCCTTCTGGCACTCGCAAACAGCATACGGAAAATAAGAAAATCTTCATTAGTTTTCTCATTTTATATGAAATTGACAGGTACAGTCGTATTCAATAAAAAAGCGTACAAGTATTCAAAAGAGAGGATTTCGGGATCCTAGTTTTAGTTGTGTGAAACTGGCTCAGCCAATGCTTTGTGTTTTCAAGAACCTACGACAACTTTACTGTCAACATTTGGTGAACAATCATTCCCGATAGTCCGTTTTATGCAGAATAGGATGACGTTAATTTCTCTCTGTAATATACTTGTACGCTTTATTTTTTAATGCGACTGTACCTACTGTATTGAGTAGATGCAAAACTACTGAAACTACTTTTATGAAATGTTTCATACAGGGATTGGTACATTTCGTTCAAAATAACGCAGTTGGGGTACATTTGAAGTACAATTGCATATTAATTTTCTCTTATAAATGTAACAAATTGAGAATGAAAATTATCCTGTTTCAGAAGATTCCTCAGGAATGGGTAGTATGGTCATGGTCCATAATTAATGTATTCAGTGAATCGCTCATTCGTTTGAAAAAATACAAGTTTTCAAAAAAATGATTGAATTTTAAGTGCATATAGTCAGTTTCATGTGTTTGAGGACTGTATTTTAATTCCATCTCTGTAGTCGAGAAGTAAATCCATCTTTATCTGAGCATCGAAGGGACAGTCAAAGGAAACATTCCGAAAATAAAAGACATATCCACATGAAAGAAAAATTCAATTTCCTTCGGATGTCCTGACGTCCAGTTTGATTAAATTTTGTAAAAGATGAGAATAGGGAATATGGCATATATAGCTAATCCAACTTCCATCAGTAGCTCAGGCTAGAGGGTAGTATAAGTAGTAAGTAGTGGGTATCTGACATCCTAATTATTATCAGATCCGGCTCTCATCTTTATACAGTGTGTACCATGGTTGGTAGAATCCATGATTCTTCGTGGTTTGTCTCGAATAAAATCACATTGAAAACTCCATTTAGGAGTCATGGGAATCTATATTCTACATAACTGCCTTCGAGTAAATTTACAAAAACTCGGATTCTTGTTCCGTGCGAAAAGCTACTTTACACCTCAACAGCTTCTCATGATCTACAAAGCGCAGATACGGCCTGTTCTAGAATACTGTTCCCACATATGGGGTTCAGCACCAAAACATACGCTGATGCTCTTAGATTCCATCCAGAGAAGAGCCATCCGCGTGGTGGGTGACGCCACACTCACTCACTCTTTGACATCATTGGAACACCGTAGAAAGGTCGGCGACCTTCCACTTTTCTATCGATACACGGGAAATGTTCTCTGCTATCATCCCTTCACTAGCAATGCCTGTCAGACGAAACTAGACAAGCCCAATCAGCACATCTGTTCGTTGTCAACCTCGAAAGATGTCGAACAGCACTTTATCAAAACTCCTTCATCCATAGAACGGCTAGGCTCTGGAATTTCACATACATTTCTATGATCCCAACTCCCAACATCAAAGGGATATTTCATTCACATTACCCGTCATGGTTGAAGCTGATAATCGCATTTTGGTTTAACCATGACGTTATTTCCGTTTGGGTACACGCCCCCTACCTGCGCTATAAGGTAACTCGATAGTTGGTAAAGATGGTTAAAGTTAAACTTGAAAATTTGTTTACGAATGATAATTGAAGAGTAGACTCAAATAAGGGGGTAAGTACCAAAATACAGTTTTTTATTTTTATTTTCTAAAAAGGTGTTAAATACCATATCTCATGTCCCTTAGAAGGGGCTAAGTTTCAAACGAATATTTTCTTCCCGTAATCGGCTACACAGATGGCGCACTTGTGTAAATGCCAAGCGTCGTTTCCAATTAAAGGGGCAAAGTGCCATCAGTATTATTTTGTTTGGCAAATAAATGAAACGTTTTTTCCTGCATCATCCATTTTGCAGTGTGTGCTCTGTCGGAAGCATTGTGTTTGTGCGTTCTTGCGTGGTATAAACAATAAAATAAATATAGGAAACGATGATGATAATAATAAAAAAAAAGTGTCCGGTAAAGAATATATGTGTCTAGTACAGGAAAAAGTGTTCCAGCAAAAAACTTAATGAAGCTAATAAGCAAAATTTACGTGCTATGATTCCATATCTTCATTCACCAGAGCACCGGGAGTTCTACCAAAAACTCACAGTATAGTTGCCGGCACTTACCTACCATGAAAATGCTAGTGGTACTCTGCCCTTTTCCATTTTTTTCATTTTCTTTTATTTGTATCAAGAACATTTTGGATTTTTTTGTGTTTTTCTCACTTTGTTAATGTTTTAAGTTTGCAAATAAACAATTTTGTCAAATTACAAACATTTTTATTCATGAATGGTTGAATGAATCGGTTTTTTGAGTCTGCTGAAAGTTTTTCTTTTTGGCACTTAGCCCCTTATTCAAGTCTACTCTCCAATTGTGAAAAATGAACGGAGTGAATGTCGGAGTAAAGATACATGGGTAAACTGTGGTAGTGGCTAAAGCGAAAGAAATAGGTTTTCAAAAATAGTTAATATTGACGTCATTATGACGTAGTTGCCTCCCACCACCTTCACCGGAATACTCTAACCGGGTTTAACGGGGAATGTGAATGAAATATCCCTGAAATATTGGATATGATTTCGTCACGAAATACCACTTCTCCTCACCGCGTTTTCTGATCGATACAATCTTTCTCTACAAATGACAAATGATCAATTCTATCAAACTTGGTGTGTAGATATCCCACTTTAACCAACTCCACCCTAATATTTTTCCATTATAGTGAGCTCAGTACTGTCGTATATATCTATTTCATATATATGTTCATGGACGATTCTCTTCTGGCAGTCCCCGCGAGATTAACCCGTCGAGTTGAGGCCTCGCACCCCTTCGTGGATCTGCAAAACATCTCTTTCCAAAAACTCGTTCATCCAACGAACAGCGAGGCTCTGGAACACATTGCTAAGAGAGGTGTTCCCCGAGGCATATAACCTCCAGAAATTCAAGAAGAACACCAATTCCCACCTTATCTCCCTCGGTTCTCACGATGTTCTCTGAACATTACAGGATATCCCTTTTCGTGGGAACCAGAACATAATATAAAAAAAATCGTTTCGGTAAAAAAACTAAAATCTCCTGGTAGGTATATAACAAGACAAATCACTGCCCAAAATATAAGGAACCTATATATTTAATTTTCAGCTGTCTGTATTTGTCTGATCGAGTCTAATCTGCTCTGAATCTGATCTGGTCTCAATGGGCGTATACACCTTAGTAGAACTTTTAACTCAAAACATGTTTATAATGATCCTTTTATACATAAATAATGATAGACGACATAATTCAATCGAAAAATTAACTGGAATGTTTTATTTTTGGACATAAATAATAGTACCTTCTGAAAACGGACCCTCTTATGACGTAGAAACCTCATCTCGCCATAGTTAAAAGTAAATACCAAACGCCCGACGGAGACTGAGGCAACTGATCTATTAATCCTTTCAACTGTGATCTCGCGCTAATTCACTCTGTCAGAAATCATGTATCATTCATCTCTGTCTGGAATAGTCTTGTTTCAGTATTAGGGTTTTGTCATCACATCATCGCCTCGTTTTCAGAGGTCCGAAAAATCGGGGATTTCAATAATTTTTTTATAAAACGTAGGGAGCTCACAGCAAGAAACGGTTTGCGGTGGTGAGCTAGTTTGGTCGTTACGCGTAATATATCAATCAACGGTTTGGGTGAGTTCTATCGAATTATGAAATGATTTTTTTTGTGATATAAGCCCTTTTAGTACCAAATAACGGCCTTTATGTGAGTGTCACGTGGGAACGTCTAGAGAAGATGAAGGGGTGGCGCGAATGAAGTGGCCTATACTCATGAAAAGTATAAATCCGACACTGCCGTCGTATCATTATCGTATCATTCTGTATCCACACAGACGATTCAGCCTGTTGACACGAGGAGTGTTTTGCAAGTCCTAAACAAATCCACCCCTCTCTGACACATGTCAACTCGTAAAATTCATTAGCCGCAAACGACCCACTTGCTCTCGCGCCGAGTACATAAATAACGGATCTCGTCCTGCGAATTTCCTGCTGCTGCGATCGACAAATCGCCACAAAGAAGCGGCAAACTGTGGGAACGTGCTCCCGGTTCACCTACCACGAAGATTACAGCGTTGCGACGGTCGCGGGACGCGAGGCCACGTGGCGTCGGGACGCACAGCGTCGTAACGTAGCCAGGCCAGACACGCGACCGGTCTCGTTGCGTTTGGGTAGCGGCCATTCCTTTGTGCGAAGCATTGGTGTACTAGAATATAAAATCTATTTCATCATCAAGTTATTCCTCAGTTGACGAATTCTACCTAAATTTAGGCAAGCAAGTGCACATCTATTCAAAAAACGTCTTCTAGACAGGAATAGATCTGATGAAAGCGCGCCAGTAACGTTTCATGAAAGTTCATCTAGGGTTCGTTTATGAGAACGAAATTTTTCCCATTATTGCGAGGCTACTCAAGGTCACTACTGTCAAAGAAAACGGCGAAGGATTACTGGATTTGTTCACCTTGAATTAGCTGCAGCATAATATGGGCCTATAAACTAGACCTCACGTTGCGTTGTTAACGTAGAGCTGCCAACACCCCACGAGACCGCATGACGGTGGACTTCAAATAACTGCTGTCGAAAATCTGCCTTCTATGATTGTTACAACGAGTATTCAGTAATATTAATCAAACATGAGATCATGAGAATGAACATGAAATGCTCCTATTTCACTTCACTTGGAATAATAATGATCTGAGATAGAGTTATTTTTTTTAGGTTCAAAGTTATTGTGGTTAATGGTTTACCGGACAGCCTTTGATGAAAATAACTGCTGATGCAAAAACTAATGCAAAGAACCAACCATGTTTTTGAAAATTTCAATAACCTGTTTCTTGAAAATGAATCATCTTTTATAAACATTTGAATGGCACCTACTATTTTTTTGACACCATATGAAAGAGAGTTTTATTTGAAGATGAGTTACCTAAGCATTCTCTATAACTAATTCGAACCTTCATCGAGTCGACAATCTTGTCGAAATATTTTTAATATCCTTAACATTTCAACTTTCATTGGTATTTTTGTAATCGAATTATGTTTTATGTATTTTTGATCAAATAGAAATTCATCACTTATAGGATGGTATAAGTACAAGACTATGTGACAATTATTACATTCCAATGTGTAGATACGAGATTACACGTAACTCTCCCAATTACTTTCTCAAAGTTTTCAATAAATTTCTCAGTCGATAGAAAAACTTCAAAAAACTCAGTCATTTCAAAACGAACTTGAAGCAATTCCTATACTGGAAATGAATCCCTATACTTACTTTAGGAGTTTAGGAGAATATTTTTTGGCACCCTAGTCTTTTTGTTTCTGTCTCTGTAATATCGAAATATTATCATTTTATCTTATGTCTCTGTCCCAAACTGTCTAGTTTTGAGCCTTCAATCTGACGATTCATATACATGTAAAAATATGTCCAATGGAAAAAAAAAGTATTGTATTGAGCTATTCAATAAAAATCAAGAGTCTTATCTTGGGTGATATATTTTTCTCCGTGTATACGATACGGTACGAGTTATTTAAAAGATCTATGTTCAAACTAAAACGAATTTTGATCCATCGAGGCCATCAAAGCTCTCGCCTACTTTGTGAAAATAGCGAGGCGTGTGAGAATCTTGCTGAATTTCCGAAGTTTGAAACAAAATTCACAGGCATCATGACATTCATTGGAGCTCACATTTGAGTTTTCACAATTCTTTGATTAAATGGGAAGGGTGCGTCATATTTTCAACTTTCAATGTTGAATTCATGAACGACGCGTAGCCCTAATAGTGGGGTCGGTTAACTAAAAATTCTACCAAAATATTTCACATCTGGCAACCAATGCGTCCTTTCAGATTCAACTTTTTTCCGCTATCCGACCCCACTATAACTCAAGAAAGTCCTGTGATAATAGTTTATTCACTCACTTTTGGTACATAGAATAAAACGAATGTTCGCATTCTCAAATAATCCTCACACATTGCAACAGTCAGTCCATGATAAAAGGAAAATACACTCAATCAACCAATCATATAACCTGCTCAATAAACTACTAATGCTCTTAATTTATAATGTTTCCATTCGTAATTTGAACAAGTGAACCCGTGCATAACAGATATATCAAGATCAAGATGTCCGTACGGATTATTTGTTACGCCCTGTCTCTTTTGCGTCCTGTCTCGTGCAACATCAACGGGGCTCTTCAGATCCCGAAAGAAGGAAAACACATCCTTGAAAGTCTAGTTAAACTAATGAGATTCGAAACGCATTTTGAAATTTTTCCAGAAATTGTCCATCGTTCACGCCATCTATCATCGAATACGAGAACCCCACGTTCCGAACTCGCATCCAATTGTTCATATTGAGAGAAAGTCTGACATGGTCTGACGAAACAATTGAAGAGTGGGCACACCAGAGGAATTATGAACATCTCATTCGAATACTTCTAATGTGTGGCCTACGTAAATGATAGTTCTCAAATTTCTTTGGAAAAATTCGGTTTCTCGTGAATATCGTTTATACAGTGTGTCCCACTTACCATGCTCACCATGGGTATCTTTTTAACGGTAAGAGAAACGAGGTCGGTTAAATGACACCAAATGTGGAGTTTGTCAAGGCCAACTATAATAAGAAAAAATATTTTGATAAAATCTATTCGTTCTTGTTTTATACGCAAAAAACAAATTTTGATCATTTTTATGTCTCCTCCGTAACTTCTTTATTTATGAAAATATTCAAATAGGAATTTCACATTCTCATGGCAGTTTTTCAAAGTGATTTCGAAAAAAATAGGAAATTTATACCAACTCTTCTAGAATTTGAGATATCAGCACCAACTTAAGTTTTTCAAATAAAGGTCAGGTTAGTTACAAATAACTTTTTCTTCTCTTACAGATGATATGTCGCAGTAATAGTTTTGTGTTGATAACAACGGAGTTATCGTCATTTATGCAAAAACAAAAAAAATTTTGGAAGCCGCCATCTTGAGTTCATTAATTTTAACAGAAAAATCATGATCTCCGACCTCAAAACACTCCACTTACCAATTTTGAATGGAATCTTTTTTTTTATTTCAACAAAAATTCCATAATGCATTGTCATTCAAAATTGGTAAGTGGGGGTTTTTGAGGTCGGAGATCATGATTTTTTTGTTAAAATTTATAAATTCAAGATGGTGGCTTCCAAATAATTTTTTGTTTTTGTATAAATGACGATAACTCCGTTGTTATCAACACAAAACTATTACTGCGACATATCATCTGTAAGAGAAAAAAAAGTTATTTGTAACTCAGTCATAGTGAGGTATGACCTACATTTGAAAAACTAAAGTTGGTGCTGATATCTCAAATTCTTGAAGAGTTGGTATAAATTTCATATTTTTTTCGAAATCACTTTGAAAAACTGCCATGAGAATGTGAAATTCCTATTTGAATATTTTCATAAATGAAGAAGTTAGGTACGGAGGAGACATGATGTCAAAATCTGTTTGTTGCGTATAAAACAAAAACGAATAGATTTTATCAAAATATTTTTTCACATTATAGTTGGCCTTGACAAACTCCACATTTGGTGTCATTCAACCGACCTCGTATCTCTCACCGTTAAAAAGATACCCATGGTGAGCATGGTAAGTGGGACACACCGTATATACCCACTTTGTTAGAATTATTTGTATAGTACTGGAAGCGAAACTGGAAGGCTAATTCATCTATTATGTTTACAAGTAAATAACTGATGAAATCTGTAACCTACGGAAACTCTAAAACTGGTCAATTCCTGAAAACCCTAGTAGTAGTTATAGGTTAAAGTTCTCCTGGCACACAATATAATATGGATAGCCAAAGTTGAAAAAAATTGCATATAAATATTAGCAATGCCGGGTAGGTAATTGTTTTCTTTGTTCTTCATAAAATTGAACATCTACATTCATCAATGTATCAAAAAATTACGTGCCTCTACGCCACTGGCAAGTTTTGTACGCTATTCAATCATCCCTAGCAATGGCAATTATAATAGTGATACACCCCCGAATTTGCTATAAGCGAGTGTGAGTCCAAATAAAATTACGATTCCCATGGATCGATTTTTCATCGCCTGGGAATTATTTGTCTTTCCCGCGTCGGCATGGGAAATTCAATTACCCCAGCAGGAAATGCCATTATGCGGCGCACTCTCCGATAATACACTTTTATGTGATGCTCCTATTGTTTGTTTTTTGAAAGAGCGTTCGATGTATCAAATGATTCGCTGTCCCCGATGTCTTTTATTTATAGATCGAGTATGTCTTTTTTATATCCCTATTGGTAACTCCTGCTATCGGAAGGTATCAGAGCTGATTAAGTAGATACCTATGTACTTGATGGAAAGTCGTTTTCATAGATATAACGAAACACAATATTCTGGAAAGGACTCCACAAACGATAAGATTTCCACAAACTATTTCCACGAAATTCTAAATAACTTGACAAGTTTTGCTAGCACAGAAGCTTTTTCAAAGGAAAGACTCGTACAGTAAATTAACCTAACATCGATTTGTTTAACTCATATACTAATTACCCACGACCCCCAAGGATGTTCAATTACCCACGACCCCCAAGGATGTTCGATGGTGCAGTACAGGGTATCCCAATTTGGGCACTTTTGCGGGGTATCTCCCTTATCAGTAAAGATAGAGCATTGCGGTTTTCGCGACAGTGTGCTACTTTTTTATGAAATTAATAATGGCGCAAGCAAAATTGTGATAGCTCTTCCGGTTGTCGAGATACAGGGTGGAATTGAAAAATATCACTTTTCAGTCTCAGTTATCTTTGAACTTATCGAAGAAGTTGAAACTTGTTTTCATAGAGTTTTTCTCGTAGAATCCAGTGGCGTAGTTATTTTTTTGCTAGCACCTTTTGTTTTTTAGTTATGGAGCAAACATATGTTTTTTTAAATGGAAAATAATTGTATACAATTATATATTTTTGGAAAGCCCACTTCATGCTCAATGTATATATGAAATAATATACAGGGTGTTCCATTTAAAAAAACATATGTTTGCTCCATAACTAATAAACAAAAGGTGCTAGCAAAAAAATAACTACGCCACTGGATTCTACGAGAAAAACTCTATAAAAACAAGTTTCAACTTCTTCGATAAGTTCAAAGATAACTGAGACACGGAGGGTGCCTGAAAAGTGATATTTTTCAATTCCACCCTGTATCTCGACAACCGGAAGAGCTATCACAATTCTGCTTGCGCCATTATTAATTTCATAAAAAAGTAGCACACTGTCGCGAAAACCGCAATGCTCTATCTTTACTGATAAGGGAGATACCCCGCAAAAGTGCCCAAATTGGGATACCCTGTACACTTGAATGGAGGATTTTATTTCGGCATATCTACATGAAGATTCGGTGTGACAGACTAACTTGAAAGGAGTGATGCAAATATCAACAAAAAGTTTTTCCTACGATCACAAACAATAACCAAGATTATTGAACTTCAAACTATATTTCAGATCATCAATAGAAGTATTATAATATAATAATAAGATTCATCAAAAATAATGAAGACAACACTTCTATAAACTCGAAAAACCACCGCATTTACGAACCTCATGAAAAAAAATAAATCCAACATATACTATACTATCCATATATCATCAGAAGATAATCTTAGTTTTGATGACAATTTCCAAATTTTACATGAAGAAGATTATGGAATGAAACTTAATCATTTGGAATCATTAGAAATCAATAAACGCAAAATATCATACATATTTAACGATCAAGCTCCGCTTGATCAAACACACTAAAACGAATAAAACGCTGATTGAAATTTTGAAATTGAAATTTTCAAATGTCACATGTTGGTATTAATAATTAAAATGTAATCTAGTGTCGCAAGATTGAAGAATCAATATTTGATTCATCCTTGTAGCATCAGAAATGTCACGAACACAAAATAAGGAAAATCGAATTCAATAATAAGGAATACAACGATTACAAGGACGAATTTTCGTGTTCTAAATAATACTCGATTGATCATTCTGACAATTACGAAAAAATTCTCCTGAATATGCGCAAAAACCTGTAATTCAGACGGTCAATTTTACATTTTGGCGGAAGTAATATAAGTAGGAATGTTCTTTCGCCAAAATATGAAAAATAAGTTCACAATTATTATTGATGATCAAATATTAAACTCGCAGAGTGCTTAGAGAAAAATTGACTTGAAATATCTGTTTTTCCACCACTAGCTATAGAACCTACTATTATTTAGTATTTTTCAAGGCGTACAGTGTGTTTTTACTACCAAGGAAATTCTCGTTATTTTATTAACTATATACCTACTAGTCAATGAAGACATTGCCACCTATGTTATAATCAACCCAAATTCACTGTTCTGATGAGAGATTCGCAGGAATAGCACTCGAATCTATTAGATATTTTTCAATAACGACTTGACATGGCTACAAGATTTTAATAAGAATTGAAAAGTGCTTTCATGTAGCCACCTAAGTTATAATCAACCCAAATTCACTGTTCTGATGCGAGATTCGCAGGAATATCACTAGAATCTATTAAGATATTTTTCAATAACGACTTGACATGGCTACTACATTTCAATAAGAATTGAAAAGTGCTTCCATTCATAGTGACAATAAATTCATATTTTAGTTTCACAGTACTACAATGATTGAAATATATTACTAGTAGTGAAAAAAATTTAATACACACCTGGTGTATGAATAGCTATTTTGTTGCACATTCATATTAAATCTTTGTGCACAATACCACACATTACTCACGCGATCTTAGTATCTATTCGAGAAAATAGAAATATACTGAAGCAACACAAAAATAATTGATACAACTTAGGATAACCTCCACTTTTCTGTAGAAATTGATTTCTGATGGGGATAAGGATGACACTAATCCAGCGTTTACCGCTCAATCCTGCCGTCGACTTTTCTCCTGCCAATTAATGAAAATCCTTCCCCCGAGGTCCTACGAAGCAGAAGCAGGAAGCGGATGTAGTGAAAACCTACCTTGGTTGATTGCTTTTATACATCAGGTGTCCCCAAACAAATAAAAAAATTATCAGTTCGTGGTCCGTATTAACGATAGTATACACAGGGTGTCCGCGAAAAGTAAGTCAATGCGTTGAACAAAATGTTATATACCTACTAGAAAAATACCCTGTATCTCACACATTTCTCTGACACCTTCTGTCACTGAGAAGGATAAAATACAAAAACGATTATATCTACAGGGTGTCCCAGAACAACGTACATTAAATTCAACAGGGTGAACTAAAGCTATGCTTGACCTACTACCCTTGCATATTTTTATCAAGAGGACTGCAGCTCTCAGTGCATATACAGACTGAACTCCACTGAATTGGCCAGACCAGGTGATATGTCACTGGTCACATGGTCATTCTACAAGAAATACAAATGGAATCTGCAACCAAACCATCGGACATAAGACATAATGCCAGCATGTCATACCTTTGAAGTGGTTATAAAAAGTCGCCCTAGGTACGGTTCCGCTGAGCCTCAGCTGGACAGAGGTTCCCTGTTTGGTACACCGATGGTTCGAAAATGGAAGAAGGGGTAGGCGCGTATATGGGCCCGGATGTAGGCTATTTGAAGCCTTAGGTCACTCCCCCACTATCTTCCAAGCTGAAATACATGCCATCAACCTTTGCGCCCAAAGGTGCCTGAGCAAAGGTCTGAGGGGTGCCAACATATATATCTGCTCAGACAGCCAAGCCGCACTAAAAGCCCTAAAATCATTCGTTTTCACATCAGAGATTACATGGGACTGCTTTGAAACACTCATGCAACTGGTTAAGGGCAACAAAGTCACACTTATGTGGGTTCCAGGGCATGAAGGAATCAAAGGAAATGAGGCAGCTGATCGCCTTGCAAAAAAAGGTGCAGCATCTGCACTTTTTGGTCCTGAGCCTTTTTGTGGGATGAGCAAATGTCACCTAAAGGGAGAACTCGGGAAATGGGAAGAAATTGAAAAGTCCTCCTAATGGAAAGCAACTCCAGGTCAACGACAAGCGAAAAGGTTCATCAACCATTCGCAGAACCGAGCCAAAGAGCTACTCAGCCTCAGCAAACCAGAGCTAAAGCTTATCACAGGCTTTCTCACAGGACACAGCCCTCTGAGGTACCACCTCAAAAAGATGGGTCTGGCCGAGACTGACACTTGCCGCTTTTGTAACAATGCGACCGAAACCGCGGAACACATACTTTGCTCATGTGGAGTATTAGTCCGCCAAAGGCTGAACCACCTAGAACGGTCTATCTCACCCGTGCTGAAGTGGAAAAGTCAACCGTCAGGAAAATCGTAGGCTTCATCAGAAGTCTAGGGTTAGACGACCAAAACTAGATAGGGGTAATCACAATAGATCTTCTAGGTCGCAGTGATCGAGAGGTCTCCCAGCCTATACGACCCATCTACAATCTACAAAGTTCAAAATAGGTCGATTGGGACCAACTTACCTCTGTACGAAAATGCACCGTTGGGCCGTGAGAGGATACTTTTCAGTTCTCAGTGACAATTGGTGACGTTGGCAATCAAATGACTTACAGGATGTTTTCATTAATTAATCTTGAATTAACCATTTTCATTTTCAGATTACAGTAGTGAATAGCATGTTCTATCTATATCAACTAAACAGGAAGCAATGCTATTGTCTCCGTTCAGAAGAATGCAAACAGATTCCTTGATTTTTTCTTCTGGTTGTTATCTCCTCTTCCAATGATTTTAATATTATTCCATATGTTGTTGGAGACAAAAAACCGTGAGCTAAAAATCTAATATTTTTTTCCGTGTATAATACACTATTTTTTTCTGTGACAGAAGAAAGGACGAATCAATATTGAGAAGATATTACATCATTTTGAAATCTGAAAATTATCGACGTGAAATTTCAAGTATTTAACAGTAGGGACACCTGCGTTGTAGGCATCTTTATCATTCTTTTGAAGTAATCAAATATCTGATGTCACTTCTGTCAGTCTAATTCAGTGATTTGATTTCAAAAAATTGCGAATTTAGTGGATGTTTAGTAATATACGTAACCGCGAAATCGAATGGAAGATAGAAGGACTTGCAGCTCTTTCTCGGAGACGGTATTATTGACTCATTTTTCGGAAAAAAAGTAATTTATAAAAAGTGACATTTTATAACCTGCCTACAGAGATGAAATGCCAAACTTCTTTCCCGTCACAGGAAAAAAATCCATTTTTTATGTTGAAAACGGGGGCAGATTCGTTCCCGAAAAGTCCAAAGATAAGTGAAGATTTGATATTTTTCCTATATACCTTCATTCCTCTTCTCCAAACCTTTTTCAATACAAATTGTCACTGACAAGCTAGTGAATTTTTCTTTTGGGCTCTCTGATGGGGAAATTCTCTAAACGCAGTGACATTTTGGGGCAAATCATCTGATTTGTCCTAACTACACGTATATCGAAATAGTATTCATATATTTATTTCATCGAGATGAGGAGAGAAAATCCCAAAAAAAAATCTGGAATAATGTACGTCTTTCATGGTATAAGGTTGAATTTCCGAATAATTCAATTGGTGTCGAATCGTTGTCAGAAACTCTAGAATGGGCGTGTACACCTTAGTTGAACTTTTAACTCAAACCATGTTTATAATGATCCTTTTATACATAAATAATGATTGACGACATAATTCGATCGAAAAATTAACTGGAATGTTTTATTTTTGGACATAAATAATAGTACCTTCTGAAAACGGACCCTCTCATGACGTAGAAACCTCATCTCGCCATAGTTAAAAGAAAATACCAAACGTTCGACGGAGACTGAGGCAACTGATATATTAATTCTTTCAACTGTGATCTCGCGCTAATTCACTCTGTCAGAAATCATGTATCATTCATCACTGTCTAGAATAGTCTTGTTTCAGTATTAGGGTTTTGACGTCACATCATCTCCTCGTTTTCAAAGGTCCAAAAAATCGGGGATTTCAATAATTTTTTATAAAACGTAGGGAGCTCACAGCAAGAAACGGTTTGCGGTGGTGAGCTAGTTTGTGTGAGTTCTATCCAATTATGGAATACATTTTTTTGTGATACAAGCCCATTGAAATCACCGCCGAAATCATAGTAGTGGCCTTATAATCCGTGATATAACCGGATTTTAAGGATTTTCGCTACCGATTCCATAGCATACTTCATATAATGGAATCTCGAGTAGCAATAACTAATACTTGCCCTACGGTAAATCTTCGCTTTGCAATATTTTCAGTTGATCAGATTTCTCCTTTCTCGCACGCGAACGTATTCCATTATTCCCACCCTTTTTTATATGCGCTGATCCAAAATAATCTAAACCTTCTATAACGTGAAGGTACAAAAGGGATTTCAGTATTTCTTTGGTGGCTTTGTCGAGAGATCAGGGCCTTATCGGATTATTTCTTTTACTGTCGTCTCCGTCGGGAATTTCAGTTTCGCCAGAGTTCATTAAATCCCTGAAAAGTAGGTATATGTCTCATCGGGATTAGCTGAACGCTATTGGACGTCGCCTTTTATACCACACATAAGGAAGAGTTATCATTACAAATGATGGGGATGAGGAAGAAAGTGCTCTACAGCTCAGTCAAAACATAGGATATCCGATGGACATCCATGAGTTTTTTCCGAGGTGGTCGAAATTCTTTATGGATACCATGACAGACGATGACCTTCCTCGAACATGCAGTTATTATATAGGGTGTATCTTAATAACACCGAAAAAATGCAAGGGGTTATTCCTTGTGATATTTTAGGACTTAAAGTTCATATAAACATGTGTCCTAACTTGCTTCGTTTTAGAGATACAGGATGTTGAAGTTGGAAGTATTATTAAATAATACTCATTTGTTTTTATTTATAACCTCCCTGGTGCCTAAATTCAGTATGGATGCTCAGCGAGCACAAACATCCCTGGGATGTTTTGGGATGTTTTGAAAATGTTGGTATGAAGATGTTATTTTGAGACGTAATATGCACTTCCCAAAGAGGTCTTAGAAAGATATTGAAAGTATTGTTTTTGTTCTTTTGTGCCCTTTATTTGTTTGCCCCATCACAACGTCTCATGCTTACGTCACAATACGATGAATTCTGATTTGTTTTCGATTTTGTTCTTCTTGTTCGCAATTGGCATTCGCGTTTGCAGCGTGTCACGCTTACATCACGCTGCTAACAAACAGAAAGGAATTTGGTGAAGTTTATTGTGTTAGAAGACTTATTTAGTTTGTAATAATGACCATCAGATGCAAGATGTGTTGTTCGGTGCCTTAGTGTAATCAATATATAAAAGTACGAATTTATCATTACACAGCTTCTCCGCAGTTGCAAAATTATGCATTGTGGAGAACATTTCAAAAATTGGGAAACCTATTTCCAATTATATGTATGTGTCTAGTAAGCACTACTCAGAAACCGATTAAGAAGGTAATTTCATATCAAGAAAATATTTTTATGTTCAATCTATTTTTGATGCATTTTTTCAATGGTTTTTTTACAGCGATTTAATGTGCGCAAGATGCGTTGAAATTGTTCTGTTGTGTCCATGAAAAGGCTTTAAAAAGAACTAGGGAGAAGGTAGTTTTGTGACATATCAAGGACATCTCGATAATTGCCGCCTGCGGCGGACATTGGCTGTTCTATAATTGTTCTAATCATGTGTGAACAGAACATCGCAGTGGAGGTTCAATGTCTCGAAATCTCGTACTTTTAACATCTCTGAGATGTTTTTGTGCTCGCTGGGTGGAGACTGAAGAAGCCCCAAAATTTCAAAATGATTCTATTACCTACATTAAAAGTTGAAGCCAAATCCAGTTTTTATTGTTTCCTCAGAAACTAATCTAGATAGCCGAATATTTTTTTAAAATGTTACTTGATTCCTTCTGCCACTCGCCCCTTCAATTGAGAGTTATCTCTTAGGGTGATTCATAATGAAGTGCCAATGTTTGACCTGATAACCGAATATTTTTTTAAAATGTTACTTGATTCCTTCTGCCACTCGCCCCTTCAATTGAGAGTTATCTCTCAGGGTGATTCATAATTAAGTGCCAATGTTTGACCTTACAAGAGGATACATCCAAATTCATCAAGAACTTGGACAGGTACAGAGTGATTCACCATAAATGTCCTCCCCCCCCCCCTCTAGCTGAGTTATTTTTAAACTGATTTCAAAATTTGAACTATCATCTTGAATGATTTTCGATAAAGTTTTTTTCCGCTACATCAGAAAATACAGGGTGCTCGGAACAAACGATCTACAGGGAACACCCTATTTTTCATTGTATTTTTAGATTCTCCCTGAAGAGCTGATTTGGTCAATGTATCACACTTGGGGTCTAGCAGGAATGATAACAGAGATATAGGGTGTTCAAAATCGAGATTTTTCAACTTTAGGATTTTTTTGAGACGAAACTATTCATCATCGGTCAAAACGGCATATCTTATCTTTTGATTCACTATATCTACTGACATTTAATAATTGGAACAGATACAGGGTGATCAGAATTCTGAATCTTGAACCACCCTGTAAATGTTCCAATTAAATGTCAGTAGACAGTTAATCAAAAGTTAAGATGGAAACATAGAAGCCGTTTTAATAATGAATAGTTTTGAGACAAAAAATCCTAAAGTTGAAAAATCTCGATTTTGAACTCCCTATATCTCTGTAATCATTCTCGTTAGACCCCAAGTGTGATGCATTGATGAAATCAGCTCTTCAGGAAGAACCTAAAAATACAATGAAATACAGGGTGTTCCATTCGAAAAAAATCAAGTATAGTACTCTGTAGATCATTTGTTCCGAGCACCCTTAATTTTCTGATGCAAAAAAAAATCTGAAAAATCATTTTAGATCATTTTCCAAATTTTTAAATCTATTCAAAAATAAATGAGCTAGAGGGGGGGACATTTATGGTGAATCACCCGGTACATTATAAATATGTGATCGGAAAGTGCCTATTAATATGAATGTTTAATGTTAATATGAATTATGAATTAATTAAAAGGTGATTGATTCAGGATTGTACTTATTTTTCATTATTCAACTAGTGGAATAATGTAATCTCAATGCCACAACGGGCTAAAGTGGAAATTTATACGGTTAAAAGTTTGGATAAAACTCAAATTATAAGATGATTGTGGATTTTGTGGTTTGATTGCTCTGACATGTCAATATTGTAACGCATACATAGTAATCAAAATACCCCGTGGGCATTTCTGCTCTCTGTACGATGACCACCACGAGAGGGTCTTCCCAGGGAGTATGGAATCTCCCTCGACCCCCATTTACACAATTTACACAAAACTGACCGCCCGTCGACATCAAAAGAAACCACACACCTGGAAAAAGACAACGGCTAACGAAGCGGTCTCGGGCGGAGACGTTTTCCCTGTTTTCCACTCCGAAATCCATCGGAAAATCGCCTTTCCGCCGTCAAAGTCGAACGTCCCTCTAGCAAACCGCGCGATATGTGGTAGAAAGACAATCAAATCGCCTGCCGGCGACCGGAGATTGTCTTTTGTTTGCTCGGTGGCCTCCTAGATTTAATAGCACACATGTCTATATCGTGTTTGTTTTATGCATCTGCCTCGGTTAGATGCGAACAAAGAGTTCTGTACGAATTGGCTTCGAGTTTTATCTTGTCTTCTGTTTGTGAGTTAATTAAAATCTAAAATCAGGTCGTCGAGATTCGGATTTTGTTTAATTGCTCGCCGGCCTCTGCTCTTGTTTGATTTGTGGCACTTACCACATGAAAGATGGGCAAACATTGGAGTGGGTTTGTAAATTCATTTTGGATGGAACAATTGCATAGGAGCTGTACTCTGTACTGGTGTACTGAAGTAGCAGTGGTGGAACTCCATATCTTGAGCCCCCCCCCCTCAAGAAAATATCATTTAGGCTTTTATAAAAAACAAACTAACGACTGCTATGAAAAATATCAACACACTAATTGAAGGAATAATTATTAGTTCACATCGACAAATAAAAAATATCGAATTCATTCAGGAAAAAACAATAAAAATCATATATATCTAAAACATTCAGGGGTGTGTATAATTTGCGGACTGGGAAAAATGCTGCGGACTGGCTATTTCCAGCAAACAAATCGTTGTTTTTTTGCATATCTGAATTCAGCTCACCGAACTATACGATAAAGAGTTTTCGAAATTTTTCCCCAGCCCCTCTGGGAAGCACTTTACAAGTGTGTTTTTTCATAAAATCTTTCGGACTAAGTATTTTCGCAAGTCAAATCAACTTAATTTCATCAAAAATCGATTTATCTCATGAAAATACACGATTAGAAGTTTTTGAAATGTTTCTCTAGCCCTCCTGGGGAGCACTTGACTCGTGTGTTTTTTCATAAAATCTTGCCGACTGGGTATTTTTGCAGTGAAATCAACTCGATTATTCCAAAAATCGATTTATCTCATAAAAATACATGACGAAAGGTTTTCGAAATGTTTCCCTAGCCCCCCTGGAAAGCACTTCACTCGAACGTTTTTTTATAAAATCTTGGGGACTGGGTATTTTTAACAGTCAAAGCATCTCAATTTTCCAAAAAAATCGATTTATCCCATGAAAATACACGATTAGAAGTTTTTGAAATTTTTCCTAGCCCCCCTGGGGGTAGATAAATGAATGAAATAAATTAGTATCAGTATCGTGTATTTTCATGGGATAAATCGATTTTTGATAAAGTTGAGTTGATATGACTTGCGAAAATACCCAGTCCACAAGATTTTATGAAAAAACACACGAGTAAAGTGCTCCCCGGGAGGCATAGAGGAAAATTTTAAAAACTATTCATCGTGTATGCTCATGGGATAAATGGATTTTTGAGAATATTGAGATGATTTGCCTCGCAAAAATACCCAGTCCGCAAGATGTTATGAAGAATCACACTAATCAAGTGCTCCCCAGGGGGGCTAGGGAAAAATTTCAAAAACTTCTCATCGTGTATTTTCATGAGATGAAATGATTTTTGGTAAAATTGAGTAGATTTGACTTTTAAAAATACCCAGTCCGCAAGATTTTATGAAAAAACACACGAGTAAAGTGCTCCCCAGGGGGGTCAGTGAAAAAAATCAGAAACTTTTTATCGTGTAGTTCGATGAGCTGAATGCAGATGTGCAATAAAAACAACGATTTGTTTGCTAGAAACAGCCAGTCCGCTGCATTTTATTCCAATCCGCAAATTATACCCATCATTCAGTTCGTGATTGAAAATGAAAATTCAAATTTATATTTAATGTCACAACCGAAAACGAATTAAAAACATACAAAACTGTAGGAGCGAGCGAGTTCAAAATTTTATTATCATTTAGAAGTTTCGAAAATCTCAAAGACTAATTTGAAATGAAACGTTATGTTTATTACTGAAAATGCTTCAATTTATGAAGGAAGCTTCTTTTGTCATATTTTCAGCATATTTACGAAAGTTAATCTGGGCACAGATTAAACAAACCTCTATGATCTGGGACACTATATTATATCAAACTTTTCAGCTGAAGACGAAATATCCATCTTATTTAGTTCCGAAACAACTTATTTATATTCAATATACCCTCTAGAATCTAGCCCGAAGCTGTTACGGAGTAAAACTCTTATCTCATAAAGTCGTTTTCATCAAAATGTGTTTCTACCGTGGGTTAACCTATTTGCCATGTATGAAAGGGCCGAAATTGCCTATTTACATATATTACTTTTTCGATATTAGGGCCCTAATCGCGAGGCAGCTGCTGTGATACTGATAGAATTATTGAAACATGATTGAATCTAGAAAAACAGTGACAAAACAGAGTGTTCCTAAATGTTTAGTTAATATATAGAATTTTTAGTTAGTAGACCTTGCAAACGTTTTTTTGCTATATACATTATTTCAATAATATATTTTTTCAGTTCAATATTCATCAAGACACTATTATTATTTTATTTTTTACTTCTTTTCAGTTTCGTTATCTATAAAAGCATGTTTCTTTAGTTTTTCAAACTACCATTTATTTCAACTTCTTTTTAGTTCACTTGAATTTCCCAATTTTGACGAAAGAATCATAATATCCGACTCGTAAAACCCCAGACGAAAGTTTTGAATAGAATCGGTATATAATTACAAAACTCATCCGGTATATTGGTTCCACCGTCTTGAATTTCCAAATCCCGCCCATTCCGAATTTTGACAAAAGAATCATATAATCTCCGACACCGAAAACACCCAGTTAACAATTTTGAAAAGAGTGTGATCATATTACAATACTCGTCCGCCATCTTGAATTTCCTAATTTTAACGAAAAAAATCATAATCTCCGACCTCGAGAACCACCAGATATCAAATTTGAATGAAATCGGATCCTAATTACAAAATCCGCCATTTTGGATCCGCCATCTTGAATTTCTTAATTTTGACGAAGGAATCATAATCTCCGATCACGAAAACCCCCAAATACAAATTTTGAATAGAATCGGAGCATAATTACAGAACTCGTCTGATATATTAGATCCGCCATCTTGAATTTCCTAATGGCACCGGGATAAAAAGTATCCTATAACCCTCTCCTGGTTCTAAGCTACCTCCCCACCAATTTTCAGCCAAATCGATCCAGTAGTTTCGGAGTCTATTCAATACATACAAACAATCAAATCATTCCTCTTTATAATATTATTAGTATGGATAACTCACTCAGAAAAGAATACAATATAACTTTATTACACTACTAGCTCTACAACACACCATTATGTATGCTATTTTCAACCTGCGAAAACGTTTTTCTCTAGCACTGGTTGAAAAAAAATGAACTCCTACCGGCCCGTATTATGTATGTTGTACCACTATTGGAATTTCGAAAACAGCATATGATAGGAAGTTGGTTAAACTAGACCAAAGTTGACTATTTTAGTGTTTCCAAATCGGAAATATCACGAGCAGTTTTTAGAATACACGGACAAAACCGGAATGACCGGTTTTCTCGCCTTCATTTTCGGCAATATGAAAATTCGTTCAAGAACCAGTCTTCTTATACGAATTCTCGTTCTTCCGGGTCACCTTCTCATCAACTCTATTTTTTTTTAAATACGGACCTGTATTTTTTTATCATAACGAATCCAGATATGTATCTTTCCTGATTTTTTTCTTTCGTCATGGTACGAATAACGAAAAAAACATGTTGGTTTTCCTGGTATATTTTGAAAACGGTTGGTGATATTTTCACGCCTTGAGATATCATTGAAAAGTGAAAGTGGAATATAATAAAATGGAAACTATATTAAATTCAAATTTGTACAACATTGTAATAAACATAAATAAAAAACACTCTATACAAAACTAGCATCAGTCAATGATTGCCAAATAGCTTAGCCTTAGCACCGAGTCTCTCAGGTTTCTTTTTCACTGCAGGACTCAAATTATCAGATAACCTCAACTTCTTGATAGCCCTCGGCGTATCATCCGTGGTTTTCCGTTTTTTAACCTGGAAAACGACATATATGAAACCTCACAAGTGTGAAAATTCCTGGAAATGTTACTTCGATTTCTGTTGTCTTCATTACTGAAACAGTTTGAAACAAGAAATTCCTCGAATTTTTGGCCGTGGCAGTTCCCAAAGCGATGTTGGTTGTTTGTTTGTTGTATTCGGCTAGCCTCTGCAATACCTGATCGTTCCTGGAGAGGAAAGATCCTCTTTTATTCTAGAAAACAAGGAGACATTCATATTTTCCCTATTATGGTAAAAACAATATTTTCATGAAACGTTATTACCTGTGTTATGCAAGTCTTGGCCATTTTATTTTGATTTTCACATCTTAATTACAGTAACAAAATGATAAATGTACATGAATAAAAGAGCATAATTGGAAAAATCTGAAAAAAAAACCGGGTGTACCTGAATACAAGTAAGGAAAACCAAGGGAAAATTCCATGTTACTAAGGAAAATAATTCTCGTATATCAACATATGGTCCGAAAGTTTCAAGAAAAAAATCAGATGCTGACAACTCTTAGAAATTTTTTTTTATAATCTTAACAAATAATCTTACAATATCTCTTAACTATTCTTATCACTACCTAAAGTTCAAATAATCGACAAGGGACCGTTGTCTTCGATCTGCCTGAGTTTTCCTCTGACGCGTTGTTCATCCTTTGGACGACCCCAGCGTTGATTTCTCTGATTTTTCCCGATATACGACGTCGGAGTTGTTCTTGATTTTGTGCTTCCCATCCGTTATTGTAGATTTTCCGGCTCAATATTGCCCAGAAGTCTTCAATTGGGCGTGCCTGAGGTAGGTTGGGGGGATTGTCCACTTTTGATACTAAGTTGAAGTTGTTGGCCCCATGCCAATCCCTTGTGATTCTCGCATAATGGCATGAAGCAAGATCTGGCCAAAACATAATTTCGTCATTCGCATGATTTGTATTCAAAAACTGAAGCAATTTAGAAAGACAGCTGTCAATATATCGCTCTGCATTTAAGGCCTCACCATGAACAACGCTAATGTAGGGCTGTGAAATGAAACCAGCCTCAGAAATGGCACACCATACCAAAATTTTGTCCTCAAACTTCTTTTTGCTCTTGAATCTCACATCGTCAGGAACATTTGCGTGATCGTCCGTGTACAAACCATCGTTGACCTTCATCTCAGAGTTGGCCAAAGTGAAATATTTTTCGTCGTCTATCACGATAAACTTGTTGGCAAAATGCACTCGCCTCAACGCGCAGCAACATCTTTGAATTCTTTCTAACTGAGCCTCTGGGTATTTTGGAGCTTTTCTCCTTTTCCGGAACAAAACATTGTGTCTTGATAGGGTCTTAAACACCGTATCTTTCCAACATGAAATCTTCTGGCCAGTTTTTGCTGTGAGATCCCAATTATGTGTTTAGCTGCTTGAATAAGTCTCCGCTCTCATAATTGGTTCAAAACTTGCGGCCGACCGTTTTTTGGCAAGTTCATACATGTTATTCCTTTTTCACAATCTTTAATTGTACGATATATTGTCGATTTACTTATGTTCTGATCTTGAAAAATATCGACAATCTCTCGTTTCGTCATTCGCCCAACGAGATTATAAATACCTTGACGAAGATCAATTTTATAAGACATTTTGGTAAGCGCAAACCAACAACTTTTGCATTTATTATTTAGATGACAAGACGGGTGACATTTAATTACCACGCCTGCTTGATTGAATGCATTTTGTCACTCAATCAAACCAGGTGAATTTTTTACCCAAAACTTTCGGACCATACGTTATGTACGAAGGTTTTCGAGATACAAGGTGTTAAATTTGTGTGCACGAAAATCAACAACTAGTAGGTTTTTCCAATGTTTTGTAATTTTTTTAGATGAAACAATAAATAACAACAATCAAACCAGGTGAATTTTTTACCCAAATATTTCGGACCATACGTTATGTACGAAGGTTTTCGAGATACAAGGTGTTAAATTTGTGTGCACGAAAATCAACAACTAGTAGGTTTTTCCAATGTTTTGTAATTTTTTTAGATGAAACAATAAATAACAACACTTTCTGGTTGATATTTTCAATACAGATATTCAGACTAGGGTCCCTTGATGGAAATTGACGTTAAAGTCATCTTAACAGGGTACGGACAGATCCTCGTTTCCTCTCACTCTAAAGTGTTTGTGAAACAGTTATATAGTTCCATCTTTATTCAATTCTGGGGATAAACACTAGATTTTTGACATTCGTTGTTTTTTAGGTTATATTGAGGTCACTGGCGTATCATACGTGATTTCCATATGGAATTCCTGATTCAATTATACCAAGATATAGTTGAACAATCCTCTTGTTTCAGAGTTTACTACTCCAGCATAATCTTTGCGAGGTAGGGAACATATGAATACATATGAATACTGAAAGCGTGATATATTTCACCAAAAGTGATTGTTCTTAGACTGTATACCAGGGTTGACTGAATATGCTGAATGAATTATTCTGATTTCAATATCTATGAGCTGAATGAGCAGAGCCTTATGATTGAGAAATGATGGAAACCTCGATGGGGATATCTAAACTACTGTACTCATGTCATATGTGTGCTAAATATATTTTCGGAAATCCAATTCAAGAATTTATGTTTGCGTTTGTATGATTTTCTAATATCACACTATGTATCAAACTTTGCCTAGGACGAAAAGTAGGCTGATAAAAAGTAATACCGGAAATGTGTATGCCTCCCTTGAATAACAAGTCATTCTCGAATAATTTATTGATGAAAGTGACAAAGAAGTAGGTATACGCAGTATAACTTATAGACTCGTTCGCCATATGATCTTCCTCAACAAGTAAATACCCTGTACATACCTATTATTACAATTTTTAATCATTTTCTGTAGCGCCCATGGATGTGACGTGACAGCAATATCAGGGATGCCAGTAGACAAAACTAAAGTCTCTAAATCATTAAAAAAGAATGCAGCTATGATCTGTCCGTACCCTGTTAAGATGACTTTAACGTCAATTTCCATCAAGGGACCCTAATTCAGACCAAATATACTCATGGAACATATCTTTCTGACGACTTCTAGTTAGTCTATATGCCGGCGTCAATTAGTGAAATCCGTCATTCTCTGAAACGCCAAGTCATTTCACGTATTGTCGGCAAACAGCGAAACAGCGTAACTTCCATTTTCAGCCATTACTCTGTTTGCCGGAGGGTTGAGGAAGGAAGATATCCTTTCTGCATATGCATAAGAAGGGAGACTATTTTCCCGTCTAAATGAACCTTCTTCCTAGAAAGTATATTTTTCAGAAGATTACTTGAGAGAACAGAAGAGACTACTGCTTCTAAACAACCTAAGCTGACTCGGCCTAAATGAACCTTATTCCTTCCGTCATTACAGGGAATGCCTGTAACTATTAGGCAAACGGTGTACGAAATTTAGAGCTGCGCTCTTTGCCGGCAATACGTGAAATGACCAGGCATTCCAGAGTATGGCGGATTTCACTGTTTGGCCCCGACATATATGCTGCATTCAACTGGTCAGTACTGTCAGTAAATCCACTGACTCTGCTGAAAATCCGATACATAAAATAAAAAATACAGTGCTGTTATAGGAGAGTGAACTATTTTTTTATTTTTTTATTTCTTTAATAGAATCATCACTTGAATATCTTTCAATTTCATATTTTTTCAGAATTTTTCGGTCGATTTTCAGGTGCTAAAATCATCAATAATGCCACGTTAATTTTCAAAGGGAAAGAAATTTACCGCGTGTAAAAACTGCCGACACGATTTCGTGAGTAGGGGCAGACCATAGCACAGTTGCCATGCGTTGAAATCAGAGGCGGACTGGAGGCCGGGCGGTCGGGCGATTGCCCGATGGGCCGGTAGAAATGTTGAAAGAATATAAAATATATACATATATACTGCAAAGAAAGCTACATCAAACGTTCTGTACGAAGCAAAGAGAAGCATTATTTCTAAATGTGAATACTAGAAAATCACGATTCAGTCAGGATTTACTGATGATCAAATAATATTAACTGAAAACTCAATCAGGAAGGATTATGAAAAGGTAAAAAATTATTATCCTGCTGATGAAATAAGCCTTGACAGTGTGCAAATGGAACTGACAGATTTTGCCTCGAAGTGGGAAAGACTGTCGAGTACTTTATCAGAAGATATGATGGATGGTGGAACTTATGCCTTCGATGTAGAAGAGGAATTGATTTCATCACAACACAAGTTCTGCGAAAAATATTTATTTTGTTGCTACCATGTTTCGCACAAATACAATTTATACGTCGAGGCCTATCCGAATTTAAAGAAAATTCATCAATATATTCTTACTCCTTCAGTGTCGCAGGTATCGTGTGAAATAGGTTTCTCAAAATTAAAATTCATTTTGAATAGGCTATAATGAATTCTCTATGCCAAGAAAATGTAGAGGTTTTCATGATCATAAGGTGTGAAAAAAACATTCTATATCAATTTCAACTCGTTGAAAAATGTGATGGATTCATAAGAGATTCACCTTTTTGGGATATTTATTTCAATTTCTAATGCGGCTAATGTTTTATTTTTTGTTTTGGATAAATAAATGTCCTAGTCTTTCTGTAGCTTTAATATTATTCACCAAGGTGCGATATTTTCATCTATCATAGAAATATCGCTCATATTATTCATTTTTATTTTTCATTCATAGAATGTAAATTATGTTATTTATTTCGTTTTTCTTTAGTATATTTGATGTTTCATCATTGGTTTGAGTATTATTATAATGGAAACTATTTGTAATAATTTTTTTTCGCTTTTGTTCCTATATGTTACCAAAATATTTGATGAAATTATATGAATAGCTATAGTAGCTTTGAAATTTTCTCCGGAGGTGGGCCGGTAAGGTTTAATTCGGCGATTCAAAGGTCCAGTTCGCCCCTGGTTGAAATGCGATTGTTACTTCAGAAATATTAGTAATTCAAACATTCATAAATTCTCAATTATGTATTGGTAATATTCCTATTTAGCAATACAAAATTTATTGTCCCAAAATTTTCCCTTATGATATGTGGCTTATTGCTTAAAATTGATCTGTGTAAATAGTAATTATAATTATTCACACTAGAGGACATTTGAAGCGGTGAACGTGACAACACGGCACGCACGACTTGTGGGCGTGGTCTTGTCCCTTCTCAACATTCAGCACAATGTTGCCAAGTCTCCAACATTTACATGATATTGTGTTATGGAGTATATGAAATATTTGGACATGCTGGTTGCTCGAAAAAGTCAAGAATCAACTATAATATCATGGGTCCCTCCTATTATATTTTACTAAACGACAGGACTCTTACATCGTTTTGATAACTTGATTATAACTGATAACTTGACAACCTTGCTTCGTGAATGGGAATGGAAGCATAAAAGCATAAAAGCTGACGTCACCATTTAGTGAAGTATTTGATTGCCAATAATTCATTATAAGTCCACTCGCCAATTCTGAACACGTTTTCATGGTTTTCATCAGTAATCAGCAGCAGATTTTTTTTTTATTTTGCAATGAAAAATCAGCAGATTCAGTACTGTCAGTTGAATTCAGAAAATAGCTTTAGTTAGATAGATAGATAGATAGATAGCTAGATTTATTCTTCCGTGAAATTTACATTTTTGGAAACGTCAAGTAAAACATGTGGGTAAAAAATGTAGATAAAAGAAGACATACAGAAAATACGGGTAAAAGTATATGTAGAGAGCACTGACAGCAATTATATAAAACTAACTTTAAAACAAACTGACAGCAATTATTATATAAAATTAACTTTAGAACAGAAGGAGCAAAGCGAATTAGACAAACCTAAAGGTGAGTCAACCTTATCCTAATGTACTAATGCTTGTGTAGAAATCCTCACTATTATATAAACACATGTTAATTAAAATTTGTTTTATTTTTGATTTAAATTTTCCTATGGGTGAGGATGATATGGTATCTGGTACTGCATTAAAGAAATCTATGCCTAGAACTCTTGATTTATTTATCCTCTTGCGAGAATGAAGTAGCTTATTTTTACCTCTTGTATCATAGGAGTGTACGTCCATATGAGAAGAGAATTTGTTAATATTGCATTTGATGTGCATCAGATTTTCGAAGACAATCATCGAGAACAGTGACATTATTCCTAATTCTTGAAAGATAGGTCGACAGTGTTCATCAGGTTTAGCTTTCACAATGCTTCGAACTGCAGATTTTTGCAAAATGAAAATCCTTTGAATATGTTTATGGGAGGCATTGCCCCATCCCAGAATTCCATAGTTTAAAATTGACTGGAAAAGTCCATAATAAGTGGCAAGACCCGCTTCTTTATTAACTATATTTGTTATTCTGCGTATTGCAAATACAGTTTTGATAATTTTCCGCACATGAAATTTATTTGAGGGATCCACGATAGGGTAGAGTCAAAAAAAATTCCGAGGAATTTTATATCTGCGTTTTCTGATGAACCCTCATGTGAAAAAACACGTGTGTTAGTTTTCTTGTCATTCAAGTATAGTTCATTGGAACTGAACCATATCGAAGCATGATTTAGAATACGACTGATTATTTATTTATTTATTGAACAAATAACTTCCAGACAGAATAGGCTCTGGTATAAGGAAGTACATAATTATATACCTATAGGTAAACATATCATTATACAAAATATATCAACAACTGTAAATTGACAAACAAAGAATAATATTTGTAAAAAAAAAAAAAAAAAAATGGCATGTTCAATTTTATCCAGTTCGCTCAGAAATAATCAATTTTTTCACTTCATTTTTGAATGAACCTATGTTTCTGCAATTTTTTATATTGTCAGGTAGTTTATTGAATTCAGTTAAGGCTGAATGAGTGAATCTTTTTTGTCCGATAATGGAGCTAGCGGCGTCAAGATGAAACAAGTTATATTGTCTTGTTTCATGATTGTGAATTTCAGAATTCCGTATCAACATAAAATTCGACTTCAATTTTTTATTTATGATATTATATGATATTTTGAGAGTTTCAATTCTATATATTTCATCTAAAGAATACGTATTTGTTATTTCAAACAATTGATTGGTTGGTGTATCAAATGGGAGACGATACAATACTTTTAACGATTTTCTATATAATGTTGATATTTTATTGAAATTGTTCTTTGAACAAGTTCCCCAAACATTTATTAAATAGTTGATACGACTCAGTATATGAGAGTAGAGAATCATGTTTGCAATTTTAATATCAAGTTTGGGACATCTTCTCAATGCACCAATAATTGGAGATATTTTTTTTGTCAGAACATCAATATGTTTGTCCCACTTCAACCTGTCATCAAACCAAATTCCAAGATATTTTATCTGGTCAGTTTGTTTTAAGAGTTCATTTTTCATTTTAAGGTTGAGGTAAATTTTTTGTTTATTTTTTTGGTGAAAAATCAAATATTCTGTTTTTTTAGTATTTATCGATAAAAGGTTAGAGTGGAGCCATTTTTCAAATATTTTCAAGTCTTCATTTATCATATTTTCTAAATTTGAAGGATTCTTGCTTTCATATAAAAGTACTGTATCATCTGCATACATGGTATATTTACTCGTGAGACCAATTTCACTGATATTTTGAACATAAAGTAAATATAGTATAGGTCCTAAAACAGAGCCCTGTGGGACACCCTTATTGATTAATAGTTTATTTGACACAGAGTTGGTTGATTTTGTATTGATTGTCCTATTTTCAAGATATGAATTCAAAATATTTCTCACAGTGCCTCTGAGTCCCATTGTTTCTAAGTTTTCTAAAAGTGTTGTATGATCAACTGTGTCAAAAGCCTTTTTGAGATCAATGAAAACAGCTACCACATAATTTCCTGAATCAAGTCCTCTCTGGATTGATTCAATCACTTGTAATACTGCTGCTTGTGTTCCACTGTTTTCTTGAAAACCAAATTGATTAGAATCGAAGCTATATTTTTTGTTGATGAATTCTACAATGCGTTTCTTGAGAATTTTTTCAAAAATTTTAGAAAATATGCTTATTAAAGCTATTGGTCTATAGTTAGTTGGATCCTGAGCATTTCCATTTTTGTAAATAGCTCTTACTGATGCATGTTTCAATTCGTGTGGGAAACTTTCTTTTATGAAAGATTCATTGATTAATTTTGATATTGGTGTAGCTAAAATGTGTCTCAATTCAAATATGTCTTTAGTAATCAAACCTTCTGGATCAGGGCATGTCTTTTTTAAATCATGGATTATAGAAATGATTTCGCTTTCATCAGTGGGAAACAGAAGCATTGTGGAATCTTTCTCCTCCTCATATTTTTGTTGGAAAGTAAAACTAGTATCGTTACCTATTGATAGAACTGATAAGTTACCAGAAATCTTAATATTCAATTATTTTTAATGATTTAATGAAAAATAGACTGGAACAGATGATTGGTATTAAATCAATATAGCATATTTTCAGAAAATGACAAACTTAACAGAAAAATCAGCAAGAGGTTTTCATGAATAAATTATATTGGAGTCTTGAACTGAACTACGCCATTGCTAGTCATAGCGTTTTATTAGCAATGACAAATATTTCCCAAAACAGAATATCTTCCGGCTGAAAAAACTGAAAACTGAGGAAAATAACTCACCGTTAAACTAAAAGCACTCTTGATATCCGGGCTGCCAAGCGTCCCTACTGTTTTCTCTACAGAAACGTTACTCTGCGAACTACTCTGAGACCTCCCCATCACTTTATGCCCGATCTTCAGAAACTGGCTCTCTTCCAACACATCCTCATCGTCGTCCTCAACTTCCGCCACCGCCTGCGACTTCGACTGTTTCTCCTTCAAGAACATCTCCCTCTCGAATCGTTTCCTCCGCCACTGTTCTTCGCTCTCGTCTTCGTCGAGGTACGCGTCGTCTTCTTCTTTCTTGCTTTCTTCGTCGTCGTCGTTCACAGAATCGAGGTTCTTCCATTTGAATTGCCTCTGTCTGCCAGAGCCGTGTAGTTCGCCATCTTCTAATAAGAGTTCTTGCAGTAATTTCACCTACAATGATTCGTTTCGGCTTAAAGAACAACAAATAAATTACAAAATAAACTTTATGTGCCTTTGGTGACCACATGTAGAAAAAGTATGCAATAAACTAAACACAAACATTTTTGTTCTAAGAAATCTTACCCAGGGTGTATATAGAATGGTTGTCAGACAGTGCTATTATTCTCTCTGTCATAGCCACAATCCATAGAATGCCTGGGTGCAAACAACAGAGTTACTTTGCTGTGGGTGCCTGGACACCAGGAGAAAGCCAACATCCTAGCCAAACAGGGAACCGAATCTATGTTCATAGGACCAGAACCATACGGTAATTTTGCACTTATCATGCGATGGGTTTTTTTTTTCGAAAATTTTTTTTGGTACTTACGTATTTTTGTCTGAAAAACACGAATTTGATAATGAAAATGTGAACAAACCATTATTTATTGAGATATTTCACTATAAAGTTACAAATTTCACCTTCTTTTCCGCCTGTCTTCTGGATCACATTTAGAACAATTTGCCCTTCTTTTTCCATCATTGGACAATTTATATATATCACACAATGTTGGACACATTTTTTTTATTATATGAGTCAACTAGAAATATGATTTTCTTGTGATTTATCCATGTTTAGTGAAAAGAAGGAAGAATATCATTTGAAATAACGGCGTGTGTAATGTCATTCCAAAGCAATCTATTGACATTTGACATCTCGTATTTGGATTGCATATGGATTAAATGGCCGTCAGCTGGTATGTTTGCTCACTAAATAGGAAAAACTCGCCATAAAAATCATATTTCCTGTTGAATTTTCTATCTTAAAATGTGTCAGTGAAGTACATCATGAGTATATAAAGTGTCCAATGACAAAATAATAAGAGCAAGTACCTGTAAATGCATCCAACACAAGGGGGAAAAGAAGGCAAAATTTCGAACTTTTTCTTGAAATATCTCAATAAATAGTGGTTTGTTCACATTTTCATTATCAAATTCGTGTTTTTCAGACAAAAATACGTAAGTACCAAAAAAAATTTTCGAGAAAAAACCCATCGCATAATAAGTGCAAAATTACCAACCATACTTTGGGATCACCGCAAGTGCGGCCAAAACAACTATCTCAGACTGGGCGAAGGGGAAAAAACTCACGTACTGGTCTGAATTACCAGGATTAACCCATTCGTTTCTGCCTAAACCATCGAAAAATATAACCAGGCTGATCCTAGAATGGAACAGGGGTGACCTGCGAATTCTGACAGGACTGCTTACGGGACACTGTCGTCTAAGATACCACCTGGGAAGGATGGGTCTGAACCAACAAACGGACTGTAGGTTCTGCTGTGTGAGAGACGAAACGGCTGAACACATATAATGTTCATGAGACTGAGGTTTGACATATCTGGCTTTACCAATTTAGATTTTGTAAAAAGATGTGGATTGTATAGTGAACTGTAACCTCTAGGGGTGAGCCACAAAATACCTATCTGGGGTCGCAGTGGAAGGGCGGTATTCGCCCAACTCACATGGAACCTAACCTCCACATTAATTTCTTATGTGATATTGGTCTGGGGACATGGTGCGAGTGCTGTAGAGGTTTTCAAAATTCAACGATGGACAGTAAGAGTTGTTGCAGGATTATCCTAACCTGATGACTGTAGGCATGCATTTAGAGATCTAGTATTTTGACATTCCTATGTGTTTTCATTCTTGAATGTCTAAGCTATGTTTAAAAAAAAACCTTCATCTACAAGAGATTCATCAGGATAATCATGACCATGATACAAGAAACAAAAAAAACTTGAAACCCAAATTCTGTAGACTAGAAACTTGTTGAGATTACCCTAGGTGCCTTGCTGTTCGTTTTTTGAATGTTTTACCTGACAAATTTCAACAATTGGAAGATTCAAAATCCATAGGAAATCTCAAGAAATATTCACTGGAGACAGCATTTTATTCGTTTGACGAGTTTTCAAACTGTATTTCTTGAAATCATTTCATTCCCTCTGTACTCAGTATTAAATGAAATTTACTGAAATTCTTATGAAGGTATTCTTCAGAATTTGTTGAAATTAATGAATTTCTTTGAAACTCCTCGGAATCCTTTGGAATTCTCTGAAATTCTTCGGAATCCTTTGTAATTACTTAGAATTTCTTTGAATTCTTCGATTTCTTGAAAACTCTTGGATTGTTGTATTTCTTTGGGAAACTTAGTAATTTTCTGGAAATTTATTTTATTTATTGTATTTTTTGGAACTCTTGAAATTTGCTGAAAGTACTTGAAACTTTTAGAATTTTCTGGTAAATACAAACTTCATGTATGAAAAGCTGATACTGGATAATTTATTATAATCCTTGGAAAACTTTGTAGTTCCAAGGAATCTTTGGAATTCTTTGGGATATTTTTCAATTTGTTGAAATCCCATGGAGAGCCCTGAAATTTATTTGAGGCCTTTAAAATGCCTCCGAATTTATTGAATTTCCTGTAATTCCTTGCAAAATTAAAGATATGTTGATTTACTTTAAAAAATAAAAATCATTTTAATCTTTGAACTCTGAACATATATTTTTTTGAGTCATATATTGTGAGAGATAATATTCCCATATCACTGATACGAATGATTTTTGGGAGTTTCAAGCTCATCAAGATCAGAGTTTATGCAACTAAACTTCTCCTATACAATTCAATTTTGATTTTAATACTGAATATATTGGTATAGTATATTGTTTAACGACGGAATGGTAGTGATTTTCCACGAGAATGAAGTTTCCAGCTGCGATCATTCGAGTGGGAAATTGGCATTCCGAGCGAGTTATACACTTTGATTTTTCTACGGCTGTAAGTGATAACAGCGGCATTTGTGATTTATTCGTCTTGTAGCCATCTGATTTCTTTTCAAGTAATGCTCATCTATTAGACAGAGTTGTCATTGCTTTAAATTTGACATTCCATGAGCGATGAGATTTTTTTTAAATAATAACACAATGGAGTCATTATGATATCAGATACGGAAATAAAATTGATGGCATACAAAGTACCTCATTGATGTATCTACCACAGTAAAACAAGACCAATATTGTGTTATAGCCGTAGAAAAAGTTATATTTTTATATCATTATACATCATATTATTTATCCAATTTGAAAGAGAATGGCAATTCCCAATTTCAGAGGATTATAATTTTTATGTTCACTTTTGGATGTTCAACAGAATTCAATGTTCGATGTGGCAAATAGTCAGGAAATTAGTTGTTTTCTGTTGAATATTCAGAATGATATTATGTGCATTTACCTATTTTTATCTGTGTTCAATAGATATGATATAATTCATATATCCAGGAAAGTAGTTGATTTCTGTTGAATATTGATATTTTTATCACAAAGAGAAAGCGAATTTGCAATGTATTTCTTCATGTATATAATCATTTTTTCATGTTCGTAATATATCTGAGAGTATTCTATCATCAGTTAATAGATTGACTATAGGTGTTTTCGGAAACTTATTCTGGGTTGTTAACTTGATCCAGAGAGGTCACGTGACAAGCAACACTCAAGTTTCCGAACAGAGGTAGGTGACTCGGTTTAGGGATCCGATCAAATCGAGTAAGTTTCCGAAAACGCCGTATCATCATCATCTACTTCTGCTCACCTCTCTCGTATCGTCATCCAGCATCCTCCGCATGTGTATCCTCTCCAAATCAGTACGCATCTGCTTCTCGTCGAACTTGTCGGTGTCGCCCAGCTCAAACTCCAAATCGTCCAAGTCCTTCTCATCTTCGTCGGCGCTGCCCCACTCCGACTCGGACAGCTCGGCCTCGTCCTCGAAGAAGTCGGCCGTCTTCAGCGGCTTCGGACGTTCTAAATGAAAAAGGGGCCAATAATGAGGGGTAACTTTTTCAGTTTTTGACCGTCATCTGATAACGAAATGATATGTGTGCGATTTCAAAACTCAACACCCTTCTAATTTGGAACCCGTCGACTAATTTACAAATATAAGAATTCCATGATATAGTACTCAAAGCTCTTTTCGAGAATGTGAATGAATTTGAAATATTCGGATTTTCAAGGCCTACTTTTGTTTAATAAATACAAAAAGCTCAAAGTCATTTCCACACAAAGTTCATAAAATGAAGAACAATGGTAGATTTGATTTCGCGAAATCAATAGGCATTCAGGAAAGAATCACTTGTATCAGTATTCGTTTATACGAGTCGATGCATAGATTTCGGGAGGATGTATGTAATTCCATGTTCTGCGTGGCATCAGCCAGGAAAGTAGTTCTTTTTCTCCCGAAATCTACCATTGTTGTTCATTTTGATTGATTGATTGTCTTTATTACCCCAAGAAACATTTCTGTTCATGATAGAGATACATAAATACATATAAAAAAATAATAATAAAGGGTTAACTAATGAATTCCACTCAGTGGAAACGAATTAATATTGTTTCTTAAGATTCAAGTTATATTTCATTCCTAAGTAATCAAATCATGCCACATATTTTTCATTCAAATTGTCCTGAGCAAGTATTTATTATGATTGATTTTAAACCTGTTTGCATCATGTATATTTTTCAACTCATTCAGTAATGAATTGTATAAAATTATTCCATTGTGAAGAACAGATTGTTTGCCAATGTTTGACTTGAATTTATTTATTTATTTATTTATTTATTGAAAATGTTACTTCCAGTCAGAATCAAGTTCTGGTATAAGGAAGTATAGTTAACAATAATACCTAAAACTATACAATTATAATAAACTGATGAATAATAAAATATTTGAAAACATTAATTATTAAATTTTGACAAATCATTTCATATTGGTGAGCAAAAATCAATTTGAATATGAATCATAAGTTGAAAAAAAAAAGTCATCTATTTCGTTCAGAAATGATAAATTTTTTAAGATGGTATTTGAATTTTATTGTATTTCTGCAATTTTTTATATTATCTGGTAATTTGTTATATTCCAAGAGAGCAGCGTGGGTGAATCTTTTTTGGCCTATAGAAGTATTAGCGATATCAAGATGAAATGAACCATGTTGTCTAGTTTGATAATTATGAATTTCATTGTTTCGTGTTAAAATAAAATTAGATTTCAATCTTTTATTTATGATATTGTATGTAATTTTCAGTCTTTCGATTTTGAACATTTCTTCTAATGAGAATGATTCAGTTATTTTATATAATTGATTTGTTGGTGTATCATATGGTAAACGATACAGTACTTTCAATGTCTTTTTATATAATGCAGATATTTTATTAAAATTGTTTTTTGAACAGTATCCCCAAACATTTATCAAATAGTTAATACGACTGAGTATATGAGAATATAGAATTATATTTGCAACTTTTTTATTCAGCTTGGGACATCTTCTCAGGGCTCCAATAATAGGAGATATTTTTTTCTTCAAAACATTTATATGTTTGTCCCACTTCAATTCATCATCAAACCAAATCCCAAGATACTTTTTCTCATTAGTTCGTTTCAAAGATTCATTTTTAATTCTGAGATTTAAATTTATATTTTGTTTATTTTTTTGTTGAAAAACCATATATTCAGTTTTATCAGTATTTATTGATAAGAGGTTTGAATGCAGCCAATTTTCAAATTTCATCAAGTCTCTGTTTATTATATTTTCTAAAATGATAGGATTTTTATTTTCATATAAAAGTACCGTATCGTCTGCATAAATAGTGTTATTACATTCTATACCAATTTTCGTGATATTTTGAATATATAATAAATATAAAATTGGTCCTAAAACAGATCCAATTGTCTAGTCCCATAATTATGGACTGTATTGACTTCATTGAAAGCTAAATTTGATATTTTCAATTTATTCCTGGCAAAATGAATAAAGCAACATATTTCAAGTTTATATAATGAAATCAGGTTCAGAAAATGTCTTGGTTTGTATAAATTTATCGTTGGTTCTAGAAAATGTAGATGAAAAATGCACTCAATTGATTTGTTTTGTAATTTCATTAGTGGTTTCAGACGTGAAATATAATAATTTATGTACTCCCCCAAATAGAAATTAAATATTGCAAATTTGAATATATGAGGCAAAAGTAAATACATTTCAAGTATTTTATGGAAATGATATTTGGGATTTTGAATAAAATGCCTATGATCGGATATATTTTATTTCTCAAATGGTCTATATGTCTAGTCCATAATTATGAACTTTGTGTGGAAATGACTTTGAGCCTTTTGTATTTTATCAACATTTCATTCCACTTTGAGCATTGTAGCGCAAAATCTTATATAGGGTGTTATTTATTCAATGGCAACTTTTGATATTTTTGATTTTCCGATTGCCCCTGTATCAAGATATAAGAAGTTGATATAACTGGTGAAGAAGTCATTCAATGGAGGAACACATCGAATACTTTGATACGAAGTTTCATGGTTGTAACTTCTACAGGAAGATCTACCATTCAATTGATATCAGATGGCATACTTACAATTTCGTTATCTAATCGCAAAATTGAGTGCGTCATTTCGCTCAGGATAGTGATCGGCACAGGTGCCGTTCGATGAAATTTAATGTTTTTACATGCCTTTTGCATTTTGTTATCAGATGACGGTAGACATTTGTAACCGGCTATTGGACTATAATGGGCGAGTGGCCTTTTTTTTTTTTTTTCTCATTCATCACTCAAATACCTTTCAATTTCATATTTTTTAACCATTTCTTGGTCGATTTTTAGGTGCTAAAATCATCAATAATGCCACGGTAATTTTCATAGGGATGGAAATTTACCGCGAGTAGAAACTGACGTCACGACAAGGGCGTCGCCAGAGAGGGGCAGGGTGGGGCAGCTGCCCCCCCCCCCCTACGATTAACGCTCACCAGTCACCCTGCTATCATTGAAACGACTATTTCATTCATCACATAATCTGACCAATCACAAGCCAGAGAAAACGTGTGCTCATCGCGAAAACTAGATGTTTTCAACGATGTAACCATGGGTAGCGAAGCGAAGTCTGTCAATTTGGCAAAAAATAATGACTGTAATTGTCAGAATGAATCATTCATTCAACAAAATTAATCAATATATATTTCACAACAGGTATTTTTCCAGATGAATTGAAAAATACCTCTTTACGGGCTATATATAAAAGTGGTGATGCTCAAAATCCAGTAAATTATAGGCCAATAGCATTATTAAGTATATTCTCCAAAATTCTAGAAAAAATTCTCAAAAAAAGAATTGTAGATTTTATCAATAAAAAATATGGATTCGATTTGAACCAATTCGGATTTCAAGAAGACAGTGGTACACAATCTGCAGTGCTACAAGTAATCAATTTCATTCAGGACAGACTTGACAAAGGAAATTATGTAGTAGCGATTTTCATGGATCTAAAAAAGGCTTTTGATACAGTTGACCACAATATACTTCTGAAAAACCTTGCTTCAATGGGAATCAGAGGAATTGGACACGATCTCTTGAAATCATATCTTGAAAATAGAACTATTATAACTAAAATTAATAACTGTGAGTCTAAGATACTATATTTAAACAAAGGGGTTCCTCAAGGATCAGTGTTGGGTCCAATTCTTTATCTATTATACATTCAAAATATTGAAAGAATGAATTTGATAGGAAACTATACCATATGCAGACGATACAGTGCTTCTATATGAGAATAAAAACCCAGTAGTTCTAGAACATATCATAAATGAGGACTTGAAAAAAGTTGAGAAATGGCTTTATTCCAATCTTCTTTCTCTCAATTCTAATAAGACTCAATATATGATTTTTCGTCAAAGAAATAAACAAAATATTGATCTGAATATTAGAATAAAAAATGAACGTTTGAAACAAACTGCCCATACCAAATACCTTGGTATTTGGATTGATGAGAAATTAACATGGGGAAAGCATATAGACATCCTCATAGGAAAAGTATCTCCCATTATTGGTGCTTTGAGAAGATGTCCTAAACTTAGTACATATACATCAAATATTATTCTCTATTCACATATACTCAGTCGAATTAACTATCTCATAAATATTTGGGGATCTTGTTCCAAAAATAGTTTCAACAAAATTTCTGTTCTATATAAAAAGGCATTGAAAGTATTGTATCGTCTTCCATATGATACCCCAACGATTCAACTGTATAAGGAAACAAACACATTTTCTTTGGAAGAGCACTTTTTAATCAATACTCTCAAAATTTCCTATTATATCATCAACAAAAAGCTTAAATCAAATTTTATATTAATCAGGAATTCCGAAATTCATGATCATCACACTAGACAATATAACTTGTTTCATCTTGAAGCTGCAAATTCTAAACTTGGACAAAAAAAGTTTACACATGAGGCGATTTCGAAATTCAATAAATTACCAGATGATATCAAAAACAGCCCAAATATTATGCAATTCAAAAATAAAGTTAAGAAATATATTTATATGCAAAGGAATGATCAAAGCTGAAAGACTATGAATTTCCTTTTTTTTTTTTTCACTGTTTTTATTTTTCCCCTTCTTGTTCACTATAATATGTCTGTATCTTAATGATGTGTAAGTTTTGTTCACAATTTGTAATTTCAATTATACAACAGTCGATAATACTTCATGAATGATCTTATACCAGGAATTACTGTCTGATCATTCATGTCATTCCTACTAGAAAATTAATTATACTTTATATATTATTTGTATGAAATGTATCAATGAAGAAGAGAATGTAATGCAATAACTGAAATAAATAAATAAATAAATAAATAAACATAAATGCTTCTTTGCTTCGTGAACGTGAAATAGTCTCCACTCTGTTCTGAATATATTCTCATAATTCTTCATTTTCTTGCCAAATGTATTGTGTTGCCGTACAGCCCGACCTTTCGTCCTGATTCGTGGTGTTGCTCAGCAACACAATTTCGTGAACAATAAGGCGACAGAATTATCTCGAATATTAAGAATATCGTGATATTACTTATGATAACGCTCACTTTGAGCAAAGAACTTCCGAAAGTATATTTTGCTCCTGAAGTTGAGAAGGCTCTGAAGATCCTTGTTGCCTTTACCTTGTAAGATTTGTACAGTTGAAAGGTCATTTAGTAGCCTTAGGAGAATCAAAACCTGGTTGAGGAGCACCATGTATGATGCTCGACTCAATGGCCTCGCAATGATGAGTATACACAGGCAACATATTTTCAAAAACTTGAACGATTTCGTCAAAAAGTGACCAACGAATTCCCAAAGAACCCTAGAAGATTATTTTTCAACTGATTTACTGTATAGATTTATTTCTGTTCTTTGATTTTCTCATTAAACTCTTTCTATTTGATTTTTCTCTTCAGTTTTTTTATGGTGCCCCCCCCCCTATTTTTTCCGCTGGCGACGCCCTTGCGTCACGATTTCGTAGGTAGGGGCAGACCATAGCACAGTTGTCATGTATTGAAATACGATTGGGAACTTCAGAAATATTAGTTATTCAAACATTCATACATTCGGGTCGATTCTGTTTGCAAATAGCAATATGGTTGTAGAGAAGATATTGCAATCATAGCAAAATTCGAAAAAGTGGAATTCTAATTATCGATTTTTGGCAATATGATCTGTCAATTTCAATGACATCTGGTCAGCTTTCTTGCTATTTCGGCAACATCAATTTTGTGCTTGCTATCTAACAAGGTAGTGGATTCTTCGTTATTGCACTACAAATTCTTCCAACTGTATGTAATTTCAGAAAATAGTGGATTAAAAACATATGCGAGTTCAGTTGTGTCACTGACTACTCGAAAACCATTCCTCAAAGTTTCAATTCGTAGAAGACTTATTGAAAAACTTAGAATGGTGATTACAAACAGATAGGATAGGTTCACTACTGTGACCAACTACTTGAAAACCTTTTCTTGAAGTTCCAATTTGTAGAGGAAATATGAGACTACAATTTCGGCATATTAAGAACCAGAAAAACCATTTCAGTTGCCTGATGGATAGTTTATCAAGCTATTTTGCTAGAATATTAAAAAAAATCACGATTATTTTCATCCGGCTTTTAGTTGTTTCTCATTTCGGGGACATGATTGATTACTTGCACCAGTCGCACAACGACGACCAGATTCAGCAAATACAAAATCTCTGGATTTGAACAATATAATTTTGTAAAATGTCAGTGCAGGACTGACTAATTTGAGAGGTTAGATAATCATGAACTCTTCATCTTCATGAAATAATGGCAAAATCGATACCTAACACTCAAACAATGAGTTGAAAACAGTGTTGTCAGCTCAAAAATTCTCAATTTTTCAACAATATTGCTATCACTTGAACTTATAACCAGTCTTGCAGTTACTCTGCAAACAGAATACAGAACTTCATAGCAATATTGTTATATGTTAAGATCATCTTAGCAATGTTATAACAAGATCCGAACAGAATCGACCCGATCTCAATTATGTATTGGTTATATTCCTATTAAGCAATATAAAATCAATTGTCTCAAAATGTTTCCCTATGATTTGTGACTTATTGCTTCGTGTATATGTGTAAGTAGTAATTGTATTAATTCAGACAAGAGGACATTTTGACATTTTGAAGCGGTGAAGGTGACAACACGGCGCGCACGATTTGAGGGCATGGTCTTGTCCCTTCTCAGCATTCAGCACAATGTTGCCAAGGCTCCAAACATTCACATGCTATTTTGTTATGGAGTATTACGAAATATTTGGACATGCTGATTGCTCGAAAAAGTCAAGAATGAACTTTAATATCATGGGTTCCTCCTAGTATGTTTTATACAACGACAGGACTCTTACATCTTTATGATAACTTGATTATAATCGGTGACTTGACAACCTTGCTTTGTGAGTGGGAATGGAAGATTATCTGACCAATATCGAAACAGCATAAAAGCTGACGCACCATTTATTCGACGTATCGCCAAATGGTGGCCTTGACGGTACGTTTGAAATGACCTCCGAAATTAAACAATTTCGAACATAGAATTGAAATACAGGGTTTTCCATTTCGAAATTGGAAGTTGTGTCCTCCATCAAATTTAAATCGACCTGTCCGAGCGTTTTTCTAGAGTTTTTCTCATTACCTGAAAAAACTATGTAAATTTTTCGATGGGCGATCCAGTCTAAATCAATACACAGATGACAATGGGAACATAACCTCAATAGCTATCATTAAGGTTTGGTAAAAATTGGTATCAGGGAAATATGTGGGCGCGGTGCCAAACATAGGGAAGACTGACCATTTGGAAGGATTCATTCTTGATTTCCACAGTAGGATATTAGGAGATTCAACGTACTCAACAAATTTTGCACTTTCTGCTACATCAGGTGAGTTTGTTAGTTCACTCACAATATTTATTAGGTTCTTGGTTCGCTTCGCTGCCTGTCAAATAAAGGCACCTCATGCAAAACGTCAACGTTGAGATTTGGCAATGCCAAAGGCTACTTTGTTGATAGGTTGTAAAAAAACTATGGTGTATTCATGACTTACCTTGAGTTTGATCCTCATCATCAACATATTCTACTTCATTTTCTTCCGAATCGTACCCAATGTTATCCGCCGGCACATCCTCGTCATCTTCATCAATCTCATCATGTAAATCAATTTCTTCATCATCATCTTGGTTTTGGTCGTCATCGGAACTATCATCTAACAAAAATATGAAAAGTTTTCAATTACTCACTGAACATATTTTTTGGAGGAAGTATATTCGAACAGCTTAGGGTTTAATAATCATAAATCGTCAGTGAATGAAACAAATGAATATTGTGAAGGTGAGAAAATTTGTTAATTTCAATGGAACACCTAGGTATACATTCATTCAACACTTTTTTGAAATTACCTATTATTTTGATACAACAAGGATTTTTTCTCAATTCAAATGCCGTCTATATCATCAGATAACGTAATGCACAATTGCTTCACCTTTCAACTTCAAGGTTTACGAATTATGAGAGAATTTCTTCATAGAGAGTGTATCGCTCGTTTCCACCTCCTTAAGAATTTGGCTTCACAGGTAAGTACTGTATTTTTTTTAGTGCGTTTTCCACTCGTTTTCCACTAGCTCGAACTTTTTCAGCACTAAGCGCGTTTTGCGTGGTCAACTGAGAATTTCAAGAGCGAACTTTAGTCGACAAAATATGATTTCCACTGCCTCATTGGCTTTTATACTTGCTCGATGCTCGCTCAAAGTTCGAGTGTTCAAAACCGTGCTTGTACGACGGTGCGATACACATAACCTTAAATATTCGAGTGGAAAAATATTCAAAATTCGAATGATTATGTATATCTCATAGGTCGCGTGCACGATGACCGATCCTGGAGGTAAAACATTGAAACACAACCTCACTTTTCTATAAAACATTAAAACAAAGGAAAAATCAAAGGAATCATCATTGTGCTGTTGTGCCATGCACAAAAAAAGCATTGAAAGGTTAAATGATTTGTTTGCGACCATTGAAAGACATTATCTAAATATTCTTGCAACTTCGTAGCATCTTCCAAGTTATCAATTTTTGAAAATAGCTTCATATCATCTGCAAATAGCAAGACCCTACAGTGTTTGATGCAGCTGGTGATATCATTGATGAATAGCAAAAACAACAGTGGACCTAGCATACTTCCTTGTGGAACTCCAGAAGTTGAAATGTACCACTGTGAATCAAAATTTTGTACAGTAACATATTGCTTCCTGTTTTTCAAGTACGATGCTACGAAGTTACAGAAAATATTACTAAAATGAAATTGAAGTTTATGAATCGAAATGACATGATCTATCAAACGCTTTCGAGAAATCAGTATAAATGGTATCAACTTGGCTTCCACCTACCAAACAGTTTGTTGTATAATTAACCAAATCTAGTTAATTTTCTGTTGTAGATCTACCATTTCTGAATCCATATTGAAAGTTGATTTTTAACGTGAAATAGGGCACTCGTGTGTTTGCATCACTCGTCCTTCAGGCTCGTGCCACAAACATTCACACTCGTGAGAAAAGTTGAACTTTCCCCACTTGTTGCACAATATACTATTCCCTCACCTGAAAACGTCAGCTTCATCTGATTCCTCCTCTTCCTCACCTCCAACCCCTCGTCCTCGTCGTCCGACCCGATCACCCCCCCACCCCCCGTACCCTCGAACTCCTCCACCACCCTCCTTTGCGTGGCGCTCAACGCGGGCGAGTCGAACTTCCTCCTGAAGCTCGCCATCTCCTCCTCGTCCAGCAGCTGCCAAATAACAAGATGACGTCATTTGTACGTCGATACATCATGACTTTTCACAAATGTTGCTACTTTGTGAGAATATCTGATAATGAAAACTATGATCCTCAAAAGAACTCGATTCGTATTTGAATTTACAGAAAAAGAAATATATGGTATGAGTATTACAAGAGATCAAAATAAAAACCCATATCCTTTGGAGGCTGTAAAAATCACTTGACATGTCGTGTGGAAAGTAGTCACTATTGCAGAATTGTTCTTCAGAGCCCACAATCGACGCCTGTGATCATAAAAAAAAGATTGATAGTAAAAAAACTGACAGGGGTATGAATTGCATACCGTCTTATGAAAAGTACGCCGACGATATGCAGTGCCGTGCATCAACGTCCAGAGAGTAATTGACATTTTGTGCCTTATTATTCATTATATGTACACCTATGTTTCATTTCGAAGTGGAATAAATCATATCCCCGCAAATGTATTGGTTTTTTTTAATAACATTAAGTTGGTCGACCGCCTTTCACTCAAATATTTTGTAGTAGATCGCCGGCACTGTAAGAGTGAGCGCCCCTGTAATAAATAATAATACTCTCATGACGACGTTCGCCTTTGACTTATAGGATCAGGATAGTTTGAATGTCATTTCGGAAGTCATCCTGATAACGTCAGAAAGAAACAAGTAATGGCGTGTTACCTGCGAGATGATCAGATCCTCTTCGGCACCCAACTCCTTCTCCTCGTGGGCCGGCCGGAACTCGTGAGCGACGACTCGCGAGGTACCCGCGAAGTCGCCCGAGCAGATGTCGAGCAGGTCTTGCGAGGTGGGGGGCATGCTGGCGGGGATTTGCGGCTCGGGGGTCTCGGCAAAGTCGCCTGAGAACGAAAGATAATATATGTTTTTCCACCACTAGCTATAGGACCCACTATTTCAAGGCATAAAGTGTGTTTGTTCAAGGTAGAGTTCAAGGTAGTTTTCGTCATTTTATGAACTACTAGTCAATAAAGTTTTCTGATAGATCCTTGTTGCTCAATGCTAGTGAAACTAACTACACAACCGTTCATTCTCATCAGAATACAAATATACCACGATTAAATATCCGCTTAAATGAAAATACTATTGACACCATCGATGACGTTAAGTTTCTTGGAGTGTATTTTGATTCCACTCTTTCATTCAGAACCCACTGTAATAAGTTATGTGGGATCTTAAACTCTAAATGTTATCAAATTAGAAACCTATAAAGTGCACTGCATCTGAGTCATCTCCTAAAATTTCATTTTGCAGCAGTGCATTCTAGAATTTCTTATGTTATTATTATGTATGGGGGAACACTCCTGCAGCAACTAATGTATTTCTTGCTCAGAAGTGTATTCTAAGATGCCTAGTTGGTTGTCCAGCAACGCACTCATGTAGAAACATATTTAAAGAAAATGAAATTCTAACAGTCACCGGCATATACATTCTTGAACTTATGACATATCTTCATCAACATCAAAATTTGTACAAGAAGAATAGTAACAAGCACTCTCACAATACTAGAAAGAAAGAGAACTACCATGTGCCATTCAAGCACCTGGAACTAACCAAAAGGTCACCAAACACTTTAGGTGTCCACATGTTTGATTCTCTACCACAAGACTTGAAAACTATCTTGCCTTTTCGCAAATTCAAACGTGCTTTGTTCAAACTCCTCATAGATCTTTGTCCTTACTCTATACAAGAATTCGAAGGAGCACTTGGTTGATCTATATCAATTTTAATTTCAAAGTTTTAACTTTACTTCAATACCTGTGAGTGTTTTATTCTCAAATTATTATAAAGTCTTATTGCAGTTTTATATGTCTTTGCCTATATATGTCATTGTCCATTTGATTCATTTGTCAATATCAATATTACTGTTATTTAGGATCGTATTATTATCATTATTTTGTGTGCTGCTTTGTTGACTTGTCCTATAACTCTTGTAAGTTCCAAAAGATTAATAAATTATTAATAAATTAATAATTTTGTGCTCGACGCCCTCGCTAAAATCTTTGTGCATGAGGGGGGTAGAGGGAATGAATCCACGTAAAGTTCAGGTGCATGAAGCACAGACTTACGTGCAAACGTGGAAGGCAAAAGAGCTGACCAGGTGTGCAAAGGTACTGTAACTACTATACCGGTACCGAGTTCCCTGATTACGTTGCTGGAAAGCAGCTCAGCTAGCGTTGAGAGAGAAAAAGGAGCTTTCTCATCTGTCCTTGTCTCCAGTTTTCCAAAATGAAATAATGATCATTGTATGTCACCAGAAATGAGAACAAATGGAGAAGAAGGTCATTCTAACCCTTTATTCATATTGGGGCTATTATGATCTTCTCAATTTTTTTCCTATTTCCAATGTTACCAACATAAAATTTCCATTATTCCACATTCGAATTCCATTCGTAAACCTGTTTTGCACCCCCATTACTTTAGTTCTCTCCAAAATTTGAACTCGTGCATTCCCAATGGAATAAGAAATAATATTATAATAAAATTATTGTTGGAGGTTAATAATAATAATATAAGTTTATTCAAAAACGTTTACAAAATATACATTGGAACATGAAGATAGGTATTTTGAATAAACTGGGAGGCAAACCTTACGAAGTGAACCTTGTAGTAAGGATTGAAAAAAACAAAGTTTGTTTGTCTTTGTTTATAACTTGCCCGCATCCTGAAATTGTTTCTCAACTTCAATTAAACACAAAGTAGATGTTTCATGGAAATAATTTTGAGTACTTCATTTTTTTAAGGTACCTATCTTCATCATTGAATTCGCTAAATACTTTCAACAAAATTATGAGTTCTGGAAAGTAATCTCCTTCATTTTCTCCAACCTCCAACTTTTCATCACTATTTGTGATGATGATTGGATTGCCACTAACAATTTGGTTTTCAAACTATTCATATTCAATGTTTCCGCCATTTTCAAACTGCACTGACTTCGCAGGACCTATTAGAGCTCGTGCGAGAATTGCTGCACTGAGCTCTAAACTATGTGAACCAGTTTTCCAATGGAATTCAAAACCTGACACCAATTTTACCAATGGAATACAAAATATGCATTCAGTGCGATCCACTTTTACCAATGGAATTCGGTATAAGACCAATGATTTTGGGCGTTTGTTCTCATGATCGAAAAAATGGAGCTTGATAATTAAAATCTTGCATTTTCAGGTAGTTTTCTATTATTAGAGTCAAACGTGATGTTAACATAAATACCTGAGCAAACATTTAGTAGGTCTTGAGTATTTGGTGGTGCAGTGGGTGGTATGTCATTTTGTGAATCAGGCGGATGGTCATTTGAGATGCTATCAGTAGTTTCTTGGCTATCCGAGAATTTGCTCGAACACATTTCTGCAATTGCTTCCGCCTAAATAACGAAGTTACAATTACATAAATTCGAGTACCTATTTCAACAAAAAAAGGAAAGCAATGTGCAACACTTCTCATGCAAGAACCCTGATTGTATTAACAGTGCTTATTGAAGTTGCAGTTTTAAATTCTCTACAGGAAGTGACAGCTGTATCAGCAGTGAATTTGATGTACCGATTTTCGATCCAAAAAAATTATTAAGCCTATCTTGTCTCCTTATACATTGTCGTTCTAGATGACAACCTAGTTAGGTAGTTAGTAGGCAGGAGTATTATACCTCCTTGCACTGGGTCGCCTACTAGGTTTTTATTTAGATCGACAATGCCTTATATCACTTTCCGCAAATATCCATGATCCCAAGGTTGCTGGCAAGTGTATATATATCTCTGCAGATGACCAACCTCACTTTGTTATAGAGTGTATAGTGCCCTTCCATGAGAAGTGAAACACACTGTATATTCACTTGAGTGTATTGTATCTCTCACTTCCTGTACTATGTAACTTTTCTTGAAGTATGTTTCAGTAAATAAAATTTGAAAAATGGGTAGCGTACTATTTTACTTTGAATATCAAAAACAATAATTGTGTTACGCACCTTATGAACCTGAATCAAGAAGCTGGTAGGCGAGCAAAAATTCATTTTTTTCTGTGACGGGAAAAAAGTACTTTTTTCCCGGATATATAAACATTGTTGATGGCTTTTGTTGTGCTACTTCCGAAAAGTAAGTCAATAACACCGTCTCCGAGGAAGAGAGGAAGAGAAAGAACTGCAGGTCCTTTTATCTTCCAATCCACTTCGTGGTTACTTAAAGTACTGAACAACCACTAGGTTCGCAATTTTTCAAAATCAAATCACAGAAGTAGACTGACAGATGTTTGATTACTTCTTACTACTTACTCCTGTTAAGAACTTCAAATTTCACGTGGATAATTTTCTGATTTTAATACAATGTAATCTTCTCAATATTAATTCGTCCTTTTTCCTGTCAGAGAAAAAAATATTGCATTATACACGGGGAAAGTATTAGATTTGACCTCCAGGTTGTGATGACAAAAAAACGTGAGCTAAATTACTACTTACACTTTTTTCCACTGTATAATAAATATCTATTTTTCTGTGACGGGAAACAAGTTTGAAATTTCATCTTTGTTGACAGGTTATATAATGTCACTTTTCATCAATTACTTTTTTCCCACGGGAAAAAAAGTGAGTACTTTTTTCGGGATATATATCAATCACACTGTTGATGGCTTTTGTTGTGCTATAGTTCCGAGAAATAAGCCAATACACCGTCTCCGAGAAAGAACTGCAAGTCAGTTTATCTTCCATTTGACTTGGTGGTTCTGTGCATTACTAAACAACCACTTGATATGCAATTTTTTTAAATCAAATCACAGAATTAGACTGACAGATATTTGATTACTTCAAAAGAATGATAAAGATACCTGCAGAAATATGATGATGATTGATTCGTCCTTTTTCCTGTCACAGAAAAAAATTGTGTATTATTCAAGGGAAAAATATTAGATTTTAGCTCACGATGTTTTGTCTACTTTCTCTACGCATCGGGAGAGAACACAACCTAGAGCTAAAATCTACTACTTTTTTTCCTTGTATCATAGATAAATATTTTATTGCTACAACGGCAACTTTTTTTTCACAACTGTTCACTTACTACAACTAAACTAGCTTTTTCATTTAGCTTTTCTATTTAGATCCACAATGTTATTCAACATGTTTGCTACGAGATTTTTGTACAGGGTGACCCACCTAAATGTGTCACCTCCCCTTAATCCTTGTAATTCTCAACCTTCTTTTGCCATTCAAAAACGTTTCTGGAATAACTTCTCTCGAATTTTTTTTAATTTGTGTTCACTTTTTCTTCATATCAACAAAATTCAGGGTGGCTAATAAAAAAAAAGTTTTTTCAAATGAAATTATCTATATTCGATAATAATATATGAATGATATATATATATATATATATATATATATATATTTGAATTAGGATTGACAGGCTTCATTGAATTATGAAAACATTTTTTGAGCCACCCTGTAATTTGTTGATGTGAAAAAAGTGAGCACAGATTCAGAAAATTCGTAAAAAAATATTCCAGAGAAGTTTTTCAATGACCAAAATATGTTGAGAATTACTAGGATAAAGGGTGGTGACATATTTAAGTGGGACACCCTGTACTTATTTAATGTTGAGCAAAAATATTGTACAGTCTCACCTGGGAACTAGTGATTTCTGAATGAGAAAATAACTTTTTCTGCAAATTTGACTGCCAGTTACTGTCTTTCAGAGGTGATGGCACATTCGGCATTTGAAATGGAGATTTCACTGAATTTTTGGGCTAAAAAAATGTTCAAGTGTCAAGAACAAACTGGAATTAAGGAGAGTATCTAACTAATAACATTAACCTTTGATGCTGAATTAAGATTTTGGAGTCCAGTAATGTATGAAATAGGAGTCAAGAAATCAAAATCAGACTTTGTTGTTGCCAATGGAACTTGCTTGAGTGGGGTTTTTGTATTCTGGAGTTGATATGGTGGAATATAATCATCATCTTCTAAAAAGAATAGAAAACACTCAGCTAGATTATGAATTTATATTAAATACTGATCACTTACGTGTAGTTTCCTCTGTTATACTTTTATTCAAATTTTCAATGGCATTTGTGACATTATTTTGGGAGTTGAAAGTATCTTCTTCATCGTCAGAATCTTCAGTGAAGCCCTTAACTATTCTTTTCAATGTTTTGTTGACAGGGACTTCCTCAAGATTTTCTGCAACATTTGATGATGAAGAATCCTCATCTCCTTCTTCCTCTATTTCTTCTTCATTTTCTCCCTTATCCTTGATATCATTTTCTTCATCATCAAATTCTACTTCCCTATCACTCTCTTCTGCTTCATCATCAATGAATGCTAACTTTTTCTTTTCAGTTGATTGTTCTTCATTTCCTTCATCTTCTTCCTCTTCTTCTTCACTGGACTCTGACATTTCTTCTTCTTCATCCTCATCTAGAATACCATCATCATCACCACCACATTCTGACTTCTCCCCTTCATATGGATCTTTTTCCTGTATGTCATTTGAAACAGCCTTTTTCTTCCAAATTTCGGATCTATGCTGTTTTATCTGATCTTGAAGCTCACTTTTAAGCTTCATTAGCATTGCCCCAGGCTTTGCTTCTTTTTCTGTAGGATCATCTTCATCATCTACATTCATGGCTAGAGTTTCTTTATGGATCTGCCCACTTTCTACACTAACAACGTTGACTTTCACCCTGTGTTTGTGGTGATGCTTGGTGTTGTGTTGTAGGAATCTCTCAATGAGCTCTCTTACCTGGTTGGGTCGGGTTATGCTTGTGTCTAAGTCAATGACATGATCTGGATCTCCACTGAGTCTTGGTTTGATATTGGCTAGCCTTTCTTTGATCAGTTCTAATTTGGATAAGTTGGGTTTCTCAACTACTTTTATATCTTCAGTGTTGCCGAAATTTTCTATTTCTTCATCTAACTCTGAGTAATCAAATGGCTTCTTTGTATTCAGTGGGTTGTTAATGTTGGTAAGTTCTTCAAAACATTGGTTTTCATCTGGCTGGTGTCTCTCCTCTGTCTTATTAGGTGATTCTTCAAGATTTTCAGTTTCTGTTTCCTGGAGTTTTTCAGTTTGATCAATATTTTCTATGGATTTGAGTATTCTTTCTGAATTTTCTTCAACATCATCCAAATTGAATTCATATTCCATGGAGTGCTGATTTTCCAGATCAACTCCATTTTTTTCACCTCTACATTCAGAAATTATCTCTTCTTGCTCAGATTCCTTCTCTTCAATATTGATAGTGTCAGTACTCCCCACTTCCTTATATTCTTGTTCTTTTGATTTTTCCTGATTATTTTCAGATTCACCATGGTCAATTGGACTATCTTCAACAATTTCCTGGCTATCAATTCCTGAATCTTCAACTTTTTCCTCCATTTCAGTATCTTGAGTGGGTTTTGAGGTAGCTTTAGAGGCATCATCAACAAGATCTGGCACTGTATTTTCATTATGTGAAACATTTTCATATGTTGTATCATTTGGAGGAACATAATCTGTATCATCTTTGTCATCATCATTATCTTCTGGTTCACTTTCAGATTTATAAAATTCCTGAACCTCTTTTTTTCTTTCTTCAAGTTTCTTCCTAGTATTCATTAGAATAAATATATCACAATATTTAAGTAGGTGTATGATTTACAGAAACAACAAAGATACATAGGTAGGAATGAGTCTTTTTCATGGTCTTTTTCATAAGTTGTAGGTACAGGGTGACTCCTAAGGTGACTCCAAAGTGTGACATACCAAAAATTCATTTTTGAAAATGGATTACATATGTGATATGAAATTATACTTCTCCTTCACTATAATGATCATGGAATAATCCATGGAATAGACCAAACTCAAATTTTGCAAGAAAATATTTTTCATTGTTATATTATATATGTTAGAAATCTTAATGTCACTTACAGAATGTCTTTTAGTTGATCTCTAGACATCTTCATTGCTATAGATGGAGGCATTTTACTAGCAGTTGGAACAGTAGATGCAAGCTTTGGTCTTCTTGACAGAAACTCCTTCAATGTGAATTGTTTAGGTCTGTGATATGGAAGGGATACATCCATTTCACGTACCATACGTTGGGATTCAGACTGAATTTCTTTCCTCAATTTGGCAGCTTCTTTACTAGTCATCTAGAAATGTCAGGAAATGAAAAGACAATGATAAATAAGTATTGTGATTTTTACTAGAACTAAGCTTCACCTTTTTCTCTGAATCTCCACCTTTTGGTTTGTGCTTTTTCTTGTAAGGTGTTGGTTCAAGTATTTCTTCTTCCAAAAAAGGCACATTACCATTATCAGTAGGGTTTTCAGGTTCCTGATTCACCTCATCATCAGAGCTTTCAGAGTCACATAAATCTGTCCACAATGATTTCTACAAAAAATATCATCCATCACTTATGTGCTTAAAATAAATTCATAGGATTCATAAGAAATCTGACTAACCTTTGTTTTGGGATTTTCAACTATCAACTTGCCCTTATAATCAGTTGTATAAATGGGAGCAGTGTCATTTTCAGTTTCATCAGCAAAACTTTTGTTATGAGTAGTAATATCATCATATTCAGAATCACTATCAACTATTAATTTATGTTTTTTCTTGTTTTTATTAAAACTTTCTACATCTACATTTGGTAAAACTGTTGAACTATCATCTTCAGAATCTGTATCAATGAACTTGTTTTGATTCAGTTGTTCATCATCAGAAGGTGGTGAAATATCATTCACAGATGGGTATGAGCCTAATTCATCTTCAGATTCACTATCCACTATTGCAATACGCTTCCTTTTCATCTTATCAACTTTGAAATTATCACTATCAGATAGAGTATTTTCGGATTGTTTGATGATAATACAAGTGTTGTTGATTTCACTATCTTTAGTTCCTACTTCATTTGGTGATACTGTGGGGTGGTTTTCAGCTTGTTCAGAGATAATAGGTACTGAAATATCTTCTGCAAGTGAAGTTGAAACCATTTCCTCTTCAGAATCACTATCCATTATAGCAATATGTTTTTTCCTGAACTTTTCAATTTTCATATCATCATCATTAGTTTCAATATCATGGGAATGATTGTTTGAGGCAGCTGTGATGCCTTCTTCAATTTCTAATTTATGCGATGATGCTTTATTATCATCATCATCTTTGGAAGTTTTGCTTGTTTTTCTCATATTAGTAGGATCATCTTGAAGTGAAGGCACTGTAAAATCATCACATAATGTATCTACATTTGTCACTGGTTTGTCCTGTTCACAATTTTCATTTTCTGGAAATGGTTTTTTATGTGCCTTTCCTATTTCTTTCATTGATTCCGATAATTCATTCTGTAATTTTGTTTCCATTCTAGATATTAATAAAACCTAGAAAAATACACTTTATTCCACTTATTTGTGAGACTGTGAAAAAACTCTTGAAATGCTGTAAACACTAAGCAGAGTTGTAAACTACTGAAAGCTTTAAAAACCAAGCATGGAAAACTGCACCACACCACCCCTTGAGAGACCTTGGCTCGGACAAGGATGCTCGGACCTTGGTGACGAGACAACAACCATTTACATTTTACAACAACAGGGGGTTTGGGGGTTTGAGTGGAGTGGTTGACTACAATTTCTTAAACTGACAACTAAGAACTAAATAACCTGAAATAAATGTTTCCCGCGTTTTTGTGAAAATATGCAAGAGGCCCTTTCTTTTGTACGAAAAGTGTAGGACATTCGTACACTTCGTGTAATTTACACCGCATTTGAGCATTCTTTTGAAAAGTGCATTCCACACGAGTGTAGATTGGGTTCTTTCGTCTGCTTTTCAGTGTCGTGTAAGATGCCCTGCACTATGAATCAGCTGATATTTTGTGCAGCTACACCACCGACTTTCAAACGAACGAAGAAGATTGAATTGAAGAGGAAAAGTGCAAATTGAATTTTTAGGGGTCATTCCACGCGATTTTATCCACTCTTGAATTTGAGTGTGATTCACACCTGCCCAATGACGGCTAGATATCTAGACTGTCTGGTGGGTTATACTCCATTGGACAGTCTAGATATTTAGCCGCCATTGACCTGCCCAAGACAACCCAAGACCAAGGTGAAGATGAACTACACCAGTGTAAAATGCACTTCTCAAAAGAATGCTCAAAGATGGTGTAAATTACACGAAGTGTACGAATTTGCTACACTTTTCGTACAAAAGAAAGGGCCTTTACTGTCTTCTGTCATTAATGTCATTATGTTTGTTCTGTGTTTATTTATGATTTTCAATTTTCACAATATTTACAATAGTGGGGAGTTTCTGGAGGTAATACGAATTTCATAATTTCAAATATTTATCAGGTTGTTAATATTTTATCAGTATTTATTTTGATATTTGATGATATATAAAATAACCTGTTCGCTTATGTATGAAGTTCAGTATCCCCGGGTATTATGTGTAGTAGTGTGATTTGGATATGACCCGATATGACCACATCTGATAAAAACTATTGGAAATTGAAACAGTAAAGAGAAAGGAGAAATTATGAATATCGATTCAGAGGAACATGAGGATCTTCTGGAATTTAGAAAACAAGAATCTAGTAATTTTTTGTGGATATCTAAACCATGGGCACCTCAAGTTGCTTTTGACCAAGGTTCAAGCAAACCTACACCAAACTCACACAAGAAAGCAGTGTTACATTGTCCCAGGATACAGGAATTATTAACTGAAGTAAACATAATTTATTATTTATTTTTATCACAATGATAGAGCTAAATATATTTAGACTCTACAAGCACATCACACTGTTTCCCAACAAAGATTTTCAAGAACATATCAATTAAAGTTATAAATATACATCTCTCCTGTTACAATAAGAAGATAATTTCCTGTCTGTAATGCTGGCGAGAATACTGGTTTATAGTCAAATCAGAGTATTGAAAATATAATGTACACATCATATTGTTCTAAAATGTCTCTTTGAGAATGCTTTGAGTGATCATCAGGAACACAAATTTGCATAAGTAGATATGGGATTGTTGGGAATATGCAAACAAATATATTTCAACTGAATTGAAGATATTGCCAAAATGCTTCCAACATGACGTCTCATCATCCTCTCTCATATTTTTTCACATATAACTTTCTTTTATTATCATTAGTATTTTTTTATATGAATTCATGTATCCTATGAACAGATATGTTTCTGGGGTAAGGTAATAAAGACAATCAATCAATATAGCTGTTTGTCATAATCTATTCAAAATTGGTATAATTGAATTCTGTTGAATTCAAAATATATATTTGAATTTTTCAAGAGGATAGGGTCTTCATCAAATGCAATATCTTATTTCCACCTTTCCTGGTCTATAAATTGACAAGAAAAATTACTTAGGTATATGAAAAACAAAAGAAGGTATGATATTTTTCTAGATGGATTGGGTTTATGTGGGAATGATATTATTCTGCAAATACTCACTGAATCATTTCACAAGAAATCTGAGCTTATTTGAATAAACACTTCCAGAGAAACCCATATATTTCAATAAAAACATGCAATATTGGACCATGAAATTCAGGGGTAGAGAACACTAAACATTATTGCTAATAAATCTTGTGAGTATATTATTTGTTTTTAAAATTTTTGAAAAATTCTTGCAGTTGAGTACAAAGCAAAATATACCAAAATCTCAATTGGAAAACCAAGTGAAAAAAATATTGGATGAAATAGGCTATGATAGAAAACTGAAACTGATAAGATGGTTGGGTTTAGTATTAACAAAAATCTGTCTCAAGGTCCTGTCAGGTATTTATGTCAATCCAGCCAAACTGGAACAGGTGAGTTTCCACAAAATATTTCTTCCTGTTCATTATATTGAATCATATCATAAACAACATCAAGACCTCTAATATTTGGGTAGCCATTTAATTGGGCAGGAAACCAAAAATCATCATCATCTTTATTATTCCCAAGAAACAATTGACATATATGTTTACAACAGGGAACATTAAAAAAGTAAACCATAATGTATTACAGTATTACATTACATTCAAAATATAGTATTTATAGGTATATAATAATTATTCTAGTAATTCTCATAGTTTGAGCAGATCCTTGTTTGAGTGAATGAATGATTAAAATAATTGATATGTTATATGATCTCAATATGGATGACATGACAAAATTCAGAGGAATAAATATTTTTTGAGTTCTTTCTTGAATTTTTTGGTATTGATATTTTTTTTAAGTCTTGTTGGCAATTCATTGTAAAGTGATAATCCATTGTAATATATTGATCTCTTGCCAAATTCAGATTTGATTTTAATGAGGGAAAACATGTCTGTCTAGTTGAATATGAATGTATATTAGCATTAATTTTAAAATTCAAATTGGAATGTTTATAATTGTGTTTGACTGAATGAACAAATATTAATATCTTGAATTTATATATTGATTGAAGATCTAATATTTCATTTGGTTTATAAAGGTTTCTTGTTGGTTCCAAATAATCCAATTTATATACAGTGTGACCCATTTAAGATGGAAACACCCTTATAAAACTTACATTTTTCAACCGATTGGAATGATTTTTTTTATGTTAGGTAGATATTCAAAAAGTCTATTAGGACACCAAATATCATGAATAAATCTCCATTTCCAGGGCCAACTAATCTGATTTTTCAAGGTCAAAAATCTAAAAAAATTACTAGCGATTTTTTTAGAAAAAATCTGACTACACCACTGGATTTGTGACATTTTCAAATGGTCAATCAATAAAAAAGTTATAAAGGAATGAAATTTGCAAAATATGCCGTTTAATCAACCCACCAATTCATGTTCAGGAATTTTATGAAAATTCTGTATACTCCACTGGATTCAGGATGTCTTGAAATATTACTGATCACAGTTTCATCGAAATCTGTTCAGTAATAAAAATTGATGGGTTGATTAAACGGCATATTTTTCAAATTTCATTCCTTTATAACTTTTTTATTGATTGACGCATTTCAACGTAATTTACATGTTACCCATTTGAAAATGTCACAAATCCAGTGGTGTAGTCAGATTTTTTCTAAAAAAATCGCTAGTAATTTTTTTAGATTTTTGACCTTGAAAAATCAGATTAGTTGGCCCTGGAAATGGAGATTTATTCATGATATTTGGTGTCCTAATAGACTTTTTGAATATCTACCTAACAAAAAAAAATCATTCCAATCGGTTGAAAAATGTAAGTTTTATAAGGGTGCTTCCATCTTAAATGGGTCACACTGTATACATTTGACAACTTTATTCTGAAGGATTTTAAGTGGCTTTATGATTGATAAACTAGCCGTTCCCCAAATATCTCTATAGTCTATGTCTATAGTCAATCCAATATTGGTTTGAAAAAAAATGCATTTTTCTGAAATCTCTCACTAGTATTTTTGATCATCTTGTTCATGTCTAACTCTAGAGTCTAGACCGTCAACATCAGTCCCTACCGGATTTTTACATACATTTTAGACAGTAAATAAAATGTTGATAGCAATTTCAGAAAAAAATTAGAACGTGTACCTATTAGTAAAAGCACATTCCCAGACTTCATGCTTGTTGACCTTCACATTATCGTCTAGAAATTTATTGGTTTTACTACCAGATACACAATGGTATTATTCTTGAAATGATAATGATTCATTGCAATATTCTTTGAATAATTCTGCCTATAGAATAAGAAATTGTTTTCTAGTTATTTTCTCTGTTTATTTGAGAACTAATTATAAAATAAATAATGAGACTGTGCCCATTTCCTTCTAGGAAAGATAATGATATATGTACTTATTTATCAGCATAAGTCTTCCATTAGATATAGATTTATGATTAATGTTGTCAGAATTCCAAAATGAACACCTTCATATACAGCATGTCCCAAATTTGATCCTTGCCAATAGGATCTTGATAACTAATATATAGGGTGTCTCATGAAGTGCATGCATTACTCTGGCAGTAAATTCCAGAACTAAAAATGAAAAAATTCCCATGAACATGTGTTGAAAAATGCTTCCCGTTGATTGTGTCCCATGGTTGAAGACAGCAATATAAAATTTTGAGAATGGGCTATGCTATACAGAATATACAGCATGTCTCACTTTAAACGCCCCCCCTCTATATCTCAGCTATTAAATGTGTGTGTGATTCATACCAAATTTGGACCCTTATGACAGTGCAATTAAAATCATTTTATAGAAATAACATGAAAATTCACATATTATGGGGGTTTGAAACCATGAAGAATAATATTATGAGGTTAGTTTTCTTGTAAAAAAATCCCTAATATGATATAAAAAATTGACCCCTTTTCATTTCGACATTTTTTAGGGGAAATAAAACGTTAAATTCTTTGTCATAATATGTAAAAAAAAATCAAATGCATAATAATAATAATAATGATAATGATGGAGATCGAGCCCCCATGTGTAACATTTTTAAACCCATGGGTATGGAACGATTTTCTTATTTTTGATCATGGAATCTACTGCTGAAGTATTGCATGATAACTATGAAACACCCTGTGGTGATGAAATTAGGCCTATTTGAGGGTCAATCAGGGCTTCCCAGCGAGCACAAAAACATCTCAGAGATGTTAAAAGTACGAGATTTCGAGACATTGAACCTCCACTGCGATGTTCTGTTCACACATGTATAGAACTATTATAGAACAGCCAATGTCCGCCGCAGGCGGCAATTATCGAGATGTCCTGATATGTCACAAAACTACCTTCTCCCTAGTTCTTTTTAAATCATTTTCATGGACACAACAGAACATTTTCAACGCGTTTTGCGCACATTAAATCGCTGTAAAAAACCATTTTAGAGGTACTTTTCTGATGCCTTTTGTCAAAATGAACTTTTGCATTACCATTTCCCTTGAATGAAAAAATTCATTAAAAATAGATTGAACATAAAAATATTTTCTTGATATGAAATTACCTTCTTAATCGGTTTCTGAGTAGTGCTTACTACACACAGACATATAATTGGAAATAGGTTTCCCAATTTTTGAAATGTTCTCCACAATGCATAATTTTGCAACTGCGGAGAAGCGGTGTATTGATAAATTCGTACTTTTATATATTGATTACACTGAGGCACCGAACAACACATCTTGCATCTGATGGTCATTATTACAAACTAAATAAGCCTTCTAACACAATAAATTTCACCAAATTCCTTTCTGTTCGTTAGCAGCGTGATGTAAGCGTGACACGCTGCAAACGCGAATGCTAATTGCGAACAAGAAGAACAAAATCGAAAACAAATCAGAATTCATCGTATTGTGACGTAAGCATGAGACGTTGTGGGGGGGCAAACAAAGAAAGGGCACAAAAGAACAAAAACAATACTTTCAATATCCTTCTAAGAGTTCTAAGACTTCTTTGGGAAGTGCTCATTACGCCTCAAAAAAACATCCTCATGCCTACATTTCTAAAACATCCCAAAACATCCCAGGGATACCTCGCAGTAGGCAAACAAAGAAATGTCACAGAAGAACAAAAACAATACTTCAATATCCTTCAAAGACCTCTTTGGTCAGTGCATATTACGTCTCAAAATAACATCTTCATGCCAACATTTTCAAAACATCCCAAAACATCCCAGGGATGTTTGTGCTCGCTGGGTTACCGTGATCATTTTTGTGGTATATGAGGGAGGTGGAAGGTAGAGGACATTGAGTCAGTCCTAAAGTCCAAGTCACTATTGTCTTACATTCTATCATCTTCTTCAAATTGATTGTTGATGAATATTATTGATATTCATGATCTACTTGATGATAACATATCAGATAAGTGAAATGGAAAACAATAGCTGTCGATTTTACTTTTATCTTTGACTAAAATCAGTTATAATTTCTAGTTTTTTATAACTTGATCTACATATAATTATTGATTCAACCTCGGATTCAACAGAAAAATTCTTGCTCGTCTAAAATGTCACAAAATTTACTCTTTGGAAAAAAATATCTCAATATGATTTCCATTTGAAATAACAAGAGTGCCTGTTGAAAGTTTTTACTGTTTGGAAAAATATCCGTTAAATGCGAATTTCAACTCCTATGACCGTTTTTCTTTAGCTGTTCTGGAAATAGACAAAACTGACAAAATCAAGCAATTTGGGACACTCTATACATAGTACCTCTGAGATTTTTATGAGTTCATTCATTATAAACTACTTACTCCTTATCATCATTATTATTGTCTACAGAAAAAAAGTTGAATACTGTCTCTGTAGGTTAATGGAGGTGGTGGAATATTGATTTTTCTAGAATATCTTTTATTAGAAAATGTTTTTTATTCATTTTGCCAGAAAGAAATCGAAAATATCAAACTTAGCTTTTAATAAAGTCAATACAGTCCAAATAGTTACAATTTAATTACTTCATAGCAAATACATTCAAGTCAAACATTGATAAACAATCAGTATTTCACAATGAAACAATTGTATATAAAACTCATGGTGATGCAAGAAGATTTAAAATCAGACTGAAACAATACTTGGTCAGAACCGAGGTCAGGACTATTCAGATTTTAAATGTAACAACTAAGTACTTACTTTCATCTAAAGAAAAAGTAAGAATTTGTCTCCACTGAGTATTATAGTTTTTTAATGATTCATCAATATTTATTCATGTATGGATCCCTATGATTCTAAAGCCAATCAATATAAAAAAAGCAGAAGAATATTTCTATTATGTAGGTATCTGCTCCTGCTTTCAACACTGAAAATATAAAGAGTTCCAAGCAAAACTAAAAAATGAAGAACAATCATTGAAAAATCATAATGACCGTTGGGTAACCATGTACAAAGTTATTAAATGGATACACAACACATTGATATGTTATTAAACTACATTATTGTTTATCATCATTTTTAATTATTTTGTTGAAATCGAGAAGGTTTGTGTATTGATAATAAGACCACTTTTCTCTAGATCAAATCTGCTATGGGAAAATGCCCTGTAGTCTTTGTACCCAGTCACAGAAGCTATGGAGACTTCATTTTGATGTCATATCTCAATTTCACCTATGATATAGAGATTCCTGCAATAGCAGCTGGAATGGGTCGGTAAAATATTTTTTGTCAGCATCGATAACAATTACCACCAACATAAATTACTAACTAGACCGCTAATGCCATAAAAGATCATAGCTAATTCATTTACGAGATTGAACTTTGTTTCATGGACATGGAGCGTGCGCATTCAGGATCTGTCATATATCTTACCCATTCTTACTTATGTTGGATATATTCCGAATTCAACTGACAGTACTGAATCTGCTGATTTTTCATTCTGAATTCAAAAGTATTCACTGAAAATGACCGATACTTGTGAGCGGACATACCATTCCAAATATTTCGACTCAACATTCTGCTGAAATTGCTGACTATTTATCAAAAGGTAGTGTGGCACTATATTTGATTTTATATTTCGGAACACAGATTATCTGCGAAGTCAGTAGATTTGCTGACAGTAATGACCAGTTGAATTCGGAATATAGCCGTTACATAACACCGTGACATGACTCGATGTCATGACAGTTTGGGGTTCCTATACGCGCGTTCAGCAGGCGAATAATTTGGACGAGATTTTCGGGTTGCTGGGCATGACATATAGCGGTCTAGATAGTATTTATGTCAGTGATCATTACCGGTCCCTATCTATTTTAGATTTTTATGGTATGTGGGGTATGGGAAGCCTGCTGAGAGACACAGGGGCATTTTTTATGAGGAGATCATACAACAACGACAGTCTATATTGGGAGACTTTCAGGGAATACGTGTCACAGATAGTCAGAAATGGAGACTTGCCACTCGAGTTTTTCATCGAAGGCACTAGAAGTAGGAGTAACAAGTCTCTATCGCCAAAATTTGGTAATGATTAAAATATATGAGTTTATATTTTTCAAAATATAACATATCTCATTCATTTCTATAGATGAAAACTTGAAAGAGTTTGATTTCATTACAGGCACTTTATTGAGTATTTGATCTGATGATCGCGGATCCGAAACTAGTTAAGTACACAATGATTGATTTCTATATAATTTTGTGTTCGGCCTACTTTATTGTTTTGCGTTTAATGTGTTTCTTCAGATTGTGGGTTTTTCCTGTATCAGCTCTAAAACATACACATGTTTCCTGGGCTATAATCTGAATATTAATTCGGGAATATTTCAATATTGAGTTGAATATACATGTTAATTATGCCTCTGTCATCAATATTAATACATACCGCATTATTACTGTAGTTAATATTACCGCCATCAAACTAAGTTAAAAATAATGCAAGGTCGATTTTGAATTACTGAAGAAGTGTACAGGACCAATCAGAACATTCAGAATAAATAAGGTGGTTGAACCAGATTTTATCTTTGGGCTTGAATCAAAGGTCCTTGATTGTTTATCGAATCGTTATAATATTATTTTTTATCTGTTGAAATAAATGAGATTTGATATGCTATTGAAACCTAATATAGGCACCGTGACCTCTAAAAATGATGGTGCCATATGAAAAACATTTTTTGTCAATGCATTTCTTATTAAGGTCTCAGAAAATTTTATTGTTGATTATTCTACTCTTGTTCTTGAGAACCAACCAGAATCCAACATTTTCACGGTTTCTCCTGTGTTACACCGATATTTTTTGTTTACTAAAAATTATCGGACTTGCTCTACCAATACAGAAGCCGAATTGACCCACATGTGACCAATCAACCTCGAAATTTTTTTCGGTACTCACGTATTTTTGTCTGATAAACCGAATTTTATAATGAAAATGTGAACAAACCACTATTTATTGAGATATTTCAAGAAAAAGTTCGAAATTTCTCCTTCTTTCTCCCCTTGTGTTGGGGGCATTTGAAGCTACTTGCTCTTATTTTGTCATTGGACACTTTATATACTCATGATGTACTTCGATGGCACATTTTTATATAGAAAATTCAACAGGAAATATGATTTTTATGGCGAGTTTTTCATATTTAGTGAACAAGCATTCCAGATGACGACCATTTAATCAATAGATTGCTTTCGAATGACATTACACACGCCATTATTTTGAATGATATTCTTCCTTCTTTTCACTAAATATGGATTAATCTCAAGAAAATCATATTTATAGTTGAATTATATATAAATTGTCCAATATGATGAAAAAAGAAGGGAAATTTGTTCTAAATGCCATCCAGAAGACAGGTGAAAAAGAAGATGAAATTTGGAACTTTTTAGTCAAATATCTTCATGATAAATATCATGATAAATGCAGTTTTACCTTTTCAAGTAGAGTGTTTGTAGTTCATGTTAATATGATAGTTGCAATTTGATCATTGGAATGAATTCTGCTTTCATTGCCACGAGGCAAATGACCGTTTTCAGAAAGAAATTTGAGAATGAGAATTAAAAATGCCCGTTTATTATGAACATTCAAGAAAATTTCCTCGAATTCAGAGATAATTTTGTTGACTATAATTTTTTCCTCTACTTATACTTTTTATGAGAGAGTAATTGTCTTCTATTATTAATTCATCATTATAAATTAAGCTCTGTTTACTACTGAACTTAGATGGAGTAAAATTCTCGCGGTGAATTGCATATACCCACATTTTCGATAGCTCCTCGTCCAACGGAAAACTAAAAGCATGAACTTTTGAACCACCCACATAATTCCCCCGACAAAAGGGAACACAACAATTGAAACGCATTGTTATTTCGCCGATCACAACACAAAATATTTCACCAAACAGTAATTTTTCCGCCAATTATTTTGATGAATAAACAACAAAAGAATTCTGGACCGTTTCAAAAACATACGTGAATCACCAATGAATTAACACGAACTGACGCGTTAGTCGACAAGCGATAAAATAAAACACTGGCCTCTCTTGGTGACGTCACGAGCTGTTTACGTCAGAGTCTGCTGGCCTTGTTGTATCGGTGGTAACGGGTATACTCATATTAACGAAGTACCGAGTGAACAACTAAGAACGGCTGTCATCAATCCTTTTTCCAACTTTGATCGTCAATCAATATCTTCCGTTAGCGAGAAGCTATCATGTTGCAGTTTTCGTTGGTCTATTGAGATTTAGTTTCTCTATTTGATCGTGTAATAATATGCATATACATTACATTTTTAATCCACGATATCTATTGATACTCCAGATCACGCCAATTTGTTCACCTTTGGTACTATTATGTGTTTCTTTTAAGGTCTCCTGAACATGATTCTCAAGTCATTGTTCCTAGCACAAGTACCTGATATTTTATTCGTTCCCATTGGGATAAGCTACGACAGAATACTGGAAGAGAGTTTGTTTGCATATGAGTTACTGGGTGTTCCGAAACCAAAAGAGACCACTTCCGTTAGTACTTCGATCGACTACGATCAACAGCAACTGATAATCGTTTTTTCTTTCAGGGTCTGTTCAAGTCACTGAAACTCATTAAAGAAAAATACGGAGACATCTACATCCACCTGGACGAGCCCATATCTGCAAAACGATTTTTCGGAGACAAGCTCGATAGGAGCGTGCACAGTTTGGGCTCCGTTCATAACCAAGAAATAACAGAAGATGAAAAAAAATTGCTGCCCCCCCTTGCAGATGAGATTCTGCATAGGCAACAGCGCAGCATTGTACTGATGACTTTCAATCTGATGGCACTCGTTCTTAATGATAATTTCGCCGGCCAAAGACCTCTGCTGTCAATGGCACAGTTGTGTGATGAGGTGGACTGGATCAAATCGATCTTGGCTCATTTGGGCGCACCGGTTGCCACCAAAGATACCGAAAAAGACGTGACAAGTAGCTTCTTGGTGCACAATAATTTGGTGGGGCTCAATATGAAGCATAAGGTCTGTTTGATTTCAGATAAAGTTACATTGGATGGTTTGAACCCTGTGAAATTGAAGGGGCATGCCTTGTCTGATGCCACCATGTCTTATTCTGTGCCATTTGTAATGCTACAAATTTATGTCAATCCAGCTCTGCAATACTTGGTTGATATGGCTGTGATTTGTATTATTTTGAGTAAAGAAGACTGTTTGAATGAAGGTGAATCAACGTTTTATTAATGTGGTCAGAACTAACTTTTTCTTTATAACTTTTTATTTTTTAACATATATAGAAAATATGGTAGAAAACAAAATAACTGAAAATATTCAATCTGTCCCTTTGATGAAGCTATGGAAAATGTACTTTGGTATAAATTTTTCCCCTTCAGGGAGACGCCCTGAATTTCAAAATGAAGAAGTAAAATGCCACTGTTTGAGTTTTTGTAATGAGTACCCTGAAATAGTAGGAGTTTTTGAAAATTATAGAAAACACCTCCAAAATTGATGCTTCCTTATCATTTAATTATTTCTTTGGTCATAAAAATTCCATAAAAAAATTGATTATCATAATAATATACTACTTATATAAATATTTTTTCAGATAAATTATTTGAAAAATTCCATTCAGTAAGATCCATATTTTCCAAGGAATTTGTGACTTATTCTGAAGAAGGAACTTCTGAATTTAGAAAAGCACTGGATCATGCTCTATGGTTTGATTTGATTAGAACTGTCCATAACATGGACAATTACCAACTTGGAGAAAATCTCAAGTTTCAAGAGTTTTTGCTCAATGCTATCAAACCTTTTTCAATATCTTACTCAGTAATATTCAATATTTTACAGGTAAAATAGTGAGGGTCATTTTTGCAGGGAATCTTATTTTTCAATTTTGTTACAGAAACTTCCTCCAATTATTGATGAAAAATCGATTTTACAGAATGCTCAAAGAATATTGGAAGTTACTATCAATGAGAGCGAAGCATTTGTACATCCATATTGTTTGAATTTAGATTCTTTGACAATATGCCTGAGCAGTTTTTGTAATTTGGGTGCACTGAAAAGGATTAGGAGGTAAATGAGTATTACATTTTTATCATCATGTTCTGATATTTTGTTTTCAGAAATGACAAAAACATGTATGAAATAAATTCAGAAAAACTTAAAGAAAGCAGTGATGTAATGGGTGAGTATAACATCAATAATTTTTATTCAAATAATAAATCATATTTTCTCCAGGTGCTTACTTCCCAAAATATTCAATAGAAGAGAATTCTTTAGAAGTCATGCCAATTCAAAATAAATTGTAACCATATATAAGACTATTATTGTGCTATATTTTTTTTTTGTATTTTTTATATGTATATTTACTTTTGTTGTTGTGTTGTTAGGAGTATCTCAGTTGTTACCAAAAGTAGAATAAAATCTACTCAAATTCAAATGCTGTTTCTTGATGAAAATCACTGCCTTCGATATAACCAAAATACCCAATGTTTTCCAGAGTTATTGATAAAAAAAAAACTGGTTGAAGTGTAGAGAAAAATCTATTGTTCTGTTTGAGTTCTCCATATAAGTTTTGCAATTTTTAAATGATTTCACATCATGAAGTTTCTAAAGGAAATTTCTTTGAGATAATGGATACACAATTAAAATAGCTATATAAGATAGACACATCATAGGACTACTGACTGCAAATAGTGGAAATGATTACTCAGTGATGATGTTCAGCTGCTTCCTTTCTACGAATTTCAGCCCACTTTGCTACATTTTCGGGTGAGTTGGCCAAGTTGCTAATGGACTTGAACACGGGAATGCAAAAAAGGGCTGCGATGGCATAGTACTTCCACATCCACTGGTTCGTGAAGTAGTGTTTGTACGGGAACTGAGCTACCTTAGCAGAAAAGGTGTATGGGTATTTCATGGGCCTGGCGACTTTCTCAGCAGAATCGGCCATTTTGACAAATTAGCTCCTGCACAGATTAAAATAATCAACACATAAATGAATTAGAGATCAACAAAATTACCTTTTAATACTCGAAAAAGCCAACAAGATGAATATACGGAATCACAGATAGAAGGTAGATTACATAAGTCACATAAGTGATCAGATCAGTGAATATTTGAAGAAATTGAAGATAACCTCAAACCAAACCTCACCTTTCACAAAATCTCACGACAACTGACAACAGTGACAACTGTCACTTATATGTGTCGTTCGTATGTCAACTTGTGTCACTCGGATTTGATGAGAGAGTCGCGCAAGTAATGATAGCTGCTTGAATGGCTATCCGAGATCTAGGGCGATATGAGGGCGATGCCCAAAGTGTAGTGCAGATACTTGTTAGGTTAGGGGTATGTTTTCGGAGCACAAACTACAATCTTCGTTTTGTATATCATTAAATCATTGGTCAACGACTCTAATCCTGAGATGGATTATACCTCTGATACTGATATAAAACAGATTTCATTGATTGATCCTCGTCAGAAGAACTTGTAATCGATTCACCATCTAAATTCAAAAACTGTAAATGATCTAATCATTACTGTCCATTTTTTTGAGTTCGAAATGTTTTTACCATGCAATTAAAATACGCGAAATCCTACTTCAGTTGACTACACCACAAGAACATCTCAATCACAAGCAATGACGGCATAATATCTAGACTGCCTGACGGGTTATACCATTGTCTGCTAAATATAGAGAAAAAATCTAGTGAGCTGGAACTACTAAGCAACGAACAGGATATCAATTCACCACACTCTACTTCATTACACTCGTTCACGCCGAAACGTGTAGTGTAGAAATATGGTGTGTACAATATAAAATCCATACAGAAACACCGAACAGACCTCTTGGTCACATTAAGTTCATTGTGTATAGCACCACCGACTCATAGACCAAATAAGGTCTTTTAACTTCTATCTGAATCAAGGTCTATTAACTTATAGAGTTAAATAGCCTTGGCACTGAATGGGGAAAACAAGACAGGTGGATGCACCTCCATATTAGCGGTCTAAACAATCAAAGAGTCTACCGTCGTCGCTCTAGACTGTCTAGACTACATTAACATAATAGGTTCTGCTTTTTAGTGTCGTGTAAAATGCACTACACTATGAATCAGCTGATATTTCATGCAGCTACACCAACGATTTTCAAACGAACGAACAAAATTGAAATAAAGGGGAAGAGTGTAATTTGAATTTTAAAATGGGTTATTTGATGTGACTGATTTCCCAGTATGTGTGTATATTTATTATAAATATAATCACAGATGTATTCCGAATCATCAATTCTAGAATTCGAGTGTAATCCAAGAGGTGAAGATGAACTACACTCTTCGAAAGAATGCTCAAATACGGTGTAAATTACACGGAGTGTACGAATGTGCTACACTTACAAAAGCATACAATTTTTGAAAATCACGAACCAACTTTTAACCTAACTTTTTGTGAATGACAGATTTCACACTGACAGAAAAGAGAAAACCAACCCAGTAGATTCCTCTTTGACCAACCTCTTAAATTTTTGATAAGTAGTTACTTGGTAGTTATACTCAAAAGAATCTAGAAAGGAAAATAATTTGCCTCGTAATTTACAATCTAATAGTTTTGAATCATTTATTTATATAGAAAATGTCCACTGAAACACAAAATGTGCCGGTTTCTCCAGAAGACAGTCAACTAGCAGAAATATTCAAAACTGAAGCTAATGAAGCATTCAAAAGTAAAGTCTTTATACTCTTAATTACCACATGACCAATGTATACAAACCACAATTTGTATCTTGTAATGTGGTAAATCATTTCTATCCATCCATAACATTCTTCCTGCTCATCTAACATTTTCATCCTTAGCTCTAACTTGAAATTTTTCTTTCAGAACAAGATTTCAATTCAGCAATAGATCTGTATACTAAAGCAATCGAAAAAAACCCCAATGTGGCTATATACTATTCTAACCGAAGTTTTGCATATATCAAGACAGAATGTTTTGGGTATGCCTTAGCAGATGCTTCAAAATCAATAGAATTAGATAAATCCTATATAAAGGGTTACTACAGAAGGGCTACAGCACACATGTCTTTAGGAAAATTCAAAGAGGCTTTAAAAGATTGTGAATATGTGAGTAGTTGAATAATGTGGTTTTTTACTCTCCAGTGAACATGGAAATATTTAAGGTTACCAAAGTAAGGCCAAATGATAAAGATGCTAGAATGAAATACTCAGAATGTAACAAAATAGTCAAGAAGATGGCCTTTGAAAAAGCAATTGCAGTAGATGACAATAAGAAGTGCATAGCAGATAGTATTAATTTAGATGCTATGAGTGAGTTACTTCTGCTTTGCATAATACCAGCAGACTTTAGATTTTTATTTTTGGTATATTTTCAGCTATTGAAGATGAATATATTGGTCCTAAACTTGAAGATAATAAGATAACACTTCAGTTTATGAAAGATTTAATGAAATTCTATGAAAATCAAGGAAAACTGCATAGGAAATATGCCTATATGGTACTGAACTATTTCATTTTTCCATAAATATTTAAACCACACTAAACAAATGTTTATAATTTTCAGATTTTGTTGGATATAAAGACATATTTTATGAAACAGCCCTCCTTAATAGACATTCCAATTGGTGATGATGATAAATTCACAATTTGTGGTGATATTCATGGCCAATTCTATGATCTTATGAATA